>JAUMHE010000071.1:18418385-18448940 GCA_032359235.1 Enteromius mattozi | reverse complement strand
ATTTAAATGTTATTTGTACTAAATGCATTTAGACTAACAGTTAGGACACTTACGATTGCATTTTCATCATGACGCCGTGGGATATGTGTTGCAAAATTCAATGCGGCTTTGAAAATGCATTCCGAGCTGGCCACGCCCACCCTCCACCAATCACCAAATTTTGCACATGTGGGTTAATGGAAAATGTAAATTTAAATAAGAAATACATTTCCATTTTGAATATTGCACTGTCATTTTGAATATTGCATTGCAAATTGAATTTTGCAACACATATGCTTCCATATACAACTGCTTTAGCATGCAATGTCAATAAGCCAACCTATCTAAATTAAAATGATCCCATACTTAAATGCATACAGTGATCAATGTGTTAACAAAAACATGCATGCAACTGGTTTAGCTACAATGAATTTTTAAAGTGCTTGTGTATAAGCCAACCTGCCTAAAGGGATTTGTACATTGCAAATACATACTGCTGAATGTTTGCTCACAAAGATACACATAATTAATGATTAGCTCCTGCAGGCTTGCTGATGAAGACTAAGAAAGGTTTATACAGATTTATACTGTCCCACAAATATAAATAACAAACTAAAAATCATTTGATTGCATTTCTATGTTGAAATTATGTATATCTGTGTTTCTTTAAAATTGAAAAGGAAAGCTTTTAAATAGTTCTGAAGTTTCTGAATAGATATGGTACATATTGTTCATAAACTTCAATTCACAGACGTACAAACACCTCATCCTGTCAACACCATGACAAGAAAACTATTACTGCAAATCATCTCTTCATTGGAAACACATGCAGCTGTCTCTACAAATCACGTCTTCACAAATTTACTCAATCTGAATGCTGTTTTAAGGCAAAACACTATTCACACTCACCGATTTTAACTCTGCATGTTTAAAAACGTGTAAGATAAAACTGAGTGCACTTGCTAATAGATGGAAAGACTTACGGTAGCACTTCTCTCTGTGCAGGTTGCAACATGATCCGTTTCACTGTTTATGCCGTTATCCTGCAGGGTGTTTGATTTTCTTGCACTTGTGCCATGAGATACATGGATGTGTACGTGCGGAGGGCCTTTTTTGGAGTGCACGTCCACAGCATTTGAAACGTGACAAGAAATCTCAGCATTCGCGCAGGGTACCTCCAAGGAAATGCTCCTGTGAAGGACCTGATGTGACCCTTTTCTTAAGGACTTATCCGCAGTTGGAAAAGTGTCGTGTCTCCTTTCCGTCGACGACGGCCTCCCGCTTGGCAGCATGCAGGCTGAGGTGCTCCGGAAAAGCCTGGATTTTTGGGGTTCCGGGACGATGTCGGTTTGTGGGCCCTCGAGAGGTTTGGAGCAGTCGATGTTGACCTTTGTTTTGGCCGGACTTCCTTTCCCTGAGGGAAGCGGTCGCTGGTTTGTGAAGTGCAATAGAACGCTGGAGTGTCTTTCCGTTTGCTCTGGTCCTGGCGGTTGCTCCGGAGGCACGCTGAAATGCACGATGGGTTTGGCGTCTCTGTGTTCTGCTGACGCACTGGTTTTGGAGAGCCGCAAACCATTAACTGCAGTGGCGATGGATCCCTTGGATGTTTCGTCGTGCGAAGCATCAACGCTGGACAGCTGCATCTGATGAGAAGTCTGAAAGGAGCTCCTCGCAGATGGAGGCAGCGGAGGAATCATGGGAGACGCTACCGGACTGACGGGGGATGTTGGCGGTGTGGTGCATGGGCTCCGTGGGAAAATCACCAAGGACGAGCAACGGCGCAACGGTGCCCTCGCCTTCCGCCGAGAGATGGGCTTGCGATCTGGGACGTCGGCTTCGAATATGCTGTTGCTGCTGCAGTAGCCTGCATCGCTCGTGGTGCTGCTGCTGCTGGAGGAACCTCCATCGCCATTTCCATTCTCGCAGCTGGCGAGCTCTCCGTCTCCTCCGCAAGGCTGCAAGGAGATCTGCAGCATGCTTTTCCTGCTCCCGTTCACCTTGGGGATAAATACGGTAGAGTGCCGCTGTAAATTACCGTACTCTGGTGACAATGGTGGCAAAGCCAGAGCCAGCTGTCCTGGAGCCACCTTCATGTGGAGGGAACTCTGCACCAGGCCCTCGCCAGAGCCACGGGCGGTATTCGTAAACCCGCTTTCCTCTGAGCGAGCAGTGCAAGTCTCCGACAGCGGGTCGGTGTTGCTTCTCCGCGAAGCAAAATGCAGTCGCAGTTGCCGCGCCATGAAGTCAAGCTTCCCGGGGATCCGGTGGGACGCGGGACATGGCAAAGCCAAAACAAGCAAGTAAAAAACGAGCTGCAAAAAGCAACTGCTCCTGGTCCCGTGCTGCGATTGCAAGCATTAGCGGTTGCACATTGCAAAAATAGCAGCAGTGACAAGCGGCATTCCTCCTCTGAAGCTAACAACCATGACAGGTCAAACGCAGCATGAAGAACAGCTCGAGTTCTCTGAAGGATAGCGGCGAACTCTGAGAGCTTTACGGAGGCAACTGCTTCAGAAACCCTGCAAAGGGCTCTACTGTGCCAGACCACTGGAGTGCCTCAGCTGTGCCTTCTGTAGTTTCGCAAGCGCTGATTCAGGCACGGGTGCCCTCCCTCCCCCAGCTGCCGGTCACCCCAGTGCAAAAAACAACAATCTGCGTGCATGCCAGGATGGAGGTGGAACAGCTCGCCCCGTTCTAGCCAACCTCGACTCTGCCACCTCCTTCTTCAGCAATGGCAGCCCAGTGTCTAAAGTTTCTAGTAAAGCTGCACCCCTGCTAATACTTTTACCCCACCAGGATAGAGTTACAGAAAATAAAGAGGAACAGGGTTTGGCATGATTTTAAGCTTTCCCAACAGCATTCACATACAGTACGTTGGAGATATGTGGGGAACAGGGTGTTACGAGCTGCTGAAACCACGAAGCTCGTAAAAGGAGCGTTTGGCTTATTTCTGCACTTCCAACCATGCATGGCTTGAAAGCATAATAGCTTCATCTACATATTTGAAAGTAGCAGAAAGAATCGAGTCTGTTTGTGCCAAAAAAGTGCCTCCAAATCAAATCCATTGCTTGTTGTGCCAGCTCTCATATGGACATGTGCCACATCACGTGTCATCTGACACCCACTGTTGCAGCCATTTAAGACCATGCTTCTGTCAGAGAGAAATGCCATCTCATCAATCAGGGTCAGTTGCACGAGGGGTAATTGCAGTAACCACAGTGCACAGGACCAGTACGGGAAATCATCCTGCTCACAGCATGAACGTAAATTAAATAGAAATGAGCCTGAGTCAGGAATTTTTTGCATTTTGTGCACTTGGAAATGAACAAAGTTTTAGGATTTTGGAATTTTAAAATAAAGAAAAGGGGTAACTGCATGCATTTCAAATTGCCATGCATTATAAGTGAGACTGCATAAGCAACATTTGCATTTTTTGCACCTACAGTTTTAGGATTTTTTTAGGACATTTTAAGTCACAGTACAATATATGTGAGACTGAATAAGCAATGTTTGCGCTTGAAAATAGAGCTTTAGGATTGTGGAATTTTACGATAAAGAATAGGAGTAATTGCACGCATTTTAAATTGAAATGTAACATAAGTGAGACTGAATAAAGGATTTTTGCATTTTGTGCACTTGGAAATAAAGTTTTTTAGGATTTTAAAATTCTGAAACAAAGAATGGGGTAACTACATGCCAAGTGAAAAATGAAACAACAATCAGACTGATCACAGAAGAAACATCATCTACTGTCACAAGCCTAGAAATGTTTTGCACAAAAAGAGACCTAAAATGATTTGTCATCCCTTTCTGTAAGCTACCACATTCCTTGGGTGATAGAAATAACATGCATGCTTGGTCTATGCCAGCAAACACATTCTAGCAATGACATACCAGTTTTTCTTACATCCAGTAACCAGGTTAAGCTATCTGTCATATGCAGGAAGGCAACTGTGGTTTATTATCTTATCAAGAGTTACTGTTTTTACATGAACACTGGGTCTTGTATGCAAGCGTTTGTTTAACCTTCCTCGTTATTCAGGGAGGATGGCGTCAGTGTGTGACGGAGAGAACCCCCCTAACACCAGTCATGCCTCATTCACTTTTATGTGTTTTAAAGCAGTTACTTTTCACTTTTAACAGCACCCGAAGGTAAATTTCAGATCCCAGACCTGAGTTTTATGATGGCTACTTGCTAAAAGGTATCCTTGTTCATTCATTACACACTGACGCTCAGGTAGCTGCTGATTTTACAAACCTGAACCCAACAATAACAAACCAAATATATCTGATACTGCTGAACTGTATAAGGTTTCATTACCATCTAACACATCTTCCATTATAAAGCTAAACAAGCAGTCCTGTCTAAAACTAATGCTACTGGTTAAGCCAGTATATTTACATCAGGCAACACACAAAAAAGTTGTATAAAGTGCCACTAATTGTGTGGAAATTATACGTAACACCAATTTTTTCCCATCAATTTTGCAACTTCAGTAGAAAATCTGTTAATTTCTTTTTGACATCAAATAAAAAAAAATGCATTCCTTTACATACCAAACGATTTTCATCAAACACCTCCAGCAGCAGACGATGTTTCCTAGGATGCACCTGTGACGACAAAAGACAAAGAAAATAAGTGAAAATGTTCATATGTACGGAGTAATAGAGTGAATTTGTCACATATCTAAAATAAATGATGCCTTATTACAAGACAGATGTTCTGTTCATCCTTCATTCATAACTCTTGACTTTAGGCCTGTAAATGGCTCGTGACTCAGACAGCGTCTCATTTAGCATTTCGTGAAGTCCCTGTGTTGGTATTTGGGCCAGTGGTCAGTATCACAAATAGGCCAGAACCTTTTATGCCAATGCCCAGATCTGGTTATGATTCATGCACTAAATATCAGGTTCAGTAGAATTTTTTTGCATGGAAAACACATATATACAGCATGGTCTAAAAGTATGAAACCACATTGCAAATCAAGGATTCTGTGCATCTAGAAATAGCAAAGGTTTAGGATTTTGATATTTTCTAAAAACAAAACACAGGTATGAAGTATTAAGACTTTAGCGATACAGAAACAAAATATAGATATGTAAAATGAATAAGAAATACTACAGATTCTGCCTATTTCTAGGTCACCATTTAAAAAAATAAGCATGACATTGATTAGTAACTCATTGAAACTCAAAATGCCCTTTGGAACATCGGAAGCATTGATGAGTCTTCATCTTGAAATAGTTTCTCTTAACACAGTCCTGTTTCCAGGGAACCATACATGCATTTCTCTGTCCTTTCTGAGAAAATGAGCGATGTCTACAGAAGAGAGATACGCACACTGCGTCAGTAAATGCGTCACAGCTCGTCACGAGACAGCAGGGAGAGCGGACAGAATGTAAGAGGTACCCCTCATCTCAAATGCACCCCGTAACTCAACCCCTGACCTATGACCCCAGAACATGTGACTGCACCTCTCTCATTACATGCTACCCAAACAGACTGTTATTTAATTAGAGATTATTTAACCAGGCACATTTACGGAAAAACATCACAAATCAATGTTCACTGCATGTCCTGAAGTAAAAAAAAATGATTTAACATTTTTAAAAAATGTTTAGCTATTAGAGAAAAAGTTATGCAGTTTTCTAGCAGTCCTTTGAACTTAACTGTTTCTGGATTCTCTGGATCACGACAACAAATCAACATTGAACTGACTCGAGCTGAATAACAAAACTATTGTCTTCTATAAGGCTGCTTACAGCTGAATGTGTTTTCTAAATGATGAACCTTACGCTGAACTGAATCAAAACTGAACTGAAATGAGCTGAATAGACACTACTGTCTTTTTAGAGCTGCTTTACAACAAATGTGATGATTTTTGACGATTTGTGTTCGTTTAAAATTATAAACATTTGTCATGTTGGCTGCGTTCACCAAAAACACATTTCTTGGAAAAAACTCTATTATTAACATCGTTGTTTTAAATGTAAACTACTTAAATGAAATGCAAATAGGAAGCAGTAAACATATGCAGAAGGCCATGCATTTCCCTGAACTTTCCTTCGAGGAACCACATTTATCTCTCTATGACCCTATCAGACCTCAGTTCAGGCTAAATGTGGGTCATGACTGAATTGAGCTGACTTCGTTCACAATTGAGTGATAGACTTCTGGGAGAGTTTAAGTGAGGTTTCGAGCTGTGTGCAGCTTTAGGAGAATTATCTGAATAAACCATTTTATGGGGCTCAAAATAAAACCATCGCACTGAGTTTTATTTCTGGTCATTTGACATCTAGCAGGACAGGCTCCTGCTAAATACCACTTTTCCCGTATAAAGAAATGTGGTGGTAAGAAATGTGACGGCTCTGCTGAGCCAGACTGTAATTCTCAGGTTAATATAAACTGTCGAGAGAGCAGAGACAAACACTCAGCAAGATATAAGCTCCTTTATATACAAAGATCTCCTGCTCAGGGATGTACTTTACCTTTTTTTTTTTTTTATAATTTTACATGATCTAAATAGAGTTTAAGTGGTTTACAACCAAGGGCTTTGCTATGAGGATACCGTTTCTAAGGTATTCTTAATCTTTGTAAACATTGCACATACTTGACTGAAGCATTATCACTCATTTTGGCTTTTTTTTTGGCTGTTCATGTTACAGTCCATTAACATAAAATGCAAAAATGGTTTTATAAAACACCTGAACTTTTAAACAGCCTCCCAATGCTGCAATATGAGCAGCCCATATTGTATAACGTTTTCTATTATTACCAAACACAATGACTGCATCTGTTTAATATTAGTTCACAAGAACACATTACTGGAATTACTAACAATCTCTAAATGTGGTGATGATGAACAAAGAGTTCAGTAAGTAGGAAACAACTAAAAACAACAGGTGTGTAAATGAGACCTTTCGGTAGAGAACAAAATGTTTTACAGGTGAATATCATTAAGAAATGACAGAATTTCATGATACCCCAAAACTGAAAGAGAAAAAATATATATACTCTTCACTACACAAACAAAACTTGTGTTAAGGCTCCGTAAATTTGCTGAATTATTTGTATGATATTTAAGCTGATTTTCATATTTTTTCCTTTACTATTAAATTTTATTCAAATCAGCATAAATAAAAAATAATACTATAAATATTCATTTTTGTGTTAATACTTGCAATAATGTAAAAACGCTTGTATTCCTCATTAGTAAGTCGGTTTGTATAAAAGCATCTGGTAAATTAATAACTGTATTTAAATACTTTCATTGCATTACAGTATTTTTTTGCCATCCAAACCCATTTGACCTTAAATATTTACTTTAAGTCTCCCTGAAATTTTATTTAATATTTCAATAATTTAACAATATACGTTTCCTCGTTAACAATTTTCTGTATTTATGTTAGTAGTGTCAAACAATCACATCCAAAATAAAAAGTTTTATTTACATAATATATGTGTGTGTATTGTGTATATTTATTATGTATATATAGATACACACACAGCATATATTTAGAAAATATTTACATGCATATAGATTTATATTCTTATATTAAATATTTACCTGTACGTGTTTGTATTTATATATACATAAATATACAAGGCACACACATCTATTATGTAAACAAAAACTTTTATTTTGGATGCGATTACTCACGATTAATCGTTTGACAGCACTAATTTACTTTAATGTTACATTTGTGCAAATTTAATTCATTATTATAATTTTGTACATTTTTTTGTTAAACCTCAGTTAAAGGTGCAATAGGCGATTAAACTTTTTTTCTCCTTTCATTTTGCGGTGACATTTTTTGACATTACAGCCAGGTAACAAAAACAAAAACATTCACTTACTCTGAAGAAGAATTCCTCATTCCATTTCGGATCCAATGTCTACATAAAGACAGAAACAGAGAAATGTTGTTAAACATCTCCTGACAAAATGATGAATGGAGTAGTAGAGAGTTTGTACACACACCTTTTTAATTGTTTTAGTCTGTAGACTGGTGATTTCTCCATTGACGGGATCGTAAAGAGAGATCCTTGTGTATGGATCACTACCGATGAAAGGAAAACAAACAAATATTACACAATCACTCATGGAAAAAAAGATTCCCCATCTTTGAGCCATACAGGAAGTGTAACTAAATATTTCAGTAATGCAGTCAGGTTTTCCATTGTTAGATGCAGGACGTGATTAACAATGAATGTTATGATTACCAGTCATGTGATTATGGATCTCTTTACAAACAGTAACAAGAATTCATCCCTATTCTGCAAATCCTTTCAGATTAATTAGCTTTAAGTCACATCACCAACTTAACCTACATGCATCAGGAGGAAGCAACACAATCTTTCAACGGTTTCATTTGAGGTTTTTGCTGAATATCTGCCCTTTTTTTGTACTGAAGGTATTGAGTACTGAAATATTGAAGGGAAGGAGAGATGATACCGCTCAGCACAGATATCAATTGCATACCTAGAGCTGTGTTATTTAGGTCAAAGTGAAAACCACCGATCTGTCCGTATCCTCAAGGGCAGCCGGGACATCTGCTAACACTGCCATCTACTGTACCTTACTGACCAGCACCCTTGAATGTGAATCAGACAGCAACCATCGACCTACAGTTCACTCCAAGCTATGCATAATATGAATTCTTTGCATGTGGCTGCTTGTAAAAAACCTTTGGAAAAATACTGCAATGCAATTACAACGCAAACCTGGATCTACTAAATGACTCTTAAGCTAAATAATCATTAAAAATCTAAATAAAACAGCAACTGCAAACCATTTTACTTCTGTAATGTGAAACGGGAGACTCAACGAGAAAAAAAAACACACGGGACATGATTTTCCCCATCGGGAACAGGCTGATGATGAAAGTGGGCTTTCCATAGCAGAAATAAGCATGAGCTGAACAAACAAGCAGACCAGAAAAGCGTATTAAGAAAGTAAATTAGGATTTCATGCCGACTTCATTATTGGTATTCATCCCTTGTTGTAATTTTTCAAAGAATATTCAGCTAAAACAGATAAGTAATAAACATCACGATGAAGCTCAGGAATCCACAGGAAGGCTGAAATTCAATTAAAAATGCTATTATAATTTTTACAACATGTTTAGGAACAGATAAAAGCCTGCACAAGTGTCAGATTGCCTAAACGGAAGCTCCATTATGCTGGATACAAACGATTTCATGTTTTCATAACAAACTGACGGCACGTGAACATGATGCTGGTGGAGCTGGCACACAAAGCAAACCACTCAAACACTCAACGTCCTTTAAATGTGTGGACACTACCTGACTTTATACTGATCCACCCAAAATGTGACACTGAGTGAGTGTTGCATGAAATCATGGGAATAATCCTGTGAACTATACAAGAGCTGAGCTTTTAAAGAAAACACATTATAACCAATATGAGCTTTTCAACGGCTGATATTTAAAAAGCAATATAAGGATGACTAACATATAATATAATGGCAAATGATATGCAAGAGTGCTAATAATAAACAAAGATATTTTACCCAATATTTACGTTTTGAAAGGCCAGTTTGTGTGTTAGGAACCAGGCAGCATGAATTGAGTCTCAAATGCTCAAGTGTTGGCTGTTTAATCCGCCTGGCCATTATTTCAGTTGTCATTTATGTCATAGTATCATTTTTATGATACAATATCTCATATACTGACCTGGCACCCAAAATGTCTTTCTTGGCCAATCCAATTCCAGCAATGACTTTTACCCTTAAGATTCTGGATTCATCCTGAAGGAAAGCAAAAACATTAAATAAGCAACACAAACAACGACAAACATCCCTGGATAGGTGAGAATGATTAAAACCCAATTAAAATGGCTTGAAGCCTGAAGATGGACTTCCTTCTAAAACAGGAAGTTGTGCCGGGGCACTTTGACCCATAATTGATTGGCCAAAAATGTGTATTAATTCAGGATAATGTAATACTTCTGGTCTATTTTCCTGGAAGAAACGTTAAATTAGCCAACTATTTCTTTAAAAAAAAAAAAAGGACCAAAATATTGATTATATCTTATAGCATACATACACATTTTGACAAATTGATCAGCTTAGAAGTTTATTTAGTGTGCTTTTAAGTGACCATGTGGATGGTAACAAACACACAAAACTCTTACTAGATGTCTTCAAAACATGTTATTGATTATATCTCAAAAGGAGTGTCGAACAAATAAGAAATATAATGAAATTATATATGCCCTGTGATGAAAAAGATAAACACGTGACGTCATGTAGTATGGCGTCATGTAAACCCTCACAAGATACAGTAGATGTTGCGCAATACTTCACTTCAGTCACAAGACAACATTAAAAATAAAAGAAATTGATCTTTATCGCCAAACCAAACACATCCTTTCTTTAATCGCGGTAACACGGTCAGTTATGTGTCATAATTAAACACACAGCCTGTCTTAATGATGATTACAGTTATCATAAGTGGAGCAGAACTTCCTCCAAGAAACCCACCGAGCCAGCTTCACACACGAGCTGTAGATTGCCACTCAACTGTTGTTTATGCGATATAGCAGAATTACTGTGACTGATATGACACATCACATGATATGACAGCTGAATTCATTTACCTCATCGGTCTGAAGTCCTCGAACCTCCGGGAGTAGCGCGGCCATGTTCATGTTCCGTGCCAGGATGCCAACCTGCGTCGATATGGACGACCGAAAGACAGAAATAAGTCCCAACTGTCAAAGAGTAGGTCACGCTTTAACTAAAATCGCTTCCCCGGGATATGAGACGAGCGGAGAGGCGTTAGCTTGTCAAATGCATCGTAGAAACTACGCCGATGAACATCCTCTCAGCGCGCGCCCAGCTCGACACGCCCCCACGACGTCGATCACGCCCACTACGCTCCTGGCCACGCCCCCTGCCTGCTGATGATCTATGATCATAATAACAATGTTGTACACAGAGGGCGACGCTTTTTTCTGTCTGCTTTGCTGACGTAAATATTGTCTTCTCTTTAAATCTATATTTTAAGTTCATTTTTGTAAATTAGTCGTATTTAATGTTTATTATAATTATTATCATTAATGGCACCTGGAATACTCTAGCCTATATAGAGAAATAAAATGTCAACAACCATATTCAGTACATAAAGCATGATTTATTTCCAAACTAATTTGAAATATAAATCATGTAACACTTCTGTTGTAACGTTTTACAGTATTAGCATACTGAAATATACAACGTAATCGTATATAAAAAATAGGCAAAATAATTAATAGAGAAATTATTAAAGACAGCGTGAATAGAATTAACTCTTCTTTCTGTACTGAAAATATGGTTTATCTATTACAAACGGACAGAGTTCATCTTCAGCCAATCACAGCGAGGCATCGCTCACTCTTATCCAATGAAAACGTTCGACTGTGTAATCCCGCCCATTCACGCGTTTCCTAGGAAGTGCATGTTACGCACACTTTGTGAACGATTCTAAGCGCTATTGTAGAGGTGTGTGTTCAGATTGGTATGAATGCCGTGTAAGATTTGCCGTTTTACAGCCTGCATAGGATGTTTTCTGTACAGATGTGTTAGATCTCGGAGAAGTCGTGTGTGTTTTATATGACCGCGTTGATGTTGCGCTGATCGAGAGAGAATACTGTTCTGCACGATATGTTCTGTACTGTTGTTATTTTGACTGCCAGCTTATTTATTTCCAGAATATGCATGGACGCTAAACATCATTTGCATCATGTACATATAACTTTGTGCAGATTTCACTCTCCCTGCCTCTTCAACACAATGGAAGTCAACCGAACAGGCAGAACATTCCTCATAACCGGTGGAGGAGGTTATTTCGGATTCCGGTAAGATGTTATGACAACGTACAATCTCTAAATCTTTTTTCTTATTAATTTCCACTAAAAGCTAACATTTACCAGTCATATTATGTATACAAGCCACTAGATGGCGCTATCATACTACATTATAGAACGGTAGAGCTCAACTGGAGACCCCTCGAAAGTACTTTACTTTACTTAAAACTATTTTGGATGCCCTTATCTGGAACAACCATTTTTTTTTTGGACTTGCAGTACTTTATGAACGCACTGATGAGTTCATCAGATCCACATTGGGCCTCCAGGAACAGGGCTGAAAGCACCAGCTGTGGTTCTCAACTTTTTAAATGTATTATGAATATGTATTAAATGCAATAACATTACAAATTGTTGCATGCTTTTATGTCAAGCCACGTTTATTTATATAGTGCTTTATACAATGTTAACTTAATAAACAGGAAAATATGCAAAGTTATGAATGTAATTACATCTATAAAACAGCTCTGAACTAGACAATTTGTTGAAGCTACTCACACTCAGGCCATCCAAGATGAAGATGAGTGTTTCTCCATCAGATTTGGAGAAACTTGCTCACTAATGGATGCTATGAAGTGAATAGGTGCCGACAGAATGAGAGTCCAAACAGTTGATAAAAACATCACAATAATCCTCAAGTAATCCACATCACTCCTGTACATCAATAAACATCTTGTCAAGCCAAAAGCTGCATGTTTGTATGAAACAAATCCATCATTAAGATGTTGTAACTTTAAGTCAGTAAGTCCAACACTTCCTCCAGTGAAAAAGTCTATCAAGGCATTTGATTATTTGTGATGGCACCCATTCACTGCATAGGATCTATTGGTAAGCAACTGATCCAAATCTGATGAAGAATCAAACTCACCTACATCTTGCATGGCTTGCCGGTGAGTAAATATTTTTTTTGGATGAACTATTCCTTTAAATCTCAACAGTTCTCTTTATAAATGCGATTTCTGTTTCAGTCTTGCCTGTGCTCTCCTCAAAACCTCCTCAAGCGTTGTGCTGTTTGACGTGAGGCCACCGAGCCAAGAGTTGCCAGAGGGTATTGTATTCATGCGAGCTGATATTCGTGACTACGCTCAGGTGGAAAAAGCGGTTCGGGGCATGAACTGCGTGTTCCACATCGCCTCCTATGGGATGTCGGGACGGGAGCAGCTCAATCGAAAACTTATTGAAGAAGTGAATGTACAGGGAACGGAGAACATCCTCAGGGCTTGCGTGGCACATGGAGTTCCTCGTTTGGTCTACACGAGCACATATAATGTAGTGTTTGGAGGTCAGGAGATTAAGGACGGTGATGAAAGCCTCCCTTACTTGCCCTTGCACCTGCACCCTGATCACTACTCCAGGACTAAGTCTATAGCCGAGATGCAGGTGTTAAAAGCGAACGGTTCACCTCTAAATAATAGCGCAGGTGTCTTGCAGACTTGCTCCCTGCGTCCAGCCGGTATATACGGCCCTGGCGAGGAAAGGCACTTGCCTAGAATAGTTAGTTACATTGAGAATGGAATTTTTAGGTTTGTGTACGGGGATCCTGATAGTCTGGTGGAGTTTGTTCATGTGGATAATCTGGTGTCTGCACACATGTTAGCTGCCGAGGCGTTAACTGAAACGCGTCAGCATCGTGCCGCCGGTCAGCCCTATTTCATTTCTGACGGAAGGCCTGTGAACAACTTTGAGTTTTTCAGACCTCTGGTGGAGGGTCTGGGATACTCGTTCCCCACGCTTCGCCTGCCCATATCGCTCATGTACCTCTTTGCATTCCTGACCGAGATGCTTCACCACGTCGTGGGGCGGATTTATAACTTTCAACCCCTGCTGACTCGTACTGAGGTCTACAAGACGGGCGTCACACACTATTTCAGTATGCGTAAGGCACGAGAAGAGCTGGGATACGAGCCTAAACTGTATGACCTAGAAGATGTTGTGCAATGGTTTCGAGGCAAAGGTCATGGGAAGAAGCGCAGCCAGTCATCAATTAAGAAACTAATTTTAGATGTTGTTTTGGTGGTCGCATTTGCAGCAGTGGTGCTCTCCTGCCTTCCGGTTGTGGGGCAGTGAGATTTAAGGATTTAATTTCTGTTCTGTGCATTATGTGAGGTTTATATTTTCACTTTTGGAAGGGCGGTGTCCTTAAAAATATTTTTGTGGATTTTAAACAAGATTAACAGAATTAAAATGCTTCTTTAAAATAATAAAATTATGTATTTTTGGTTAAAAAGAATGGTTACCAGAAATGTATTTGCTGTATGTGATATTTAGTTTTTTTTTAGTACAACTTATTATCAATATAACAATTTAACAAAAAGAATGTCAAAATGTCTTTTGTGTTTTGTCAGTTTGCTTAACTGAGAGCAGCACTGAACAGAACTTGATGATCATGTTGTCCAGCATGATGTGAGATGATCCAAAGAGCAAATATAAAGAAAATAGAGTCATACGATCATCATTGTCACTTATTTACTTATAATTGATTAGTCACATAAATATAGTGCACTGAATTCTTTATTCTTTTTTTGACATGCCTATGCTTTGAATTGCAATAAATTGTAATAAATACACTGCATACAATTTATCTATTCATGCTTTCTAGGAGTTGAACCCATGACCTTGGAATTTCTAGTGTTATGTTAGACTTTTTGAGTTATCCTGAAACACCAACATCCTGAAACTTTGTTTATTTTCAGCTGTGCATGAATATATATGTATATGTGTGTGTGTGTGTATATATATATATATATATATATGAATACATATTATGTATACGTATATATATTAATAGGTACTAGGTATGAATTTCATTGTACAGACAAAATATCAAAACAAGTACTCGAGTTCAGCCGTTCCTCAGGTGTAGCTCACTGCATGAATTATCAAAATGTTTTATAGACACCCAGTCATACAGTGCTGTCTTCATTTTCAACTATTGTTTTAGAAGTTAAAAAAAGTGTTTCACTTGAAACCTTGAGCTATGCTTACAATAAATCACTCTTGCTTTGATATTGTGCTATCTGATATTTTAAATGGGCTCAAGTGTCAAAAAAATACTTGTGGCGTCCACTGTGTGGTGACGGAAATGTAAGTTAGTGACAATAGCCTTTGTCATTGATGCACAATGAGATGTTTGGGATCTGCCCTTCCCCCAGATTCAACAAACCTTCACTGGCCTGCTGTAAGTGCATGCTAGTACTGTTGCTTTTAGAGCATGAGTTACCTGGGAAACACAAGACAGGTAGATTTTTACAAACAGTATATACATTTTGGAACAAGAGTATTCTTTAATACTCATACAAGGATACAAACAATTCAGTTGCATAAAGGGTTGCTTCTTGTTTAAAGTTTTTTTAATTTTTTTAGAGATGTTCAGTGTAGTTTTTAATTCTTTTCTGTGGGCTGATCTATGTGGTTAAATCTTTAATCTGTCCCGCTGGATGAAAGTGGACACACATAGACTCTCCAAAGGACTTTTTTTTTAGGATTCTGCTCCCCCTTGCTGAGTTGCTCTCTATCATTGTTTCGCTCCGGCATTAACCACATTCCAGAGCGCCGCAGCGCAGCCCGTCTCCCTCCGCGCATTCCTCTCACACAAACGAGTCCCGAATGAATAGTTTAATAAACGCGTACTTGTCCGTCTACGCGTTCAACATCTCTCCTGTTAATTGCGAAATTCCCGGGGGGGAATTTTAGGAGAACTGGAATTGTTGGAAACGAGTTCGCAGGGACAATCACGGAAAATCAAAGCGAAAAAATTCCTCCGCGCAGCGCGCCATTGACTGTAAAGACCTTTCAACTTTACAAAAACCTGAAATTGACAAACGTTCTCTTGAGTGGAAACTTTGTCACGACGACCGTATCGCCACAAATCGACAGGCGGGGATCATGTATCGTGACGAAATGACGGCGAAGGACTAAGTAATCGCGTTCAGGCAACGATGGTTCGCCTGAGGCGGCGTTTTTCCGCGTAAAATGCAGTTTGTGTTGTAGTTGACTAGTGCTCCGCGCGCTCCCCCGTTCAACTCGCCTCAGAGACGACATGGATGGATATGACGATGATCCGGCGAGCAAACTGATGGAAAACCTCTCCATATTTGACGTTTATCAAGACGGGATGTACGGGGAACCGAACCCCGATATGGAGAAAACTAAACGAATGAATGGCAGCTCCTCCGCGCACGGGAACAAAGTCTACGGCGCGGCTCCCCTGCGCTCCGTCAACGGTAACCGACCCTCAGTGCCTCTGGATTTCTGTTCTCCGCAAAGGGACGCGGTTTATCCCGATCCCGACGCGTACTGCACCAAATCTGAAGTTGCCTTGCCGTGTTACAGCGGCGCGTCGGACCGTCTCAGGAGATACACGCAAGCGGAGGTGCAGGCGCACCGGTACAGCGCTGGATGCGCCTACGACGCGCTCATCCTGGGAAAGCAGGTGAGGAGCAACAGCTTATGCATGGCCACGAGCCCCCGGTCCAGTTTGGCTTCGTCCCACTCGTCGCAAGACCAGAGCAAACACACCAGCCCGAGGTCGAGCATCAGCAGCCCGCGGTCCAGCCTGGTGTCACCGGGACAGGAGAAGTACTGCGAAGGCAACGGCGTGATCAGCCCCCGCTCGAGTTACGCCAGCACGGCCAGCGACACCAGCAAACACTCCAGCCCCAGAACCAGCCTCAACAGCTACGATTGCGGGAGCAAACCGAGCAGTAACCGAACCAGCGGCATCAGCATGGGCTACGACCAGCGGCACATCAGCCCCAGATCGAGCACCACAAGCCCGCGCTCCAGTTACTCTCCAGCGGGGAACCACGATCCGGAGAGCGGCGTGGTGCACGGCATCCCCATGACCAGCCCCCGGTCCAGCATCTGCAGCCAGGACGGCAGCGGAGTTGCGCGAATCGCCGTAGCGGCGAACTGCGTGGTCAGCCCCCGCTCCAGCATCTCCAGTCACAGCTCCAGGAGTTCGCGGAGCTCCATGAGCGCGTATCCCGAGCTCCAGCACTCCATGCTGGGACCCGGTCTGCCGGAGGACGCGCTGCTGCAGGACTTCACGGAGCCAAACGGCCTCCACAATAACCGCGTCCACCTCCAAGCGTTTTCCGAGCCGCAGCAGCAGAATTCAGACGTCAACATCGCGTTTAACTACGGGAAGATGGGCACCGGGGGGCAACGCTTAAAGCTGCCCTACCAGGTCACTCCATCCCGGGACAGCGGCCCCAGTCCGGCGGAGCGGCGCCTGGAGGCCCTCACCCTGGAGCTGGAGAAGGAGCTCGAGATGCACATGAAGAAGGAATATTTTGGTGAGTAGATCATGCAGGGTCTTCAATCACAAAAAAACAACAGTTTAGTGCACATTAAAGTTCTGGACAGATAAGAGCATTCCCATTTATTTTTTTTTCTTTGTGCCTTTTGCATATCCTACAAAAAACTTGGTTTTGAATAAACTTTTCCAGAATTGTTTGGTGGAAAGTCATATTAACACATTGACACGCTCAAACCTACTGATGTCAACCGATCAATCGCAATAAATAGCATCCAAACTAAAAGTTTTTGTTTACATAAGCCTAATATATGTAGTGTGTACTGTGTATGTTTATAATGTATTTATAAGTAAACACACATATGCAGTATATATTAAAATTTTTGCATGTATCTACTTATATTCAAATAATTTATATATAAAATGTTTAATATAGAAACATAATTTTTTTCTTACATGAGTGTCTATTTATATATATGTAATAAATATGCATAATGCACATATATTATGTCAACACAAATTTATTTTGGATGCGTTTAATTGCGATTAATAATTTGACAGCACTGCTCAAACTCCATTTACCAGAGCCAGCACAGAGCAGCCTTTGTGTTGGACTCATTAAAGTATCATTAGGGTGTGGGAAAACAGGTGTAAATGATGTTTTGTCAATGAATCAGTGTGCTTTCCAGACAAGAGGGTTTATACTTTGAGCACTGCTTTAATCGCATTATCATTATTTATATTTGAGCTGGTTAAATCATCATTCATACAGACTTTTTCGCCCCAAAGGCGTCACGCAAAAAGAATCCAAATTCCCAAAACCTGGATCATCTCACAAGGCGTGCTGCAACATAAACTAAAATCACTGTCATTTCATTCATCAGCGCCGTTTTAATTCTCAAAAGGAGGTTTAATGGCTCTGAATTGTTTTCTTTAAGGATTAGCTTTTATGGGCATTTCTCCCAATTTAGGGTCCATAGGAGAAATAATCATAGACATGGCTCAACAGAGACACAAGTTAATATTTGACATCCAAAAATAGTATAGAGCTGTAAAATTAATACGAATAGGAGCTCAGATCATATGGCTTCCAGAGAAATGGGCGAATACATATATTGAGCATGATTTTGCCAAGTAAGACCTGTTTCTTGATTTAGCATCTTTTGTTGATCCTGGATCAACATTACTGTCCAAAAATATAGACTTAACCCAATCCTAAACCTAACCCTACCCTAAAACTGAGATTTTCTGAAAAGTTATCCCTCAATTCTGATTGGTTGATTGGAATGTTGTTCCTGGGTCTACATCCTTGGAACATAGTACTTGGTGAAATCACGTTCACCTGAGACATTGCTGAGTTTTGGGTTTTTTTAAGCTCAGGAGACAAATCTTTTTTCTCAGTAGCAGGCAGCTTTAGCAAACAAGGAGAAGCAAGTGAGATCTTGTGGGTGGATTTTGTTGAAATGAGTCTGCTGACAGTATTATAATCACAGTTTGTGTTTGTTTGTTTGGTGTGTTGTTTTGATAAAACACAGGTTTTGTACCCAACTCACAGGGTTTAAGTATGCAGGTTGGTGCCAGTGACCACAAACTTTGGCTAAACACTGCAGTAACTGGCTCGTTTTGCATTGTAACCAGCTGATTGCTGATTGGTTTTGGTCACACCGGGCAGCAGCGGTAGACCAATCACAACAAAGCCTCCTGGCATCCCAACTGGCACAGCCCAAAAAGGACATTGTAGTCGGTGAGCAGACAGACAAACAGGGTTCTTAGAGGCTTGTTTTTGGCCCGGACCTGGACGGAAAAAGGCGAGTCTTCAGAGAGTACATACTTTGTCTCCCAGTTTGAGCGCCACTTCCTGCCAGTGTCCTTCCAAGGCCTGAACGTCAACAGAAATGTTCTTTAGAGGCATGTGAGCCTGTTTTTTTTTTTTTTTTTTTTCATAGGGAAGTCCTAGTTTGTGATTTGGCGGGACTGGTGTTGGTTTAGAGGAGGACAAATGCAGCAGCACAGAAGATAAAATGTCTTAAAATCTCTTTTAACCTCAAAGTTCATCCCTTCCAAAAAAGTGTCATAATTTTCTCACCCTTATGTCATTCCATTTTTGAGTTTCTTTTAGCTGTTGAACACAAAATAAAATATTCTGAAGAAAGCTTTTGACTGGAAAAAAATACTATGGAAGTCAATGGCTAGTGTCAACTTTTTGTTTTTCAACATTCTTCAAAGCATAGTCTTTTGTGGTCAGTACAGTAAAGAAAATACAGCTTTGGAACAACTTGAGAGTGAGTAAACAATGACAGAATTGTAATTTTTGAGTGAGCTATCCCTGAAAAATTTTGATGTGAGTAAGCAGAATTTTAACTACATTTTTTGAGGAAGCATTCGTGTCTGGAACACAAATGTTGCTGATTGGGTTTGTTCAGATCATTAACCCTAGGTATGAGCAATAGTAGCTGTAATGCTTTCATAGTGAAGAGGACAGTGTTCATCTTTTCAAAGAACACAAGCTTTAGGTCTGTTGTTGTGACTCTGTCGCATTGTCTCATCTTTTGTGTTTCCGTTGCAACTGGGATTTGCTTCTGCTACTGCCTGGAAACCCATTTACCCAGGTTTAGTTGCAGAAAGTCTAGAGATGGAGGTATGAGTGTGTTTTTGCCTCAGAGGAGCAGGTTATGTTTTTTTTTTTACTGCATGGCGAACCCTCTTTAGTCTGCGCGAGAGCGAACCTTCTCCGTTACCGTGACAACAGCTCCCCTAAAATCAATCTCGCCGGGTATTCGTGATGTCTTTCTGTGCTCTTAAAGGGTTCGTTTAACTAAAAATGAAAGATCTGTCATGTCATTCCAAACCTGTATCAGAATCTGCTGTCGAACCCCTAAAAGGACAGAACTGCAAGTTGTCTATATTCACATAAAATGGGTCAAAAATGTATGACTTTGCTCTATGCTTCAGCTCTTAAATCTCATATGCATTCATGTGACATGCGAGAACCAATGCAAATTGTTATAATTGACCTTAAACCTACCAAACGCCTCCATGCACCATGATATTTGAGAGCTACAAAAGAGAAAAGGTTATCAGTCAATTATGAGAAAACCTATTATAATGCACATTTGGACTAGTTTTATAGTTAGCTCAAATCCCTATTGCATGCTTTTCTTGTGTGGATAGCAAGCATTGCATTTTGTATTGCACAGCGAAAAGCAAATATTATATGGTAAATTATAGCAGAATGTTCATTTTGTGTGACTTGAGTTTGTTTTTATTGTTTTTTTAATGCTAAGTTTTAAGAGGTGGTATATATATATTAAAAACAAAGTTGCACTGATTTACACTGCTGTTCATAAGTAGAATTCTTCTGTAAATAGATGCCTTTTGAAGCAATATACACTACTGTTCAAAAGTTTGGAGTCTGTATTTGTTTTTCTTTTTTTGAAAGGAATTAATACGTTTATTCAGCAAGGATGTGTTTAATTGATTCAAAGTAATAGTAAAATATTTATTTTAAATAAATGCTGTTCTTTTAAACTTTTTATTCATTGAAGAATTCTGAAGTAATGAAAAATGACATTTTAACATATGTTCACAAAAAAACCAAGTACAGTTATTTCACAGTATTGCTGTTTTTTCTGTATTTTTGTTCAAATAAATGCAGCCTTGATGAGCATAAAAGACATCTTTAAAAACCATAAATAATCTTACTGATCCCAAACTTGTAAACGTTTAGTGTGTCAAACTAAAAGTGTGCTTATCAGACTACATTACCATGCACCCTTCAAAGGGCTCAGTTTTCTGCCCTACAGAAAAGGCTTGATTGTCTTCAGATTTTTGGATAAAATTTTTTTACTTCAAAAGTTTTTGGCTACAGACTTTGTTTAAAACTGTGAGCTATCACAAATAATGCATGACTGGTTGAATTTGTGTTCATTCTTGCAAGCGATTAGGCTGTCGGTGGGGTGGCGGTTCAGCACCAGACTCTTGGCACAGAGCGTTTGTCTCTGCAGCCAGACACAGCTGCTGGGGGTCAACGCTGATCACCTGCTTAGAATAAACAATCATCTTAGTCCGCACATGTGCACACAAACACGCACAAAACACAGAAACGCTCCAAAAGTAGCTTTGCTTACATCTGAGTTTCTCAGAGTAATCTGCTCTGGATGTTTTCTAGCAGCGTTATTCGCCTGCTTTAGCGCTGAATCAGCCGACCTCTGACCTACGTGTATCCAAACAGACACTCGGGATTCAGGGTCTGGTTCAAAATAAACACAGAATGAGACTTTGCTCGCCGCCGTTTCCGTTCAGAGAATTGTTTTTCGCCTGAAGTCTAGCTATGCATCGTTTTGATTTGGTGTAATAAATACGTAATTTGGGTTCTAAATCCTGAGTTGCATGATCATGTTGAGTGCGTGTGGATCATTAACATATCTGTGCATGTTGTTGTACAAAAAAAAAAAAATATATATATATATATATGTGTTTAACTTGTCAACTTAACAACATGTGATGTAAGTATCATGGTCTTTTTAAAAAAAATTGTATAACTATCTGGTTAAAGAAAGTTGACCATGCATGAAGTAGTTGTATAAATTATTAAACAATTGTATAAATATAAAACAAATGCAGAAAAGATGCATAAAATATTGAGGCAAATATTGTAATATTTAGTATTGTAAATAATATGTCATAGAGCTTGCATGTTGTTGCTCTTCTGTTGGTTTTGATTGCATCTGTTGCCTTCATGTGTAAGTTGCTTTAGATAAAATCATCTGTTAAATGACTAAATGTAAATATAATATGATCAGAAATAATGTGAAATAAGAAAAATGCTAAAGATTTCTTAGCCAAATGTAGCTCAAAAGTTAGGGAGATTAAAATTCAAAATTAATAAGAGAATAACACCAGTATTCAGCTATTAATACTACTACTAATAATAATAATAATAAAAAACTTTATACAAACATTTAATAAACATGATAACAGTCAATGCAGCTTTCAGCCTGTCAGCATCATGTGAACATGAAATATAATTTTTTACTACACGTTTTTTCATTTCGCTGCACTGCTTTTCCACTTTTTTCATGTTATGGACATGTTTTGACCTCTGCGCTCACGTCTTGCATCTTTTGAAGTGTCATGTGCACAAACAACAACAAAAAAAAAAATGTAGTAAAACATTGCACTTAAATGAATCAATAAATCTTCAAAAATCACCCACCCAACCAGCCCTAGTTCAAACTCAACAACAGTAATATAAAATGCAGGTTAATCTTTGGCCTTGTGTGAAACAAAGCAATGCTCTTAATGTCTTTCTGGAGCAGACTGAGTGAGCTGTTATCACCCGGCGAGAGGAAGGAGTTGTGGTTCATGGCCTGTATAGAGGAAGTGGTACCAGTGAGTATCAGGTGAGGGGAGTTCGTCTGGAGGATGCGTCTTGTTGAGTTGCCAGCCGTCCTCATTACGTCTGAATCTCTTGCTGCTATTAACAATAGACCTTTATCACAGTGAAAGCAGTGTACCGATTCTTCTGGTTTTGTGCTGTAATCACCTAGTTGAAGAAATGCGACCATCTGCAGGTTGATTTCAAAATCTGCACATTTTCAGAGACAGGTTAAGAGATATTCAGATGATTACTGTGCACAGGATTTTCCAAACTCAATGGAATTTGTAGTTTTAATTAGGGTTGGGTTTTGACAGAAATATTAAGATTCAATTTGATTCTCATTCACAAGCTTGCGATTCGATTATTGATTTTTTTGTATATATATCAAGTACAGTGCATGCCAATTTTTTTTAAAGGAAAAAATATCTCAATCAGTGCTGTAAAAATACACATAAGAGTCAGTTGGTACTACATAACTATAATATTGAAGGTTAAAATGGACTGATTTGTACTATGCAACTGCCTAAATTACACTTAATTAAGTTTTTATAATTTAAGTTAAATTATCAAGTTATCAAAAAAATCTAATCAAAAATCAAATTGTTTATTCAAGCATAAATAAACCATTAAAGAACAGTAAAAAAGTATAAATAATATGTTAAATGATGCATATATTTAGCAAAATTTTCCTTACAGTTTATGTGTCTGTTAATCGAGGCGCTCCAGTGATCTGTCACTCAGTGTTAAACAAGTTTTAATCCAAAGTAAGCCATGGTTTGTAAACGTGATGATTTCACCACGCATTTAGCAATACTGCAGTGCATGCCAGACCTAATTAATGTTTATTAATGTTTATTATTAAAAAATGTACGTACATTTATAACACTAAACTTTATATTTCAAGTTACAAAAAATATATCTGTGGTACACTCCCATTCACTGCTGTCAAATTTTACCCAACTATGACGACTTCCGCTGCGTTCGTTCATCCATTTGAACCATGGTTTTGCTAACCCTAGTGCAACCATGGTATGTAAATGTATGTGGTAATACAGATGTAAGTCAGTCTGTAAAAACAAAACAAAACATGGTTGCTTCATTCTACTATTTAATTATCAAGTTAATTAAAAAATGTAAGCAGGTATATAAAATCCAATCACTAAGAAAAAATGAGAAGACTCTGTTTTAAAAAATAATGAATTAAAAAGCCAAATCAATGGCATCATTGTCATATTTTAAAGAAATTGTATAATAAGGCACCTTCTGTCTTATATGATTTGGTAAATAGATACGATGACACAGGCCGAACCAAGGACAGACGTTGGAAAATGTAGGATTGGGTTTTGCAGAACATCACAAGGGCAAAGAGCATTTTCTGTAAAGTCATCCCAACTTTGGAAAATGTTGCAAAATGAGTTTAGGTAATACATCATATGAAGTCTTTTACATTGATGGTTAAGCACTGGCTCAAAATAAACCAGACCTGTACACAAATTTTATATAGTTCCTTAGTTATTTATTAGGATTGCATTTATTTTTTATTTTATTGTTTATTTAGATTTATCAATTACATTTTTGTAAGTTATAGTGCTTGCAATTTGCCAAATGCATTAAATGTAAAAAAATATGTCCAAATTATGTTTTATTTTTCTAAAAAATATATTTTTTATTATTAGACTAAAGGTAGACTAGGGTTATTAGACTAAAACTATTAAAAAATCATTACTTGGGGAAAAAAAAGGAATATATAGACATAAAAAAATCCTGAAATCAATATAACATTTTTAATTAAAATGAAATAGGAAAATATGAAAAATAAAATATTATTTGAAAAGATTAATCAGATACTCATTACAGATAATCTGAGTGATACTAAGATTTCCCTGATTTGTCTGGCAGAGGAAGAAGCGAGTCAGTCGCACATTTTTGAGACAGAAACCTGAGACGCTCTGTAATGAGGATTAACAGCGTGTTCTGTGTGATCTGTGTGTTACAGTCAGCTAAACATGTTAATTAGTCAATGCTGGATTAGTTCTTCTTAACACTCACCTGAAAACTTGTTTTTCAGCTGGCAAGGTGAGTAAGTGTGGTATTAAAAGTTGCTTCATGATTGAGACTTCACTGTTTCACAACAAAAAGGAATGTTCTAGAATGCAGTCCTTTATATAAAAGTTCAGTATTTCTGCATCACATGCAGTCTTGATGGAGGTTTTGTCAGGTACTTGTTTATCCAGCTATTGGAAAACCAAAAACACTACTGTTCAACTGTTAGTTCCATTCTGCTAATAGTGTGGTAAAGTTACACAATAACAAGTGCTTACAGCGGATAGACTAGTTTACAGGCTACAGTAACTGAATGAAAAAACTAAGACTAGACTATCAAGACTAGTGTTGTTAATATGGACTGGGTTCAAGGGCTGGTCGATTAATCATATTTTATTTTCAATTACTGTTTTGACTTACAGCAAGATAATCAGGAAAACCCTGTGATACAGTGATGCTCTTATTTTGTGTTTTCCTTTACAGCGGAGCACAACAACATTAAAATTAGTATGAACTCTTTTGATGAAGTTTATTTATTATTTTTATGTTATATTATTTTGTGTATTATTGTATTATTTGTTATTATTTTAGTTTTATTATTTTGTTATTTGTATTATTTCTACTTTTATTATACGTTTATTTTTTGCAGTGTTTATACGTGTTTTTTATTATTTTATTTATATAATATTTAAATATAATTATATATTATGTCAATATATAGCATGTTTATTATATATAATATATATATATATATATATTTATTTATTTATTTATTTAAAGATTTTATTTAAGATTTATTTATTTTAAAATTTATTTATTTTAACAAAAACAAGCATTAGGCCTAAAAGTTCAATAAAAGTTTATTTATTATTTATATGTTATATTACTTTGTGTATTATTGTATTATTTGTTAATATTTTAGTTAATATATTATTTATGATCTTATATTTATATTATGTGTATCATTTATTATACTTTTATCATTGTTTGTTATTTTGTGTTGTTTATACTTTTATATTATTTTATTTTTACATGGGGGAAAAAAAACAAGCTTTAGGCTTAAAAGTTCAATAAATGCATAATGTTTCCAAAGTTTAATAGTAAGTAGTGTTAAACAAACATGATATCAGTATTAACCAAAATAATCACGATGATGATTTGTGCCGTATTGGAGCAGCCTCACTTTTAACCTCTCTGGTTCTTGGGGTGGTCAGTGGCTGATTTGGAGTGCAGTCGTGGAGTTTTATACGCCACACCTCTGGGCCAGGAGCGATGTAGATAAAGCAAGCCCCTGCCGGGAGTTTTACAAACACGATTAGATCAGAAGTGCCGTCTCGATGATGCTATAATTATCTTGATGAGTTAACCATTAAGTCACCGAGAGTTTATCTGATGAGTGTTTCTGTTCCAGAGCCTGTTATCACACGCACAAATGGGTTTCATGTTAATTGAGCTTTTAAGTGAGTTTTTCGTAAATCATTAAGGACTGAATTACATCCGTTTTGAGATCTGGGGCCGGTTGCATAAAAGGTTAAGACTAGTCTTAAAAGTTAGTCAGCTAAATTTTTCAGTTTTTCAAAATTCAGTTACATAAAAAGGTAAATACAAAAAATAAAAGATTACTCTTGGCTAACTGCTAGTTGGTCAGACTAGCTCTTTAGACACTGTCTTAACATGAAGGCTAAGTTTATGCAACTGGCCCCTGGACACAGAATTTCCCGAAAGACTGAATTGAGTTATCTTTAGAGTTGTTGTTGGGAGATTGATGTGTGATGTGTCATGTTTGCCGTCGGTCATGGCCATCTCAGGGGTTATGTTGTGTGCTGTCTGTGCGGTGACCTCAGCCTGACCATGTCTAGGTGTTGACCGTGGCCGTGGTGAGGAATGTGACCCCAGCGGAGGCCATCTTGTGCGTGAGACTGCATGCATTATTGCTGCTGACTCACTCTCCCATGATGCCGAGCACTTATATATAACAAGATTGAATGATAAATTATGAACCTTTGAACTTCAAATCACCTAATTACTCCTATTTTTTATATAACTATATATCTATATATATATTATTGCTGGGCAACAATTAATCATGATTAATCGCATCCAAAATAATAAATATTAATATAAATATATAAGCTACATGTAAATACATGTAAATATTTTCTAAATACATGCTGTATGTGTCTAATTATATGAATGCATATAAAGAACTTGTTATTATTTATAAAATAGCCTATTGAAATATTTCATGGATTACGGAACAATATTAATATATTTCTGGCACACTGTCTTTAAATTAAACCAGACTTTTATTTTGATGGCTTGACATGAATACCTTTAAATTCTATGTCTAATGTTTTCACTTGTTTAGACTCTTTTTGTCGTCAAAGCTTAACTTTAAATCAAGTGAACTTAAGTTATTTGATATCACGTCTTAAGATTGTATATTTGTGTGATCGTATGCACACAGAACACACCTGTCTGTGATCCTGACTGAGCTGTTTGTGTGTCTGTCTCTTCCAGGTATCTGTGTAAAGTGCGGTAAAGGTGTGTATGGAGCGAGTCAAGCGTGTCAGGCGATGGGAAACCTGTATCATACAAACTGCTTCACCTGCTGCTCCTGCGGTGAGTGACACACACATACACACAAACTGCATAAATGTTCTATTGTAAATGCATAATTCTACTTAGAATTATGTTCAGGATTTGTACAGTCAGTGCTTGAACAAAAGAACAGATGGACCTCTGCTGACACCAATGTGCTGTTGTTTATTGTCTAAAGCATGCTTCGTGTCATTGCTGTCAGCAGAGGTCCATTTGGTCTGTTGGTCCAGCGCTGAGTGTACAAATCATTTTTATCAGCATAAGTAAAATTATACATTTAATTAGAATTATACATCTAAAATGGGAGAATTGTGCATGTAATGAGAATTATGCATCAAATGTGAATTGTGCATCTAAAATGAGTTATGTATCCAAATTGAGAGAGTTAGGGATCTAAAATTTGTGAAATGTGCATTTAATGAGAATTATTCATCTACAATTGGAGGCCTATGCATTTATTTAGACTTATGCAACTAAAATGAGAGAATTTTGCATTTACTGAGAATTATGGGAGAGTTGTGCATTTAATGAGAATTATGCATCTAAAATGTGAGCTTTGTTGTGGTTTGTGATATTGTTTAGTTCGCCGAATGGCAAAGATCATGTGACACATGTATAGACTCACTCCTGTAGAAAAGCATGTTTATTTTTGTATATGAATGTGTTTGAGCATGTCACGTTTGTCCTGATCTGCGTTTTGTCCGTGGGAGCAGTGTGTGTGTGCTCCGTCACCTGACGCGTCCTCGGTTCTCCTCTTTCCTCTGTAAGCGAGAGAGAGAGAGAAATCACGGCAGTCCTGTAGAGCACAACTGCTGTTCAGTTTTCTCTCTTTCATTCTCTCTTCCCCTCCGCACAGATACTGTTTCCTCACGCTTTACAGCCAGTGCAGATAATTTACACGTAATGCTAGCCGTTCGCTGTACACGTATTGTTTGGCGAAAGAAAGCGGGCCAGTAAACCGGATGCGGTCTGGAAGGAACTGGAAGCCTCTTTTAAGGGCATAATGGGTTCTTGAAGTTCACAGGAGCTCTTTAGCGTGACGTTCGAGTGTGTTTGTGGATGTTTGGATTATCTGTGATGAATAAGCTGCTGTGGTTGATCTTAAGTACTTCAGTGCAATCATGAGCCGCTGTAAACGAGATGGAACATAAACCATGTGTTGCTTTAGAAGTTTGAGAATGAGGCTTTAAGAAGGCCAGAGAGATGTTGTCTTAAAGTTTTATGAAGTGAGTCAAGGGGGCGGGTACAGTATGACCAAAATCTGTTATTTGTATGTCATGGTAATGGTATATATCATGATCTAGTTATTTTTCAATTGAGTTCAACCCAAAAATAGATTGCACATTACACAAACATGTGCAAATGACTATTTCTGATATGATTTTTATGACCTAAGTTCAGTTTTTAAAGTATTATTTACATAAATTTAAATTTTATTTATTTATTCAGCATACTGAAAGCAAACCAAAAGATCAGATAAGTCACAAGAAGTAAATATTCTGTCAGTGTGAAAGCATAAAAAAGTCTAAAAAAGTGTGCGTGTGTGTGTGTGTGTGTGTGTATATTTGCACTTATATCTCACAGCTGTGTGGAAAAAGAAGTCAGAATTGTGAGATGAAAATTCCATTGAAAAACTTGTAAAATTTGAAGTTGTTATAAGGTAGTCAATGTGCTTATGTAATTATTCTTTATAATTAAATTGCAGTGTTACTTGGAAACTGTAAATAACCTACAGCTTTAGAACGTCATGCTGTGATGTGTTGAAAATCACTAAACTGCTGCAATTATTATCAAGAAAACTGTCTACACAGTAAGTGCTCTTATTAAGTGTCTATTCTGGCTTAATTAGGCCACAAAACGAGTTGAAAGGAGCCATATTCTATGCTTTTGTAATATTTTACTATTGTCCCTGCAGCACTGACTCAGATTCCTGTTATTTTTGTACTCCGCTAGGTTTTGTGGATAATTGAAGCCTTAGGTTTTTTTATTATAATTTTTTTTCTGTAATTTAATCTTAAACTTCTTAAATTATAAAGTGTTTGATAAAATCCCCCATTGCACTGTAATCAACAGTGATGTAGTTATTTTTTGCATGCTGAGTTGCAATTGCTGTTCTTGCATTTATTTAAATACAAATAATTATTGATCTATTTAACCATTTGTGGCTTACATGTGTCATATGCATAATGTTGGGTGCTCTGTATCAAGTTCTTATTTATAGAGGTGGTGTATGAAAGCAATTTCACGCTGGTAGTGGTGCTGCTGTGCTCAGTCTGTGCAGGTAATCACAGCTGTAATTGGTTTTTGTGCTCAGCTGAGGAGAAACAAAAGTGCTGAGTGTCATGATAACAGCAGATGATTCAGGAGTTCATTTACACACCACAAACGACTCAAACCTCACCATTACAACCACTAAAATGTCCTATCATGCGTTAGGGCAAAACTATCCATCCATCCATCCATCCATCCATCTTGTTAGTTCTATAATTCTATTCCTCTCTACAATAGTCTATTTATTGTTCATTCTGTCATTCTTTTTATCATTTTATTGCCCTGTCGTTCTATTGTTAGTTCAGTCGTTCATCCAATCATTAATCATTCATCTATCTGTATGTATATCTGTCATTCATTTTACCATTAATTCTGTTGTTCTGATCTAACAATATGTCTGTATATATCTATTCATCATCTGTCTATCATTCTGATGATCACTTGGTTGTTTATCTATCTGTCTGTTGTTCTGTCTGAATCTTTCTGCCTGTCGCTGTATGTGAATACCTATCTATCTATGAGTTCTTGCTGTCTATGCTGTTTTTGTGTCTGTCTGCGCGTATAATTGAGCTTTGCTGTCACGTCCAGAGCTGCACCCGCCCCGTCCTCATCAAAGAGAGAGGAATGCACTCATTTATTCCTTCATGTCTCTCTCTCTCGCGCGCGCTCTCTGTCACGTCTTGCTGTACCAGTGCTGTATTAGTCATAACATGGACAGACACTCCTGTTCTCATAAACACACTTACAGCATCACAACAATTGTAAAGGTAAGTGTATGTGTGCCTGGAGTGTCCCGCAGGCCTCTGCTGAGTGTGTGAGCTGCATTCATGTCCCTCCACACACACATACACACCCACACTCACTCACACCAACACAGAGTGTCATTTTGATGTTTCATTCACTCTCATTTCTTCTCTTTCTCTCATTCCTATTTGCTCAAGACTTTAGTCTTCAATAGGACTCATAGCATTCACACACAGATATCTGTTGGAAATATTTATTTCTAGCCAGTGATTTATTTGATCCGAAAGTTTATTTGTCACTATTTATTAGACTCAGTACAGTTGTTTGTGTTACTAGTGAAACACATAAAATATACATTAACATGGGGAAAAAGAGGAAAAAATGCAACGGACAGTGTGTGTGTATATATA
>JAUMHE010000071.1:18359764-18373736 GCA_032359235.1 Enteromius mattozi | reverse complement strand
TATATATTATTATTGTTTTACTATTTTTATTTTAAAATAATACACTTTAACATTTTAACAATTTAGCATTTTTATGTTTTAATAAATTAATAGCTTCCCAATTTGAGAAACCTTGAGCTAAACGAAACCACTTTTTGAATTCAGACTAAGACTAAGTAATACTAATTTCTAATCTAGTAGACTGCTGTTGAGTAACTAGTTGACTCATCCTAAATACTGTATGTTTTGCAGACACTTTCAGCAAGAGCTAGTTTTGAAATGTGTGACGTTTTCCAGAGATTTTGTTAAACATCTTTTTGCTCCGGTTGGACAACAGACCAAAACCTGTCTGGAAAACATTTGTGGAATTCAGCTGAACATGTTTGTCACTTTTGTCGAGTTTCCCAAACTAGCTGAGTTTCGCCTCTCACTGCAGGTATCTTATGTCTGAATGCTCGTCTGCGTGATAAATGACGTCCTGATCTTCCTCTGACGAAAGCCATCCTCTCTATCTGTGTCTTTGGTCTCTGGTAATGATCCACCTTTCTGTGTGGAGGGGAACATTCCTGGGCTTCATTACTAACAGATGTGAAGGACGTTTTCGGAGTGTGCCCTGTGAGCGGAAAACAGCGCTGTAGTGTGGTTTGTGGAGTGGACAGTTGTGTTTTGATTTTTTTTTTTTTTTTTTTTAGCATTCGTGTATGAGGACAGTTGTGTTGGCCGACAGGACCGACTGGTGGATCATGAACAACAGCTGCTCTCGCCATCATTGCCACCCTTGAAATATGTCACAGCAACCGTTTGCTTTCATATAGCAGGACCCTGTAGTCAGAAAATCTTTTTACCTGCATGGTGTGTGATATTAACACTTCCATTCACAAGTTTGGGGACGATAAGAATTTATTTATTTATTTTTCTGAAAGAAGTATCTTCTGCTCTCTATCCTTTCCTATGAATCTGTTAAAATGTAATTTATTCCTGTTATCAAAGCTGAATTTTCAGCATCGGTGTCACATGATCCTTTAGAAATCATTCTAATATACACATGCTTCTCAAAAACATTTCTGATTATTATCAGTGTTGAAAAATTTAGAAAACTGACCTTTTTCTTTTTTGTCGTTAAAAATGTCTTTACTGTCACTTTCTAACATTTTAATGCACCTTTGCTGAATAAAAGTATTAGTTTATTTAAAAAATAATGTACTGACCCCCAGTCTTTTAAATGGATGTCTGTATTATTCAGATTATCTTTTATTAAATTAATATTTTTAAATAACACAATCTTTAAAAATTAAGCATGTAGTTCAGCATGTTGTTTGCATTCTTAGCATTATTATATATATGATATATCATTATTTAGATATGCAGGTTGCTGGGTTTTGGTCCAGTGATTTGCACCCCATTGGTTTTCATTTGAAGGGACAAAACATCTTTTTTTGGGTGAACAGTCCCTTTAACTGTCTTCGTGTTTGTGTCTGGCTGTATGCTTTTGTGAGCTCATTCTGTTACGTGTGGGTTTGGTATCGTTGTGGACTGAAACAAGCATGCATCGTTACTAGCTGCTAGACTGTTTGTTGATGGTTCATCCACACAGTGATAATAGTATTGTGCTTTTGCCAAACAAGAAGCCGCTCTGACAGAGGAAGTTCAGGACTTTATTTAGCACGAGACCTTCAGCGCAGATGATCTATCATCACAAGACTTCCTTTTCGTCTTTGACCAGGGCGCTTCCCAGCCGTCTACTGTTCACAGAGTGTCTGAAGGGTGTTGTGTACGAGGTGCCAAGCGCGCTACCCTGTTTCCACTGTTGTGTGTTATTGAGCAGGTTAAGCAGTGAACGCTTTGACCCGGTTGGCACTGAACACACACTTTAATCCTCAGGGTTTATAGACAGGAACTGCGCTCGTCTATTCCTTGTCATATGCTCAAAGACCGGGCTTTTACAGGAGACAGACGTCTGCTCTTCTCCTTCTGAAAGGCTCACAGAAGGAGCCTGTCTCTGTCCTCTAAAGGTGACATGAGTGCTTGTTTGTGTTTGGGCCCGTTGTGCATGTGAGCGCATGTTTTCCTAGATAACTATTTGTTGTTTGTCAAAGGAAGTGAGATTTTGAGGTCACTGGAACACAGCAGATAAACAGAAGGGACTTCTGGAATGTTTTTATGCTGCTTTAACAGCATAACAAGTTCCCGTAGTGTTAATTCTGCAGCACAGTGATCATTTTTAGTGCTGTTAAACAATTCATCGCCATTAATTGCATCCAGAATGTTTTTTTTTTGTTTACATAATATACAGTAGTCAACATTTAAAGTTGATAAAAAAAAATACAAAAAAAGCCAATAACGCATTTTGGTATTTAGGTTTTAGGACAACTTCAAATATTGACTACTGTATGTGTGCTGTGTATATTTATAATGTAGCCTATATGTAAATAAATACACCTATGCATGTATATATAATGTGATTAATCGTTTGCAAGCATTACTAATTTTGAATAATATTTATAATACAATCTATTAAAACAGTTATCATTTCTCATTAATAGTTTGAATTTAGTAGTTTTGACCAAATTACCCAGCCCCACTTTTATGTATGTGATGACTTTAGCTGTTAAAATGAGTGAAATTGTGCAGCATTATATTTTTATTCATCTTATGCAAATCCAACAGGACTCTTTGCATAATGGCAGGCTGAAACAACACATCTCTTATTGGTTTTACCTGGTGGTTTTGAATTGCAGATATTGTGATGAGCTACGGGCCCTGTCCTGTTCTTCAGTCAGTGGGATACTGTGCTCTTTCTGGTCCTGTAGTGCTCTGTCAGGTTGATAATGAACAATGAGTGTTTTTTCATGACATAAGGCCCATTGTGATTTGTTGTTTCAGTGTGTACTGTTTGGGGAGTATAGCTATACAGCTTGTCCATTTGACATGAATGATTCTTTAAATTATGTGTCTTGAGGAAACATTGGCATTGTTATGTTAGTATTTATATATATATATTTTTATATTATTTATAATGAATGAGCTTAATTAGCAGTTTATTTAGCTTTTTTCTTTACGTTTATTCACATCTCTATTTAGCTTAAATTTTTTTGTCAATTTCAAAATGTACAGTTTGAATTCCATTTTATTATTTTCATTTGTAATTTTTAATATTTATTTTAATAGTTTTACTTCTATCTGACATGAGTTATTCTTCAAATCTTGTGACTTGTCGAGGAAAGTGTGGTTTATGTCAGTCTTATTTATGGTATTTATTCATGTTGAATTAGCTTTTATTTTTGCATTTTTTTTTTTTTTATTCTTTTAAAAAATGATTTAAATGTCTACACTTTTCTTTCAGTTATTTTTCAGTTTTCATTATTTTTAATACTTCAATGCACACTTATTAGTTTGTTTCCATTTTCCTTTATTATTTTATTTTTATTCAGCTTTAAATCAGTTTTTAATAGGTTTTGTTATAGTTAATGACACTTCTCTCATTACACGCAATTTTCACCAATTTTTTACAATGAAAATATTTGATTCTTTTGCACAAGAGAGTATAGTTTAGGCCTCATACAGTTGATGGTTCAATGTCCAGAGATACTCTTTCTTATACACCGTAATCAGTGCACTGTTTGAAAACCAATGCCTGAATCAAATCTCCAGGAGACGCTTGGAAACAAACGTCAAAACACATCCTCCCTATGATATCTTGCTGACATTCCCTTTTTGTCTCTTTTGCAGGAAATGACTGAGAGGCCTTACAGATAGTTTGTGCTTTTGTTGCTGCGGCCTGCGTTTGCAGAGAGACTCCTATCTGGAAGCACATTTGTTTCCGTTGTGAGTATTAACTACCTCAGGCACTGGAAACTGATCAAGAGGGAGCCCGACGATCTCTACCGGCAGCTGCGTCTGTTCACCCGGCCCTAGCAGTACGCCGCTCACAACCCTTCTGACCGACTGGATCCGTCAGAGTGGTGCAGACCCGCAACGTGCCAAGGAGACATCACCCTGTAGCGCGCACCAATCCTGTCACTGTTTTTCCTCTCCTGAAAATTCACACTGTTTTTTCGTTGAGAGATTTTTAAGATTTTTCTATTTTTATTAGAGGCCTACGGAAAGCGTTCAGAAAGAAGAGTTTTTCACTTCCATTTGAAGGATTGATTATGCACTTTGGATTTTCATCCAGGATTAAAGCTAGATCGTTTTTTCGCCACGAAGCACCTGTGAACCAGTTCTAAGGGAAAGTAGGATCTTTTGTCGTTTTTGCGCAAACATTTTGATGTGAACTGCGTCCGGAGCTGCAGCTGGGCTGCAAGATTTCCTTGAAGCTTCCTTCGCACTGCTCTCCATCTCTCTCTGGAGCGGGTTACTGTCATGACTTCCCTTCTGATGGGATCTTTAAGCTATCTATTTACTTGATACCAGGAATCCCAAATTAGGCATCCAGAACTCATTCGAAGGTGAAGTCGAGAGGACCGTCACTCCCTGGGCGCATTGAATACTTATGTATTGTTGCAGTGCACAAGAAAGTAAAATGGACTACAAGCTGCGCTTTTTGCTTGGCGGGTCCAAGCACAAAGTGCAGCAACACCAGCAGTTCCAGTTGCCCGAGCTCAGTCGGACCCTCAGCGCCCCATTGGGCTCTTCTTGCTCCACCCCTTCTCCCATGGCGACCATAGGCTCCTCCCCTTCTGGCTGCCATGCCCCGCCCCCAGGTGCCACCACGGCGATCGCGGACATCCAGCAGGGCATCTCCAAATACCTGGACGCTCTGAACGCGTTCTGCCGCGCAAGCGCGTTCCTGACCGAGCTCTTTGGCAGCGTTTTCCGGGACTCGCGTTACTCCAAAGCAGCTATGCAACTGAAGGACGTGCAGGAACATGTCATGGAAACGACCAGCCGGCTCACCACAGCAATAAAGCCAGAGATCGGCAAAATGCTGATGGAGCTCAGCGCAGGCGCGGCTAACTTCAAAGACCAGAACGACTTCAGCCTGCAGGACGTTGAGGTGAGTCGCTCGAAACCCACCCTGGACCACAAAACCAGTCATAAGGATCAATATTACGAAATTGAGATTCAACTGAATAATTAAACTTTCCATGTTTTTTAGGATAGGACAATATTTAGCTAAAATACAACTATTTTAATATCTGGAGAAAATACCTTTAAAGTTCTCCAAATCAAGTTCTTAGCAATGCATATTACTAATCAAAAATTAAGTTTTGATATTTTCGGTAGGAAATGTACTAAATATCTTCATGGAACATCTTTCCTTAATATCCCAATGATTTTTGGCAAAAAAGAGAAATCTTTCCAAATAATTTTGACCCATACAAGTATTTTTGGCTATTAGTACAAATATAGCCATGTTACTTAAGACTGGTTTTGTGCTCCAGGGACACATTTATTATTGCATGTTATGTTCAGAAGGACTTGTGCATGTATGTATGTAAGTTTTCGCCACTAGAGGTTACGTTTTCAAAACCATAACAAAGGCGAAGCTTGATGATGATTTACTTGAGGATGTTCATAGATGAGGTACTGAATTATTATTATTATTTTTTATAACCTGTAGCTTTTACAGTTAATCAGACAGCGAATAAACTATACAGAGAATGTGAGCAAAGAACTTACATTGTCAAAGCACATTATGACTACAGTCGGCGCTATTCGCTTGCTGGGAACATTTATTCTTTGTGGAATCTTCGCATTTGGTTTGGCTAATAAAATATTAACTCAAATATACAGGTAATTTATTACTGCATGCTGAAAATGAAAATGCAGTGCATATTACTAGAAAGAAAAATCAATAATTTTGACCTATACAATGCATTTTTGGCTATTGCTATAAATATAGACTAATTTTGTGTTTCCAGGGCCACATAAACAGTAGTCAACATTTGAAGTGGATCAAAACCTTTCATCAAAGTTGTCCTAAAACTAAAAACAATACCCATTCTTGTCTTAGGACAACTTTGAACTTTTATGATCCACTTCAAATGTTGACTATTGTAGGTGTTTAGTGTTTTATAAATCACATTTTAAATTGCAACCCTACTCTAGAAATCTAGAATTTGCTATAAATGATGCAAGCAAACTTGGAGACCAATCAGATCAGAGCCTGTGAGTTTTGGAAAGCTCTCAACCTTTATGTAATTCACAAACAGAAACTTTGTTTTGCGGTCTGTGCAACCTGTGACGTTTGTTCTAGCAGGAGACTGCTGTTGTTCCTCCAGACACTGATTATTTTTCAAAGGCGGAGAGAGAAGAGGCCTCCAGATCTTTTATAGAGGAATTCCTCTGTTCAGAGATATTTTGGGAAGCCAGATGCTCTCTCTCTATCCGTCTCTATCCAAGTGGACATAGTTTCTAGCTGGTGTGGTTGTCAGTGTGAGTCGAGCCGCTCTGGTCAGTCTCCGCGTCTCTGCTCGAGGGACACATATAAGCTGAAATGATGCCTTTATGAGTGAGGGTTTGTGCCCTGGTGGATGTGGTCACGCTCCGAGCAGGAAGGCTTCACACCACAGGCTTTTAAAACGGGCGCTGCGGCAGGGACCCGGGCCAGACCTGCAGCTATACAGACCAGATTTGAGTCCCGATGAGACCTTGCGCTAAACACAAAATGCCAAAGTTTTCAAAAGTATGAAATGGAATATTCTGGTAACTCCAAATTCTTTCCGCCTGAACGTGTTTGCCGTGGAATGTTTTCAAATATTAAAAGCGTTTTATAATGTTTGCAGAAGCGAAAACATCCCGAATGCTCACCCAGAATTTTTGCAGCAGCTGCTCTGGAAAGTTTTGGCTGTTGTTGTCAAGTATTTTCGCCTCGTCTTGTGGACAAGGCTTGTGGTATGTCTTTTACATACTGAACGTAAAAAACATACCAGTTCTGCTGCTATAAAACACAGCCTGTGTTTTGTCTGAATGTATCAGCTGCATGAAAATGTCAGTGTTTATTAAACTGTGGCCGTGTTCGGAAGCAGAGGAAGTATTTCTCGAGTGCACGCATATTAGCTCTTTCTGTAAACACGGCACAGACTTTACAGGCGGTGACTAGTGTCTATTCAGCGTCTTGTGTTTGCTAATGAGCGTTTTGTTTGCGAGTGGCCCTTCCTGCCTCGTGGGAATTTGCCGTTGTGTGTGTGCAAAGGAGCGAGTTGGTTCTCCTGTTTACATTGGGCTGGCAGGGCGACAGCAGGGTATTCCCGTCCCCGGGGTGTTAGCTTACACCGCGATTGTCTCAATGAAGCGCTGCTACAGAAATACACCCACTGCACTGCTCAGCCAATCAGCTGTGCTCTTTTTGGGTGCCCTCAATAAGAACACTGACCCTAGATCAGGTTTCCAAACCATGTGATTTGATTTGTTTGAGTACGAACTGTTGAATGCTGAGAGGTTTTAAATGGACGAGTCCATATTTACAGCTGGCTATGAATTGTAAGGCATAGCACTGCTGTTTAAGCCTCATCTAAATCTGGGCTGAACAATTAGTTTAGATTGATTCTGCATGATTTTGCATGCAATGCATTGAATTAAGGATTTAGTGTAATTCACCAATTTATTTATTTAATTTTGCATATGTACTGTGTGTCAAAGACATGTTTTTGGCTTTATTTATTTAAATTCTGAACCCAAAAGATTTTAGTTTTAAACTTTGTTTCAAGTATTACCTGTCAGAATCTGTGCTTATCATCAACAAGTTGACAAGCCCTGAAACCTTTAAATAAGCCTGGAGTAATAGTTAGTTAATTTATGCCCTTATTAGCAGTGTGTCCATATCTGTCTTGAGCTAATGTTTAAAGCAGGTTCCTATATACTCTGTCGGCTCTCAGGTGTTTCTGCGCGAGGGTTGAAAGACTGAAACTGGCGCCGCCTTGTTTTTCCTGTATCCTGTTGCACAAGATGGCATATTTCTGTCTTTACAACTTGGCCTGTAGATATTTTCAGCAGATACCTGTAAAAGAAACCCTTTCTGCTGTGGTGGGGGTGATAGGCCTGTCTCCTGCCTTCTCTCTTCATGAACAGTTTGAGGGAAAGAGTCAACCATTCTGACTCATTCTGTCCATCCACAAAATTCATGTTATTTATTGAAAACATACACAGAGCCAATAAGCGAAATGACTGAAGTGGTTTGAGCAGATGCTGATCCTGTGTCTTTATTTGATTATTTTTACGAGCTTGTCTCTGCCCTCTTGTCCTGATGAGTAAGACGTGAGTCAGGAAAGACTCCCTATTTAGGAAGCGATACGGCAGTAACTCTGTAAATCTGCTCAGAATGCATCTGTGTCTGGGAATGTTCTGAACGCGCTCGTTACTATCGGGATCGTACGCTGTTTCCCGGAACCGTTGACCTCGGTGGGTTTTTTGCCCCATTTGGAGTGTGGTTTTGGTTCTGCTTATTAATAAAACATCAGCACCAGATGTTTCTGGCCTGATTGATGTTATTGATGTCTGTTATGAGATGTAAAGACTGTTTTAATAAACACTTGACATAACATGTCACACCTCTTTATTTCATTCTCAAAGCTCCCTGCATTTTTTTGAAACAATATAATATTTAATATAGCCTGGTTATTGTAAAAATGAATAAATAAAAGTTTAAATTATAAATTTGTTAAAGTTTTATACATTTTTTATTGGACATTGTTGCAGTAATTACATTGGAAAACATGCTTTAATTAAAAAGATCTAAAGTGATAGTTCACACAAATTTGGTTGTCGTTATCTCAGCCCCAACATTTTCCAAACCTGTACGAGTTTGTTTCTTCTGTTATACACCAGAAGATATTTGGAAGAATGATGGTAGCCAAACAGTTGACAGTATCCATTGACTTACATGGTATTTATTTTTAATAAATACTATAAAAAATGACAGGATTACAATTTTTGTGTCAGTTCTCCCTTTAATAGAGCCTGAATTAGGAATGAAGTCAGTTTTGATGTTGTGTTTTGTATTTAAAGGTTTAATGTGACTCTCTTTATCAGGTGCTTGGCCGCTGCTTCCTGACGGTGATGCAGGTGCATTTCCAGTTCCTGTCACAGGCATTGCAGAAAGTCCAGCCGGTGGCGCAGTCCTGCCTGGCCGAGGCACTGGCGCAGGTTCAGGAGAGACACGGGAATGCCCACACACAGAACACAAGCCCTGGGCCCCTGACGGAGCTGGAGGAGGCCGTCCGCTCATGGAAGGGAGCTTCAGAGGTACAAACATTACCAATCAACGCACAAGCAAACCTGTTGCTCATGTGTTGACCCTCTATATGAGAAATAAATAAATAAATAAAATGTTGACCTCTAAAAAATTAATTTTAAAATTGGACATGCAGTACATATATAATATGTATGTAATTTTGTGAACATCATCCTGTTCAGTTAAAAAATACCTAAGTACACTACTAAAAAAATATATGGATTTTAGTCATCAAACCTTTACAAAATCATTTGAATATGTTTCAATTATATGAATTATATTTTAAAACATATTTAATTAAAATGTAACACACTACATTATATTAATTTATATATTTATTATATGTGACACCGGAGCCCAAAAGCAGTCATAAGTAGCACGGGTATATTTGTAGCAACAGCCAACAATACATTGTATGGGTCAAAATTATACGTTTTTCTTGCATGCCAAAAATCATTGGGATATTAAGTGAAGATCGATACATTTTGTGAATTTCCTATCATAAATATATCAAAACTTAATATTTGATTAGTGATATGCATTGCTAAGAACTTCATTTGGAGAACTTTAAGGTGATTTTCTCAATTTTTAGTTTTTTTTCCACCCTCAGATTCCAGATTTTCAAACACTTATGACTGGTTTTGTGATCCAGGGTCACATATTTTATTAAAAATGTCTTATTTTTTTGTGAGATTCACTCATTTATTGTCTAAATGTGATTTTGCGCAGCCTCTTTGTCATGCTTTTCTTTTCGGGCTGCATACTATCTCAGATAGTTTCATAAATGCATTCAGATGGAATAAACGCTGAGGTGTGTGTTTCAGGTGACGGCATGTCTCAGGGAGAAAGGGAGAGACGGCTGTCTGTCTGGTATTCAGGTGCAGCAGCTCTTCTGTTCTCAGAACACCGCCATACCTGAACACCAACTCAAAGAGCTCAATGCCAAGATCGACAACGCTCTGCAGGTGAGCACACACAAACATGCTTACTATGGTAACAGCAGTTAATACATTTATTGCAGTTGTTGTTCATGACTTGTGCTGTCAAATGATTAATCACATCCAAAATAAAGGTTTTTGTTTACGTAACGTGCATGTACTCTGTGTATATTTATCATGTTTACATAATATAAATTATTGGAATATTAATATATAGATGTAAATGCATGTCAATATTTTCAAAACATACTGTACATTTGTATTTATATATACATTGTACATATACACAGCATATGAATGTTATGTAAACAAAAACTTTTATTTTGGATGCGATAAATCATGACTAATTGTTTGTCAGCGCTATTCGTGACAAACTCATAATAAATGAACATGCATCTCCTTGCAAAGGAGAAGAATGCAGAGTTGTTTCTTTTTATATGCAAATCTATTTTGATTTATTTGTGAATGTAATTTTAGCGAAATGAATTTATGTGGAATAATGTAACAAAACCGTTTCCACATGTGTTTGCTTTTGAGAATTTGTTGATCACCTGCTTTATAATGTTGTAAAAATATATAAAGTAAATTTTATGTTATTCTGTTTATAATGAGGCTTATTTGACTGTCCCACTGACATTAATAAGTCTCTTTGTGTGTGTGTTGCAGGCGTATAAAGTGGCGTTAGACTCTTTGGGTCACAGTGAATATGCTCTAAAGGCCGGATTTCACCTTAATCCCAAATCAGTGGAAGCAGCTTTGCAGGTATGTTTCCCGTGTGTGGAATTACAGCTTAGTGCAGATTAAAAGCTGCTTTCTGGAGCTTCATGTGTTCAGCAGTCGTACAGAGAAGGACGTTTAACTCTACATATCATGTGTGATCCACCGTGCATCAGATTCTGGATAAAAACTGTTCAGTTCGACAGGGAGAAACCCTCTAACATGTTAAACAACCAACCTCATTGTTTTAAATGAAACGTTGAATGTTGTAACCTTTCGATTCATTCTTCTACACTTAACAGCCTGTTACTTGCATTTAGCCGTGACTTTGCATTTGTGTGTTTTCAGTCATGTGATTTTTATGTATTTATTTATTTTTGTATATTATGCGATTTTGCAGGGCTGCTGTAGTGATGCTGAGGCCCAGCAGGCCGGACGCTTTCACACCACGTCTCAGCCCATCCAGTGTGAGTTACCTACAATCCCCGTCCAGATCGGCTCTCATCTCCTCCGAGGAGTTTCCTTCAATGAAAGCGCATCAGATAACCTCAAGCTGAAAACGGTACTTAGAACACATACTTCTGATTGATGACTAGAGATGGGATGAGATCCCAGCTGGAAATGTTTTTCATGAAAGCGAGTATGAAAATAAGAAAGGATGAAGTTAGGAGTAGAATGCACATCTCAGGCTGTTTGTTTTAACCAGTGTTAGGCACAGATCGTGTCTGCCTCGCATTTCACATCCACCATTTAGCAGTTTTTTTCTTTTATTAAGACGTTTAAGAAAAATCAATGCTTTTATTCAGCAGGGATGCATTCAAGTGATCAAAAGTGACGTTTATAATGTTACAAAAGATTTCTGTTTCCAATAAATGCTGAACTTTTCCACAAAAAGTATTCAGCAGCACAGCTGTTTTCAGCATTGTAATAATAATCAGAAATGTTTCTTGAGCAGCAAATCATCATATTAGAATGATTTCTGAAGGATCATGTGACACTGAAGACTGGAGTAATGATGCTGAAAATTCAGCTTTGATCACAGAAATAAATTACATTTTACAACATCTTCAAATAGAAGAGTTATTTCACAATTTTGTTTTATTTTTGATTAAATAAATGCAGCCTTGGTGAGTAGAAGAGACTTTCAAAAAAATCTTACCGACTTCAAATTTGTTGAGTAGTACAATAAAACATGCATGCACATTACAGTAAAAACAATCATCTTATTTCATTTTAAGTGCCCCTGGCTTATAAAAGGTTCATATTTAGTTTTTGGGAGTCCCAAACAACAGGTTGACATGGATGTAAGGTCAAAAAACACTTTCATTTACTCGTTGTTGGTCTTATTTGTTCAGCGACTCCCAAACGATTGATTCAACAATACATTGTTCCAAACCTCTCCATTAATTAACACTACAAAAGTGGCACCTAGTGGCAAAGAATGAATTTGTTCCGATCATTTTAATTCAGACCCACAAGTGGGCGGCAATATGTTAATGCTTAATTTTGACGTCACCATGAAACTGTTTGGGACTCGTTTTTAAAAACAACTCGTTTCATTGATCCAGAGTTGACTCTCTCTTTTAAGAGACAATAATTTTATACACGGTGCACTTTCAGATTTGAAACTTAGCAAATTGTTTTCACTAAGACCTGTGTTACACATCGCTTGAAAGATCATTTTCAGAAATCCATAATAGGGGCACTTTCATGTAATCTCTTCCCAGCATGCCGTGCTGCAGCTGATCAAGGATGCGGTGGATCAGAACGGTGTGGCCGTGCGAGATGATTCTCCTGTCACAGAAGTGCTGAACCAGGTGTGTCCCTCCAGCTGGAGAGGAGCCTGTAAGACGGCTGTTCAGCTTCTGTTTGGACAGGCTGGACTGGTGAGTTTCACACATTTGACAAAGAGCATAAAGTCTGATCAACATTGCAGCTTATTCTTGACAGTAACAGACCATTTGGACAGGAAGACATGCGTAAAACCATCCACCACCATTCACTTTTTTGTTTTGTTTTGCATTTGCTTGTACGTATTAAGCAGGCACTTTTATCCAAAGCAAATTGCATTAATGCATTTGAGGCAGTTTACGTTTTCATTTTTAATTAGTTTTTATTTTTTTTTTATTTTTTATTTTTTATTAAAAAATAATAAAAAATTCATTTAAATAAATATATATTTTAATTTTAAAATTTATTTCTAATTTATTTCAAAAATGTTTTTTACGGTTTTAATTTTCTGTAATAACCTTTAATATTCCAGAATTGTTTTATTGGTGCACTCTCGTATGAAAGAATGAATCTGAAGATTCGGAAAAGGCCTCCGGCTACAGGAAAATGATTTCTGAATAATCATAAAGTGGTTTCCATGACGCTGTTTCTGTCCTTGCCGTGTGTGTGGTCAGAGTGACCGTGACCTTTGGGTGTGTGTGTTTTTAATGGAGAGTCACCATCAGTTAAATCACATTGAGGATACACCTGTGCTATTAATAACAATAGCCCATTTCCTGTTTGATAGGAAACGCCCTCTCTGTTTCAAACGCAACTGCATGCTGTGGCTTCACGGCCTCTTTTCAAGAACTGTGGGAAATGTTTCATTTGTGTTTTCGGATGGAAACTGCTCCTGACAGTGATAAACAGTCGGGTTACTAGGGCTCTCAAGCATCCACTTGGCATTAGTTTGACTGTGAAATGATTATGATCACTGGACGAGCAACACATGATTTATACTGGCAGATGACAGTGTGTGCAGTACAGTTATTAAAGCTGATGGTGTGACTGTGTGTGTGTGCAGGTTGTGGTTGACACGGCTCAGATTGAGAATAAAGAAGCTTACGCCCCTCAGATCTGTCTTGAAGGATCTAAAGTTATAATCCAAGTGCCATCTACATGGTGAGTAACCGTATACGATAAGATTGATGTAAATATGTAAAGTGCTTTGAGTTTCCAGAAAAGTGCTATATAACTGTAAGTAATTATTATTATGGCAGTTAAATAATCTCAGTAGACCGACACCATATCCATGTCCTCTGTGTCTGCAGGCAACTAGAGTTCAAGCTGCTTCATTTACCACTTTTTCAAAGTGTACCATTAACCATTATTTTCATAATGAAGACATTTATCCATGTTAATTTGGGTCATTTTCAGTCTGTTAAATTGCAAA
>JAUMHE010000071.1:18343052-18354917 GCA_032359235.1 Enteromius mattozi | reverse complement strand
AACAGTCGCTTAATATTTTTGAAGACATTTATAAAAGATTTCGATTTAAAAATTGAATAATTCTATTTAAAATAATTTATGAACTTTCTGTTCATCAAACAAACCTGAAAAATAAAACATGTTTTCCACAACTGTTCTCTTAATAATCAGAAATGTTTCTTGAGCAAAACAATTCAGCCTTAATCACAGCAATAAGTTACATTCTATAAATTAATGTTTGTTTTCGAGCAGGGAGGCGGTCAACAGCGGCTGGTCAGCCAACCAGGGGGATTCGGCCAGTTCAAGTGACGAGACGTCCTCAGCCAACGGAGACAGTCTGTTCTCCATGTTTTCTGGGCCTGACCTGGTAGCAGCTGTTAAACAAAGACGGTAACAAACATTTAATGTTTTTATCAGACACTTTCATTTGAAACTATTCATCTGGATAGTGTGTTTGAGATGAGTGCGTCCCTCATGTTAAGTGTGTTTTTTAGGAAACACAGCTGTGGTGAACAGGAAGTGTGCACTTTGCCCTCTCCTCCGCTCCACCACGCCAATGACGACAGTAACCAGGTACTAATGACTCTCTGATGCTACTTCAACGAATAAACATTCCATCATCATTTTTACAGCGGGTGTTTTCTCAAATGCAGCTGTTATTGTAAATATATTTTGTTTATTTATTTATATATATATATATATAATATATACCTAAAAATGCTGTTAAATTAACTTGAGACAAGTTTTATATTGTATTCGTTGTTAAAGTTTGGATTTAAGAACTTTTATTTTAAGCAGGTTGTAAAGTTGTGAAGGAATGATACAGTTAGTCAACTCTTGTTGCATAAAAGTTGATTGTCCTTCAGCAAAAATAAACAATTTTTTAAATTATGTGAAAAATATTTAAATAACATCAGGCCAGATGCAGAAAGTAAGCTACAATTACACTGTTTTCTATGCATTGGCATTGTTTTGCTTTATAACGAACTTACCTAATGCTCATAGTAGAGTATGGAATTAGCAGTGCCATGGTCATGGGTTTGATTCCCAGGATTAAAGATCATTGGTTCGATTCCCAGATCATGGGTTTGTTTCCCAGGATGCGAGATCATAGGTTCAATTCAAGGGCTGAAATAATAAATTGATGCATAATCAATACGTGGATCGATTCTGAAATTTTAATGCATTGCTGTTCCTCTGGAATTGATTCTGAGCTTTGATTTTAACAGCAGATGGCACACTAATCTACTTTTTATATATTATATATTCAAATTCTCATGAAGAAGAGTGCTTAAGATAAGATAAGATAAGAGGAACTTTATTTATCCCGAGGGAAATTCTTTTGTCACAGACATGGTCAATGCAGCAAAGGAACAAGAAAAATAAAGATATACAATAAGTACAGTAAATAATAATAATAGTAAAACAGTATACATTAAGTACGTAAATAATAATAATAAGAACAGTAGAATAGTCCAAATAGATAAAATAAAATACAATAAAATACAAAAACATAACTATTAGTGCAAGTGGTTCTGTAAAGTGACAGTGCACAATGAATAAAAAAAGAGTAGAAGCATGTAATGGTGGGGTGAAACAAACATTCAATGACATACATATGTGTAATATTGCACGATTTGACTGAGGACAGAGTAACATTAGTATTAATATTATTATTAATCCTGAGAGATCACCTACAGAGCAATGAAGAGTTGTACAGTCTTATTGCCACAGGTAGGAAGGATTTCCTGTGGCGGTCAGTCCTGCATTTAGAGGCGATGAGTCTTTTGCTGCATGTGCTCCTATGGCCCATCATGGAGGCGTGCATGGGGTGAGAGGGGTTGTCCATGGTACCGAGAAGCCTTTTTAGCATTCTCCTCTCAGACACCTCTGCCAGGTTCTCCAGACTGACACCCAGGACAGAACCAGCCTTTTTAATCAGCTTGTTCAGCCTGTTTGCATCAGCTGTCTTCACCCCACTGCCCCAGCACACAGCAGCAAAGAACACAACACTCTCTAGCCCCAGCTCAGAACGTTTTTATGACATGAGATTAATGTAAACACAGCCCACTGTTAACACCCTTATAACTTTTGAATTTTATGACTTATTTTAGGTACAAGTGTTTGTGTGGATTTGAAAACTAGTGAAGTACTGCTGTTTCTAAAGCATTCAGTGCCATATGTTGTTAAAAACTAAGCTTAGAATCGATTGCAGAGGAATCGCAATGTTTTGGAAAATCTTAGAATTGATGCTGAATAATTTCGATTTGCGATGCATCAATTTATTTTACGAACCCTATTCGATTTACTGGTCAATGTGCTTGATTTCCAGGATGCAAGATAGTGGGTTTGATTACATGGTCATGGGTTCGATTTCCCAGATTCCCAGGTCATGGGTTTGATTCCCTGGATGCAAAGTTATAGGTTTGATTCCCAGGTCATGTGCTTGATTCCTAGGATGCGAGATACTGGGTTTGATTTTCCAGGACGCAAGGTCATAAGTTTAATTCCCTGGATGCAAGGTTATGGGTTTAATTCCCAGCATGCATTTGATTTCCTGATGACAGGATTTCCAGAATGCAAGGTCATGGGTTTGAATCATAGGTCAGGCGGTTTGATTCCCAGAATGTAAGCTCATGGGTTTGATTCCCTGGATGTAAGATTGTGGGTTTGGTTCCCAGTTGACGGGTTTGATTCCAATGATGTAAGATCATGGGTTTGATTCCCAGGTCATAGGTTTAATTTTTTTAGGATGCAAGGTCATAGGTTCTATTAACATGATGCAGGGTCATGTGGTTGATTCCCTGGATGCAAGGTCATGGGATTGATTTACAGGTCATTGGTTTGATTCCCAGGACTTGGGGTTGCATTGAATAAAATACATGAATTTAAATGTAAATATATCTTGTTTTCTTTGTGTTACAGGACAGCAAAATGAAAACCTGGCCCCCTAAAGCCCCCTGGCAGCACTCCTCGCACACAAACACCATGCCCAATCCCAGCTCTTCCCTCTACCAGATGACCATCCCCTCCAGCCAATGGGGCGATTCCATGCAAATGCTGCAGTCTCCAGTGTGGTCGACGGCCAATGACTGCCCTCCATCCTCGGGGATCTCCTCTGGCTTCCCATTCACACAACAACAACAACAACAACAACAACAACAACAGCAGCAGCAGCAGCAGGTTTCCCAGCACAAGATCCTGAGCAAAGGCTTCAAAACCTTCCCGCTCAAACCCGAGCATCGCCCCTCGTACCTGCACCAGTACTGAGCTGGACCCGTGCTGGTAGAGGTCGCTGACCCTTTTTGCATATTTTGAGTTTGAGTAATGCTCAGGATGTAAACCCAGATCAGCATTTAAAAGGCTTTGAGTTCAGAGCCCAAACAGGATGCCACTTAGAGACTTTATAAAGGGGTTTTGGTCATGTCAGGGCAGCGAAAGGATGTTATTTTATTCTCGAAACACAGCGCCGTAGAAATCTAGCTGAGAGTGTTCATCTTGCGGTGTGCCGTGAACCTGGTCTAGACTCCAACCTTGTAAACTAGAAGTGTTTTTATAGGGAAATTTGCATTGAACATAGTGGTTAATAACAATTTTGTACACAGATGCGTGTCAGACGTCCCCAAACAGAACGTAACTGCCTTCCACGCTGTCCAAACAATGCATGATTCATGTTAACAGCAGCTAGTCGGACCATTTCACTGGCGGCACGACTGAAGCCTTCAGTCTCGTGGCGGCGTTCGGCTTTGAGTTTACACGACTTTTTCGATATGCATGGCCACCGTGCTCACTCACAGCGCACTATCGCAGCCGCATTGCGAAGATCCGGACGTCCCACATAACGATACTGTGTTTAAATAGCTGTAACTGCCAAATGTCACGTGGGACGACCAAGACTGCAGCTCTCAGCTACTGTTCCATAGCTTGTAAATGACTCGAAAAAAGAAACAAGAAGAACTATAAATAATTTACTTTTTATGAAGAGGCTTTGAGCAGGCTCGGCAGAAATATAATAATCATAGCAGAGGTGTAATTTGAAAGAAATACACTACTTTTTCAACATCTGAGAAAAAAAAAAGAAAAAAAAAAGATTAAAAATACAAATAAAAAAGGATGTTAGCAGTAACTTTGTGCCATGTTGTTTTGAATAGCACTTGCAGATATTTTCTCTAACCAAAGTATTGTTTAGAGGGGGGAAATGGTGCTTTAAATAAAAAAAAAATGCCGTTTGGGAGCCATAGTAGTAGTTCTATCTAGAAAAAGAAGAGAAAAACCCTTTTATTAAAAACACAAACCCTTCTGTACGGTCAAATGTGTTCATCTTCCCATTGGCTTTCTTCAGAACGACACTAACACTTCCCATAAAAAATAACATGTATTCCTTTCAAATACGATATATTTCTTGTACAAATATTGACAGTATTAATCTTATTTTTGTATTTTCTTACACATTATACCATTATTCTATAAGTTAGCGTAATATAGGCTTATTAAGTAAAACATTATTTTCCCAAGATGTGAAGCACATTTTTTTTTTTCCTACAGAGTTTAACTGTATCTTCTTTCTACAGAGGTTACCAAATACGCCATTATAAACACTAATAAATGGTTATGGACAGATTAGGGTGTTTTTTTTCTTTTTTCTTTTTGCTTATTTTGAGCCCAGATTCCCGTTGGTTTCTGTGGTTCCGGGCTGCATCTGAAAAGCCCAGAATGTTCATTTCGTGACGTTTGCCGATGCCAATGTTGCCTGTATTTATGATATGACCATGTTTTCTGAAAACTAACATACTTACCATGTTTACAGAGAATCGTTTGCTGTATATAAATATATCTTTTTATAGTTCTGTGCTTTGCACAATCAAAATGTAGGTTCGTTGCTTCGTCCGTGTTTTTCTCCCAAACTGTTTCGGCATTTTTTTTTTTTTTTTTTTAAAGATTAAACATCTTCAATGACCTTGGACTGTATTGCTCAACATTTCTCAGCTGTGTCAAAATGGTTTACTAGTGGCTTCAAAAAATAAAAGGAGTTTAAAAAAAAAATGAAAATAAAAAGAAAGAAATGATGTTGCCCTGACCGAAGACATGAGGGGTGACTGCTTGGCTTATGTTGCTTATTGTTCACTAGAGCTGGCAACTGATTATTTCCAAGTGTACCAGCAATGCAAAAAATAAATATATAACATAACTGCTATCATTTCATCTTTGACTCCTTTTGCATTTTTAGCATTCACATTTTGTCCTCCACGTTGGGTTGGTAATTCTAATTGTCATTACTGTCTTGCAGGTAAAATCTTGTTTAAAAACAACAAAAGCCCAAAAGTATGGTGTAAATACTTTCTAATGACACACATATGTAGATCCAGATGGAATCTCATTCGCTTTTCTTGCAGAAAGAAGTTAAACCAGTGCTGTTAAACAATTGTGATCGCATTATAATTTGTATATTTATGTATATATAAATACAAACGAATATATTTGAGAAATGTTTATTAAATATAACAAAATAAGAATATAAATGTGTATTTACATGTAAATATTTTCAAGATAAACTGTATGTGTGTGTCTTTATATATACATAACATGCACAGTACTCGCATGTAAACAAAGACTTATTTTGGATGTGATTAATCACAATGGTAAATGGTTAAATGGCGCATTATGAAACTAAAAACAAATTAAGACTAAATAAGTTATGAAAACATGTTCTGTGGACGTCTGCTGCTTATATAATAGTGCATGTTTATTGTGGTTTATACATTTATTATACAAAATTGAACTAGAAACATGAAAATATGCACACAAAAATGTTCAACAGGGACATCTGGAGTGTCTTTTCTCTCAAGCAATGGATTCTGTGGCAAAACAAAAACACATATAAATAAAATTATATATCCACCAATTATGTGAAGCGCAACTTGTGGCACAGAAATGACTTTTTTCACTCGTATGAATGCACATGAACAACTGGGCCCTCACATTTTGTATAACAAATCTAATTGACTGTGTCGTCTGAGGTCTGCGTCTCCGGCTGGATCTCTGTGCTGGCGTCAGCTATGGTTCCCAAATACACAATGTTGCGATGCAGGATCTGCTGGTATCTGTGGAGATAATAAAACACATCCTTCAGTAAACACACTAAAACATCTGAAGAGAGCACACACATGACAATCACGTACTGGACACACTCAGTGGCTCGGCCCTTCTGCAGATACTCTGTGATGCATCGCACCAGCTGATCGTTCTCATCCAGCAGCTGGAAACACAATTTCAGACAGTTAGTAGCCTTACTGAACACTTTTTTATTAAATACTCTGATTTGGCACATGTACTGTTAAGCTAACATACTTGTTGATTTTGATTGCTTATAATGGATAAAAGCGTCTGCTAAATGACTAAATGTTGTTCTTTGCATATCAAATACTGTGTAGAACTATGGCAAGCCGTTTTGACTTTTATTCCATCTCAGGATGTGACTTCTTGATATCATCAATTCAGTTTTCACTAGTGAAAATACAATTACAGATATCAACAACAGAATTTTTGATAAACAATTAGATTCTTGATATCAAGAATAAACATTTTAACTAGTGAAAATATAATTGTTGATATCAAGAAGTCATATCCTGAGATAAAATAAAAAAAATGTCAAAACGGCTTGCCATAGTAGAACAAAAACATTGATATCGTTTTAAACTTAGGCTATATTAAGTTTGTGTGTTTTTCTTGTTATTTGTAAATTACCCGCTAAATGTTGAAATTTTATCTCGGAGTCCATTAGAAAATAATGATTATACACCAAGTATTAAATGATCTGTGTTTCTATAGTTTGAAGTAAAGTGATTGACGCGTATTTACTAACAGGCGCGACTCCGCGAACTTCCGCGTTCACACAGCAGCAGACAGAAGTGGCGCGAATTCGTTTTTCAAATCTCAACGGACAGCTGTTATATCCAGAGCACCAAACCGACAGGAGCGGATCTTCAGAAGACATTCAGCTCATATCTGCGTCTCCGTAAGTTACACCAAAGACTAGCTACAGAAATACAATATAAGAAACGGCTGAAAGGGTTGTTTTTGCACCGATGCTTTCTGATAGCGTTACTTTTGGGAAACGCAGCCCTGTTTGAACGCACTGTGATCGATTGATTCTGCCTCGCAACACATTGGAAATAGTTATTTCCTACACATTAGTATCGATATAACGTTATCCATGACGGCTCCTTGAGTCCTGGAAACGTGTGGCTGTCAGATCGGATACAGAGTAAGGTAAATAACCGACCTCTGTGTGTGTTTGTGACCGTTTTAAGCAGTTTAAATGGTCACTCACTCTTTGAATCGTCTCCTGGTTGATTTGCGCTTTTCCGCGCTGCCGTTTGGGAACAAAAACAACAGACATTTGATAAACTCAGCACTCAAATCACCGACGCGTCTCGCTCTGTGTCTGTGCAGATGAGAAACCGCTTCAGAAACCCCGAACCCTGAGCAACAAATCGATGAATTTCAGCATTTTATTGCGCGATCAACTGTTTCCATCAGGTCGATGTTTCTTCTGCTGCTCGGATGTTTTACTGACGCGACGCGTTTCATTACTGACGCCTGCAGGCCACTGACGCCTTTACTCTTCCTGAAGAACATGAAATGTAGCCTAAAACAAGTTCACAACCGCGCATAACGCAAGGTATGCATTACACAGAGCTGTGTTTTTAAACCAGCAAAGCACAGTTTAGAACTTTTTTTAATATTAGAAATATTAAAGTTAATTTTTTTTAAAGAACAGAATAAATATGGATAGCATGACATGATATTTCTTGATCTGCTTGTTTTTTTTTTAAAAAAATTCATTTAAGATAAAATGCTAAAATATCAGATTGTTAATTCACAAAATTATTATTTCATATATTAAAGTATCTAGTTATATTAAAATAAACCAATAAGGAAAAAATTCTATTAAAAACAATCAATGCAGTCTTCAGTATCTTCATCATGTCTTAATCTGAACCTTTCTGAAATCATGAAATTCATTAATCATTTTATTTTTTTTATAGCTATAACCGCACTGATATTTTAACCTAGTGTCATAATGTTTTGAGCACAGAAATTATGAATGAATAAAACATTTTAGCTTTCACATTGCATTGACTTTTCTCATTTTTTTTCAGTATTAATTATATTTTATATTCCCAATAGAATTTTAAAAAATCCTATTAATAAAATTCATCGGGTTATTGGCAAACCTTACACTGCATTGGATATAGCATGAATTCTACAGCATACAGCATTTAGCAATACATGTTTAAAGTCAAAAGATGCATGGTAAACTTTTTCTAATAAATTAAAAAAAAAAAATTATTCTGAAAGCAAAATGAAAGAAAATGCTTGTATGTACTCAAAAAAATAACTGCTGTACAAACTATATTAGTTTATCTTAGCTAATGGATTCACTAATATTAATGGCACGTAATTAATTGTTTTGCATATGTTTATTGATAAAAAACAAGGACACACAGAGGATACTGAACAACTATTTATTTCTCTTGTTGAATAAAAACCTCAGTTTGCCCCGTTTGAAGCCCTCAAGAGCACACCATGTACAACTGCTCGAATTCAGAAAAACAAAACTTGCCAATCAAATTCCTCCAGAGCTCTGGCCACAAAAATCACATCGACACATTCTGCACGTCTGTCCAGTTTAACATCTCTCGAGAGGTTCGCTTCGACTTCATGGCGGCATCAGGCCCGAGGATTCACTTCACATCTCACTCCGGTCCAAATTCAGCTGCTCGGCTCCAATCTCTGCCACTCGCTCTGAGGTTTCCCATCATGCCCTGGTCTGAGTGATCGCTCAGACTGTGTTTTACTAGCTGCCTGCATGTTGCAATTCGTAGTGCTTTTTAAAGGGAGCGGTTGAGCTAATAAAAGTAGAGTTGAAAACTATGAATAGACAAGACAAACTCTGAGAAAAATAATACAGAACCAGCTGAGAGCGAGCACTTCTCCTCCGAATATTATCCGTTATTCAGTCTTTGGATCTTTGAAACACAAATTTAAAATATGAAGCTCCCATCTAACAGTGCAGGAACTAGTGCTTCAGTAACATTCAAAGGGGAGAGACTGGATCAAACTTCACTCCGTTAATGGAGAAATAGATGACTGGTGCCAGAAACAACACGTTAACATACAAGCAGGTCAAACAGGGAACAGAACTATTCACAATAGAGGGGTTCATGGACACTAAATTCAGATGAAATTCGCTTCCCGTTTAGACTTGAGCATCAAACGTGATGCTGAAAGTTTTTTAAGAGCTGCACGATGCATCAGTTTCTTTCAATCTCAATTCAACCAAGTCCATTTCTGGTATATGAGCATTATGAAATGACATCAAATTTAGCCTCCACATCACGTATGACACGCTACACCGGCGTCGTTTGTCTTTAAAGTGCACATGAACACAATTTCGACACATCCAATCTGGTTCTTAAAGGGTTTTGGGATCTTTCCAGAAGATCTTGGTGTTAAACAGTGATGGGGCTTGTCGTTTGGGGTTCGTGTCGAGTTTATATCAAAAAGCCCTCTTAGAAATTTACATAATTGACATCAAAAGGCAAGAACAACTGGCACTCAAATATCAAAATACATTTTGCAGAGAGAGGACTTCAGGACAAAACAAGAGTTGAATTCATCAATACATTCAGTCATACACCAGGGTGTTTTTGTGACTTACTGCTAGACAGTGAAGCTGAGGCTTGACCAGATTATCCACAAAAGTTGATATTTTGGGGGCTGAAATAAAGTAATGAACTAAAAAAAAACAACAAGTACTAGTACTACAAAGTATGTGAAACTATTAAATGAAGCTAAAGCACCTGTGGATGACTGATACGAATCCAGCGTGCTGTTTGTTTAGTTTGGGTGCCAGAGCTCTGACTCAAACCCAGCAGCTTCTAGAACGGGTTGTGGTGCTTCAAGAGATGTTCGAGAACAGATCCAAAAAACATGGCATAATAAAGCTATTGACTGAGGAGCACTCACAGTATCAGCGGGGTTCTGTACACCTAACTGAATATTATCAAATACCTTCCTCTGCTTATTACGAAAGGAACTAAAGTTTGATGAAAAAATAACAAATAATAATCATCATCATCATCATTCCACGGAAGTTTTACGCATTTTGTACACAAATTCTCCCCTCCGAACGTATCGAATGCAGATCAAACGGCTCCAAAAAACAGCAAATGTTTTTTTATTCTTTTTCTAAAAAAAGGAAGAAAGGAGAAAATAAACTCAAAGCTGCGTGTCCAGCTGAAGGCAGGTGTCACCTGCGCTGGTGTTAAACAGAGAGAGGCAGTTCCCGTTAGTCAGGAGTCAAAACCAAAGCGTTAATCTAGACGTGATGATCAGAGATTCTTGGCTGTTCGGGTGATCTGGTCTTTCGGTTGGACTACGCCGCCACTTTATTCTCCTTCTGAAACATCAAACACACAGACACAAATATTAGAAAGGCATTTGAATTTAGAGATATTTTAATCATTTGACTTTTTCTAAGAGTTTAATTGGGGAGAAGGCGGCACAATACTCTGATTGGCTAATAATAATGAAGTACCAAATGCAGTGTTATTTTAATATTATGTACTATTTTAGTAATTATGAATATTTTAATGGTACTTATTTCATTTTTAGCAATTTTATGAACCTTTATATTAGGCGATGCACAATATTACTGATAATAAATGTAAAAATCGGCATCAGCCCGATTAAAAAAAAAAAAAAAACCTATGCCAATATGTCTCGCCGATAAGAGGAATATATTAACTCACATATGCTCAGGGTGCTAGTGATTAGATCAGGTCAGCAGTATGGCTCATTTTTAAAGCAACGTTTTGTCTGAAAGATGATTAGATTGACTGTTTTGGATCGCTGCATTTAAGCAAACTTTTTGGGGAGCAATTAATTCCTACAAAGCGATTACAACAAAGCTTGTGTGAACGACCCGGAGTTAAAAGTGACGTAGAGAAACATCATATGCAAGTTTTACAAAGCCATGAAAGGAAAGGTAGCAAGCAAATAAATATAACACCATACTGCTGCTGCTATCGTCGTCGTCGTTCTTCTTTTAAAGCGAATTAAAAAAAAGGTATACGATAAATAAACCTTTGTTTATGATTAAATGTATAGGCTACGTGCAAGCATCATGTCATGTTTACATTAATCTACACCCCGCCTCCAGCAGCACAGGGGTGTCAGAACGTTCGGAAACAGTATACAGTCACTCTGCCGTTTCTTTTTGCCCTTAAACGAAAAAGAACTTTGTTTGAAGTATATCGTGGCCTTTAGGGTTAACACTGCATCTTTCTGGTGGAAAATGTAGCGATTGATATATAGTTTATTTATAGTTATTTTTAAAGTTTCAAAGTACTGTCAAAAAACCTTCATTATTGTTTATTTAATTTTAACAAATAAGTTCTTTGTATAAAAAAAATTAACCAAATAAAAAAATGCTTGTAATTTCTGCACAGGAGAGACTTAGTGTTGTTTCCAAATAAAAGGAAATATATCGTTATCATCCAAATATCCAATATTGTGCATTCCTACTTTATATACAGATTTTCCGTTTATTTTTGTGCTGCACGAACGGAGATGACAGAAAGCAATCTTTTAAAACTATTCAGTAAATTATAGGCCGGTGTATCCTGTGTTTCTGTCAACTGAACCATCCATGCCATTAATTATGAATTTATCAGTCTTTGCACACCAGTCAATAAATATTACGCCAAATAGAAAATCGTAATGAATGCGCACTGTCATTAGATAGGTTTAACTATAACAATTAATTTGTTCAATTAATTAATTTTGTTTTAAAGTAGTAATTTAAATAACGTGCAAGTG
>JAUMHE010000071.1:18312873-18329629 GCA_032359235.1 Enteromius mattozi | reverse complement strand
CCAAATAGGCCTGAATTCACCTATCTATCTATCTGTCTATCTATCTATCTATCTATCTATCTATCCATCTATCCATCCATCCATCCATCCATCTATCCATCTATCTATCTTTCTGCCTTCCCTCCAAACGCGTGTAGTATCCTCGGTTGTAACAGGGGGACAACTGTTTGGTTTTGGCCCTCTGACGTCATATTCATTCCCACAATGCCATAGTAACACGACTGCGCACTCGCGCTCGTGGACGCGCACCAGCAGAGACAGCCCATCACACACAGAGAGCGAACATGGCGGGCGCCTCCGACCCTCTGGAAGACATGCTTTTCTCCGAGGTGGACGAGAAAGCCGTGAGCGATCTGGTGGGCTCGCTGGAGTCTCAGCTGGTGGGCCAGAGCGAGCCGCCCGCCGCGCGCCCGAGCAGCGCGAAACAGCAGCAGCAGCAGCAGACGACAGGAGGAACCGCGCAGCTGCCTGCTCCTGTAGACTCTCCATCAGAACCACAACAACAAGCGCAGCAGCAGCAGAACGCGCGGAAAGCGGCGCGCAACCCGGATCCTGACCCGAAAGACGCCAGCATGGACAAGCACGCCAAAGCCCTGGAGAAGGAGAGCCCTCTGAAGTCGCACGGCAGCATCATCATCATCACCACAGCAGCGGCGGCAGCAGCAGCATCCGACGCTCCTGCACCGGGCAACAAAGGTGAGAGCCCGAGGGACAACCACAAGAAACACCAGGGGAATACGCGCACGCTGCGCTCCGCGGCATCCCACAGTCTCAACGGCAACGGAGGCGGCGCAGCATCAGCATCATCACCCAGCACCTCCAGCTCGACTTTCACCGTGTCCAGTAACCCGCAGGCGATCGCGCTGGACCGCGGGACGCCCACCATCGCGCTGCACAGACTCCCGCGTCACATCATCGCCAGCATCGCGCAGAATGGGAACGGCACGTCGGTGTCCGCGTTGGTTCAGGAGGGCGCGCGGATCAACCACAGCAAAACATCCGCGGACAACAACGCGAAGCCGGCAGCGGCCACCTCGGCCACGGCAGCGCCTGTCAAACCCGCTGTCAGTGCGGCTGCGGTCATCAGACCTGCGCAGACGCCGACGCAGACGCCTGCGCAGCAGAGGGTCGTAACGCCGCAGCTGATCGTCAGACCACCGCAACAGCAAACTACCATCCAGCTGCCGCCCGGATTCACCATCCCACCAGGTACTTCTGACTTACTAGAGTTTGATGTACACTGCCTGCTCTCCTCTGACTCTTTCTCACATGTTAGAATAACAGTAAAGTGATGCAAACTCAGCTGGAACTTTGGGAATCAAGTAGTGAGCAAAACATGGGACATAAATGAAATCTCCCATATTTGAGCTTCTTGCTTGTCTTTTATGAATTATAAAACCTAAATGTATTTAGTTACTATTATTTAATCAAAAAATCTTAATGTCAATGTTAAATGGAATGGAATTAATTGGACCTGTATTTTGGAAGATTTTTCAAAACAGAACTGTCTGTTTTTGCAAATGAACTCTTCACTTGTTGATGCTCTTTCTTCACTATCTACTTTAACTGATCCTTTAAAAAATCCAGATGAAATTTATATCCAGGGACAATTTCTATTTGTCTACAAAACTACTTTCAAACATTAAAACAGAAGCATTTAGCATCACTTTTGTTTTCTAACATCACAAGAAACATAGATTCTATCTGATCGTATGAACGCTTAAACATTTTGGTTCTATTAGGGACCAAAAAGTGCGTTTCACCTTCAAGTTGAACTTTTGACAGACTTGGAAAAACTTGAAAAAACTTTATTTGCCAAATATCAAGTGGTTAAATAAATACAAATATATTTAGTGGCCTCAGAAAGTAATTAGATACTTAAGTGAATGTAAATGTGATTTACCTGCGATCGAATGCTGCAGGTGTCTTTCTCAAAACTGACTGAATTTAAAATGGGTTTTTTTTAAAATGTTGTACTCATAACATGCACATGAATCAGTCTGCATGCATAATAATTAAAATCAAATAATCAAATATGATTTTAAATTTTCACATCATTTCACATCATTTACTCAAATGTTTTAATCTCATTATTTTCACTATTTTCTATGTAATCCATACATATATATCAGACAGGCATATGCTTGCTTTGACATTTTGTTATGTAATATAGTTATTTTTTTAATACAATGGCAATGAAACATTTTGAAGTGTTGCTCAAGTCTCCAGATACTTTCTTCTCTATGTATACATTTTCAGTATATGAATACAAACCTCACACCAGATGATGATTTAAGTAATTACTTTTGTGAGTTAATCAAGTCTGGAGCCGCTGCACTGATGATCTGATGCATTAAAGAACTCAGAAACAAACACACTGATCTGAAAATCCTTTATGGTGAATGTTTATGGATGAGATCTGAACCTTAAACCTCAAACCAGCCCTAATCAGTCAACACTTCTGGAGTTTATATGATAATTAGTGTTGATGAACTTTACTTGGATGCTGATCGATGAGTTTGGTGGTCATGACTGTCAATAATGAGCAGAAAGTAGATCAAAAAGTGACTTGATATCTTACAAATGACTTTTACACTGATCACAGATGACACTCTCAAGATTTGAATAATGATTCATCGTCAATCAGCAGTTAACTTACACCTGTTGCCTTCTCACTCTCAGACTGAATGTGTTTATAAAACCAGTCAAATCTGAAGTTTATCTGAACTCTGATCATTATTTCAAACTAGTATCATGTTAAACGGTAAAAGCTGTCTGAGTTTAATTGTGTGTGTAATGATCTGTGGTTAAACAGGTCAGTGTGAGCAAAAACAACTGCTCTGTTTAAAACACCTAAACATCCTAATTTGAATGTCTTTAGTGCAGTTTAAATGGGTCATTTACATAAAGCACGCACAGGACATTGGTAACAACACTTTTTTCCCTTCACCGAGTACTCGTGTAATAGGAATTATAACTACATTTTGAAACAACAATATGTATATTAGTAATTGGAACAATTTAATCCTAGGGTGGGTAGGTTTAGGGATATGTAGGATCTGGAGTTGGTGTAACGCCAGTGTACTTACATGGTAACTCAGGAACTGTCCAATTAATACCAACCACAACTTATATGTAAAGCCTAACTTACTGACCACTGCTATTTGACATCAGAGTAATAACATGGTAAATCCACAGGAATAGTTTACTCAACATATTACTAAAGTGCAACACTTTATTTGCCGAAAAGTGCTGTTAGTCTTGTTACACATTCACTTACACATACCATTCAGTGGGTTGTTACATATGTGTAATTACAGAAACATTAAAGCTGTAGATGTACTAATGTGTACTTGCACTGTGGTTGGTTACATACTACGTACACATTTAGTTACTATGTAAGTACACAGGTATTAGGTACACTTAATACAAAGATATTAAAGAATTACTCCATTTTTTGCTTTTAGAAGAATCCAAAGGCGATTGGTGATTGTAACTTTTTATGTTTCAGTCCGAGGTGAATAACCCGTGTGTTGTGTGTGTTTGAGGTATGGTGCTGGTCCGGACAGAGATGGGTCAGCTGGTGATGGTTCCTCAGCAGGCTCTGGCTCAAGCTCAAGCCCAGAACAGCATCTCACCGCGGCCCTCCACGCCCACCAGTGTGGCCACCTTCAGGGTCACGACCCCACAGGTACAGCCCATAATGCTTTAGAGCCGCAGCCATCTGATGCACAGATGAGCTTTCTCTAAAACATGATTTGAACTAATTATGATTTCACTAATAACCATAATCAAATAATCTGTGCAGTAAACACAGCGAAACAGTAACTTTGGTTACTGCTACCAAAAAGTTTTATTCGGTGAAAACTTCATCCCTCAGTGATGAAATACAGACACACAATAGTGTTTATATTCGTATTGTGATCTTTAAACTCTCTCCTGATGTAAAACATGATTTCTGAACCAAACCTCCCACCATCAAGCAGTTTGAAGTCAGACCGGATGTATTTCATCAAACCTTTTTTGTTTAATACTTTTTTATTGTTTTTGCAAAAGCAATATCGCGAAATGTTTTCATGTCACTGATATAACTGAGAAATATCCGCTGAGATTGATATTAAAGATCCGTTTGCTTGCTTTTCCTGATTGAAAAGTTATTTTCCCTATGATTGAAAGTCAAGATCATACATTTTAAATCGCTCTCTTTTATATTTACAAATGTACTTTTGATGAAAGGAAAATATCAGGATGATCTGATGCTGTGGTGCAGTGTGTGGATCCAGAGTTTCTCAGGGACACGTCTAGGTAGTTATTTTAGCACTATAGTATTCAGTCATGTTTTCATTTTAGTTTTAGTTAAAGTTTTAGTAATTTAGTTGTACGGTTTTGCAGTTGTATTCATTCTTTAAATATGCATGTATAATTTGTATTCATTTTTATGTAATTTTTACTTTTTTTATTTTAGTACATCAAGTTAAACTACATGAAAATATGATATTACGCCAAAATAGAAGTTTTTTTAAATATGTTTTTTTAGTGCTGTGTTTAAAAAAAGTTGCTTACATAATATATGTGTGTGTGTGTATATAAATACACACATATAATGTATTTAGATTCATATATTTACATTCATGTTGCATCATATTGCTCTTAAATATATACTGCATGTGTGTGTATTTATATATGCATAATAAATATGCACATATATTCTTAACAAAAACATTTATTTTGGATGTGATTAATCACAATGAATCATTTGACAGCACTAGTTTTTTTTTGTAATGGTTTTATTTTTAGTAAACTATAATAACCCTGGTGATGACCCCCCCTAGAGGTCACCGGAGGTCTCTCACATTTGAACTAAGTATGATTTTACTAATAACCATAATCAAATCATCTGTGCAGTAAACACAGCGAAACGGTAACTTTGGTTACTGTTACCACAAAGTTTTATTCTGTGAAATCTTCATCACTGAATGAAATAAAGACACACAACAGTGATTAGATTCATATTGTGATCTTTAAACTCACTCCTGATGATGATTCTTCAGAGTCCCTGTAACCTGATATGCTAATAATGATAACCTGTGCGCAGATACTGTGTATTCACACACTTCCCTGATATGATAGAACACAGTTTTATAAGGTATTTGGCTTGAAACACTTTTAGAAGCACTGAATACTGCAAATCATACAGAAATATTTACAACTAAATCTAAGGTTTGTGTTTTTTAATTGAATATAAATGTTTTTGATCATACAGCTTTATAAATTAATACGCTTAATGTGATGCGTATTTGTGCCGTACATTAATGAAACAGGTTAGATTTCTGTAATAAACAATGTGTTTTAAACTTACATAACTAGGTTTATATATTTATCATCAATAAAAACAGTTGATTTGAATCTCATACATTTTCACTTAAAATTGCTGTATTTGAACCATACACCTGAACAAATGATGATCTTATCAGTAACTTAATTTGGTGAAATATGGTGAAAGTTTATGGATGAGATCTGAACCTAACCTAAAGCCTAAAAAATAGGATAATTAGTGTTGATGCATTTGGATGCTGATTAATGAGCTCAGTGGCCATGGGGCAGAAACTGTCAATAATAAGCAGAAAGCAGATCAAAAAGTAACAATATCTTACAAATGACTATCTCAAATCTAGCAAAGAGGAATCATTTTTACTTTAGATTTTAATGAAGAATGATTCATCATGAATCAGCAGTTGATTTGCCCTTTCTAAGAGTAAAATAATGAAGCTTTAGACAGATTGACGTGTTGCCTTCTCGCTCTCAGACTGAATGTGTTTAAGCACCAGTGAAATCTGAACTCTGATCATTATATCAAACTGATATCAGATTTGATGGCGACAGCTGTCCGAGTTTAATTGTGTGTGTAATCAGTGATCTGCTGTTAAATGGGTTCATGATTTTGTTTTATAAGAACAGACGGCTCTCTTTAAAACAGCCTCCAACACTCTGAATGTCTTTTGTGCAGCTTAGTCGTTTATATTATACATGCTAAAGCAAAATGTCCTGAAATAGCGCATTTCATTCATAATACATTTCGCGTTAAAGCTGCAGTCCGTAACGTTTTGTGTTCAAAATTTACAAAATTGATATAACAGCCGGGTACACAATTAATCTGTTTTCCAAATCTTGTTTTTGGCTTGTCCTGAATCACTACGGTACACCTATAATTTTAAAAAACTGTGACCAGTCTTAAAGAAATATTTAGCTGACTAACCTTTTATGAAACCGGCCCCTGTTTATTAACCGCTAGAGCGCCAAAAGTTACGGACTGCAGCTTTAAAGAAACGTATTTAAAGATAATCATAAAATAATTAGAATGCATAAGAAAAAAACAAAACAAACAAACAATAAAACAAGTAAAAAATATATAAGAAAAAAATTAGACTTAATAATGTAAAATATTTAATTGTTGATTGTTATTGTTTTCACGATGAACAGATTTATGCTTATTTGAAGCTATTTGAACATTTTCAAAAAGTACTATTTTTTAAATAAAATAAAAAAGATGCAAATAGTAATAAACTACGCCATGATTTGCATAAATGAGGGCAGAAATCAGTTTATTTACCTGTTTATTATGACAAATATGCATCACGTGTTTGTTAAAGTGGTATGATCCAAATGCATTAAAAATTCTAAATGAAATAAAAATTTTAACAGCAGAGATCAAACTGTTTTTCCTGTCATATACATTTGATGGAAGAAACCCAGATATTAATTCAGAAACTTGACTGTTCCTATCTTGGGCATAATTTAGCAAAATTTAAGAAGTTATTTTCATGTTGATCATCTATACACTGTTAAACCTATTTTTTGTGTTGGGTTTTGTCAGCAGTATTGATGTTAGACTCACTGCTGACATCTAGCGGTGTGTTTTAGTCAGTGCTGACATCAGTTCAAATTCATTTATTTTTCTCCTGCTAGCAGATTTACATGGAAAATATAACTCTTTCTTCAGTGCTGTGTAAATTAAAAACCACATTCTCTATTAATAAACTGTATCAAATGCATTGCTTCGTCACAGTGGTTTGAAAACACGAATAAGAAGACCACAAACAACTTTGTTGTTTTTCTTTTCACATATTAATAGCCATGTTCAGAATATTCCTACACTAAAAATGGTCCTCTTTGTTTAATGGTTTAATATATGAGAATGAGATATATGTGTACGGCCACAAGAAGGCAGCATCACATTTGCCTTTGTTATACTACTTTATTTATTTTTGTATTTAATTTATTTATATTTTTAATTATGCAAAGGAAAATATATTTTACCAATAAGAAATGCTTATAATTATTACTTTTAATAATAATAATAATAATTTGAGATTTTGGGCTATTTGGTTTTTCACAAAAAGTATTTTTATCAGATGGTGGAAAGAAAACATCCAAAAGACATTGTTAATTGTTTCTTTTACAGCACTTTATCTGTTTGTATCAACAGATTTCAAATAAGATACATATTTTAAAAAGCCAATATGAGAAAAAATATTTTTTTCTTATACACTGAGCCATATATCTCCACCTCAATAGTATTTACACAAACCAAACCTTACATTTTTATCCCTGTCTGTTTCCTTTTTCTAAAGAGGGACTTGTTCATATATAATTTGCTTGATAATATACATCATTTTATTACCCCCCAAAAACTGTCAAAATGTATTTTCTGAGTTATGGAGCAAAAAAATGAGATGCCCAAAGCTCCCTCTGTAAACAACTTTTGACTCTATTATGTCAAAAAAATAAATAAATAACAACTAGGTAAGTAAGGTGATAACTATTAGTTAATTTGTTTTACCCTAATCACCAGCAGTGTCTGACTTTAATGTGTGAGAGTGTAATGTTCACTTACTGCCACCAGATAGCGCCAGATGCTTTCATTTATTAGTGGTTCAACGTTTTAACCCAACACTGGTGTTAATAAATCAAACATTTTTAAAAGATTGCAGATAACAAAACATTTAATTTCTGAAGTTTAGCAAATAAGTATATTTGTACATTCATATCTGCGTTGCATTTAGCAGACGCTTTTGTCCAAAGCAACTTATAATAGAAGATAAAAGGAAATTTGTCACAGAGCCAATAATATTTGTAGTACACAATGGCAGGTTTATTAGAAAGCAAGATTAACAAACAAGTGAATGCAGCAAAAATGAAGAGACTTTTTTGTGCCACCGTAAAATGTAAAAATGTTGATCTTGTAAATGTAAAATTTATATAGAAAATCATGTAAATATGGAAAGGTGTCCAAGTCCTTTCAGTCACTTAATGATTGTGGTGTATGACTAATATTTGTTACCAGTATTTTTATTGTAATGATTTTGCATGAAGCCACCGTGCAGTATCAGCAGCAGTAGCTGTATATTGTGGTGTTTACTGCGGTAAACTCTGTTCAGGACATCAGCGTAGCATTTGTGAGGTGAGGGTTTATATTCCCAGGCGTCTCTCTTCATCCTGCTGTCAGTCATTCTCCGCTTCTCTGCAGCGGAAGACGTTCTTCTTTTCCTCCGAATGCTTTTAATCATTTATCCTCCAACTGCCTGATCGCTGTAAAGGCGAAGTCTTTCAGCGCGAACGAGAGTCGTTCTGTAGCATCGCCGTCAGTGTGTGTGTGCGGCCCCGAGCTCTTCCGTGTCTCAGGGGCCCTCGGGCTCCACGCTCTCTGCAGGGGCCCAGAGACGAGCATCTGTGAGGAGAGAGCTGGAGTTAGCAGTGGCCTGTTAAACACAGCGTCTCTCAGAGTCCAGGACTCTGCTCCCGCTCTGGTGATTATTGCTCCTCAGTCAGGAACACCGGGTCACAGTTCACCTGAAAATCACAAGAAATGCTAATTATTGTATATTGCATATAATAGTTATTTTGCATATTTTAGAAATGTAATTACTTTATATAAGATTTTTAAATATACATTTTAAAATTATTTTGCATATTTTTTATTATTTAAAAATAATACATTATTTTATATGACATTTAATGTTTATGTTGCATATTTTTTATATTTTAGATTAAGAAATAATTTATATATATATATAAGTTTTTATAACTTTTACTTGAAAGATATGTGTATATATATATATATGTGTATATTTGGCCAACTTTAAGGCCTTCATCAGACATCTTATATTTAAATATTGAGGAATATTGTGCATATTTTATCTTATATTTTGGAATATATTTTGAATCTATATTTCTGAAGTGTAATAAAAAAGTTGATCAAAAAAGATTGATAATGTTTTGAAGTTGGAAGGTTTTATAGGCCTTTACAAGTAGATTGATCGATTTTTGGACACTTTATTTGCCAGAATGCATTAAATATCTTACTAATTTTATTTACACTTCCAGTTAAGCTTCCTGTGTGTTGTGGTCGATTCAGTTCAGTTTTCAATGAGTGAGTTGTGTAATTGCCCAGCAGCCTTAGTGAACGCACACAACACTAAAGAAATTATGTGTGTCAAAGACAGAACTCCATCCAGTGACTAGTTCCTCATCAGAAGCGCTCATATATAGTTTCTGACTGATCTTAAAAACACAGTGCTGTAGTCTGGTTTCAGATCCTGTGCCTCGTCCTTTCCTCTGGGATGCTGCTCTCAAGTTCTCTGTTTCCTCCCTCCTTTCTTTCTTTTCTCTTTCTCTTGCTCTCAGTCTCCTGTTAGTACTCAGGCGATTCGTCCCGCTCCTGCGGCTCAAACTAAACTGGTCCAGTCTAGTTCACCGAGCTCCGCGGCCCAGACCAGCACCGCAACCGGCCCCGCTGTGAGCATCTGACCTGTCCCTCTCTCTCTCTCTCTGTCTTTCTCACTCATCAGCATCAGTTGTTTTATGTTTAGTAAGCATTAAGATGATCTACGGTCAGCTTTATCAGACCGTAGAGCTTCACAGGAGAGTGAATTTAATATTCAGTAACTCAAGGCTGTGGGTTATATTTTAAAATTCTGTTTAAAAATTAGGATGTAACTAAAAAAGCAATAAAATACAAGAGACCGTGCTACATATTAAAAATATTGTCACAAATTTACAAGACAAATTTTCACTAAAACTTTATTTTATTAATAAAAGTGTTTCTTTCTGATAATTCAGTGGTTCTAAAAAAGGAGACTCAGCATGTATTGACATAATATATGTGTGTGCGCTGTGCATATTTATTAATATTTACTATGTATATATAAATACACACTCATACACTATATATTTTGAAAATATTTATGTGTTTTTAAATGTACATATTTATATTTGTAAAATATATTTAATATACAAATATAACATATTTTTCTAAAATATACATGCATATGTGTTCATTTATATATACATAATAAATATATTTATATATGTACAAGCACATATATTTCTAGATATGTCAAGCTCTAAAATATTTAATTTGGCAGAAATATAATATAATAATAATATAAAAATCTAAAATTATAAAATGTAATATAAAATACAATATAAATATAAAAATAGAATATAAAATATTTATGCAAATAAAATATTATTGACACTTCTGGAATTATGTCATTTGATCATTTTAAGTGTTCATTATTATTATTATTATTTATTTAATTGTTTAAATACATTGACAGCTAGTTTCTGTAAATATAACATTTTGAAAATAAGCAGTGTAATCATTACAGCCAAAGAACCAGAAATATCTTCTCAGTATTTTGTGAGCGCTGTATAGACTAATCATCAACCAAAGGCAAACTATAATCCGATTGAAATGACTGTGCATGGAGTCTCACATGCTTTTAAATCTACTCCTGCACTCTTGTGCTTATCTATAAAGTTGTATTTTATTAGATTTCTTACATAAAGACAAAGAGCAGACAGTAAACCTCAGTATGGCTGTAAGAGATAGAGAGCGAGCGCCTCAGGAGCAAACCAAGCCAACTGTGAGTCGTCAGGTGCTCTGAGTTCTTCCTCCTCCATCTCTCTCTCTCTCTCTCTCTCTCTCTCTCTCTCTCTCTTGGCTCCTGTCGTCCCGCGCTCTCTCGGGACACGCGATGTGACAGGGCTCTCTGTGGCCGTCTCTCCTGTTCTCTGTGGCCTTGCTGGCAGGCAGACGTCAGCTTGTGTTTATCTCCGTGTCTCTGCTCCTTCCTCCTCTAGAAGGCCCCCGTGGCAGCCGCTGTGGCAGTGACAGCTCCCCAGCAGGTCCAGCCGGCCTTGGGCCCCCAGGGGCCCCTCACTCAGATGCCACTGGCCCCACAGAGCACAGCCGCCCCGGCCTCCGGATCTCCAATTGTCTCCCAGGTCTGTATGCCCTCCCGTATCCAAGTCTGCAAGTTTCTCTCTCTCTCTCTTTATCTATTCTTTTTCTCAGCTCAAGTGAGTGACTGCTGGACCCCTCGAGCTTCCCTGGTTAACTGTCAGGACTTGGTTAAGCTCCATCCGAACCACACACACGCACACACAGCTGCCAGCACCTTCATGCTTAAGCAAACAAACACACACGTGGCAGTGGCAGTGCCAGTCTATAAACATCTGGGCATCACATCTGCACGCAAACACAGACATGCATGTTCACATACACTACCATACAAAAGTTTGGGGGTATGATTTTTGTATGATTTTGAAAGCTACTCAACAAGGCTATTCTTTATTGATCAAAGTAAAAATGTGACATGTTATTACTATTTAAAATCGCTATATTGTAAATTATTTCTGTGATTCAAAGCTGAATTTTTGAGCATCATTCACAGTGTCACGTGATCCTTCAGAAAATCAGTAAATATGCTGATTTGCTGCTCAATAAAAAACATTTCTGATTATTATTAATGTTGAAAATAGTTGTGCTGCTTCATATTTCTGTGAAAACTGTTATACATTTAATTTTTAGGATTTAAAAAGCAGCATTTATTTATAATAGAAATGTTTTGTAACAATATAAATGTATTTACTCTCCTTTTTGATCAATTTAATACACCCTTGCTGGAAAAACAGCATTTCTTTCAAAAAGATCACGTGTTTTGCCAGGTGAATCTCACAAACATGTCAGGAACATGTTTTCCCTTAAAAATAAAATAAATAAATAATCAAACAAAAATACAATTTTAAGTTAAAAAAAATGTCATGAAAGCATTCATTTAGTATTCATTGTTCTGCCTTTAATTTAAACTAATTTATACTATCAATTAAGAATGATATTAATAATCAAAAGTAAAACAAATCCATAACTGTTTAATTCTTATGACAATAATTTTACAATGTATGAAATATAAAAATAGGCTTCATTTTCTTTTGATTTTGCGTGTTTGAGCATCACCAGTTTATTAATAGTATTTGAGCTCATTGTAGACATTGTAGAAGCTGATCAGCTCGTGTGAGCGCAACACCATCTGCCTTAAAAAGACTTTTGATTGACACATTCTCTAACCTCAAATGATTGACAGCCTTGTAGCATTTAAATGGAATTTAGAGGATTTCATTAAAATACTTTATTTACCCGTGAGGCTGGATCGCTGATTATGGCAACAAAAGCACAACAGAGAGCGTGTGTGTGAGTCAGAACCGGATAAACTGTTTACTAACACGAGCAGCCGTCCAAATCCAGCTCGGCCTGTGATGTGTGATTACTGATGTCGTTAAAACTAACGAACCGTCTCACTCTCTCATCAGGAGATGCAGGAGAACGTCAAAAAGTGCAAGAACTTCTTGGCGACGTTGATCAAGTTGGCATCCCATAATTCCCCTTCCCCAGAGACGTCTCGAAACGTCAAAGCCCTGGTGCAGGATTTACTGGTACGTGTGACGCTTCTGAAACATCTGAATTCATACATCATTAGTGTGTAGAATGTTCATTTTGTTCCTTGTATGTCATCATGAAATGCCTTATTTCACTTCTGGTTAATGAAATGCAGTACTTGTTTATTAGTACTTTTGTAGTGCTGATACCAAAAACAGTGTCTGGTTTGCTCTAAACATCACACTTTCACTAAATGTGGGGCTTCTTGTATTATTTCACAGTGTTATTTGTATAGAAGTCTTGTATATTATCGAAGTAAAAAAGGACGACAAACACATGATTCCTGCTGGATTACAACCATTTGATCAATTCTAAGTCAATTTTCTGACACATGACTTTTTTATGCCTAATACTGATATCAAAGTTAGAATTAAGGCCAGTGACAGAAGAAAATGCAAACATGATGAAGATGTTTTCTGTTTGCTGACAGGTGTTTGACTGCATCTAAACACATATATATATATATATATCATCATCAAACTAGCTAATATTAGTCCTCTTTTGCAAATCATCAGAAATTTGCAGGGCTGTATATTGAAAATTAAATTTGCCTCATGTAAGACCAAAGGTTAATTCATTTTCTCTTCCTGTTGCTGAAGTTAGTTTGAAGTTTGTTAACTTTTCTGCTTAGCAGTACTGAGATTGACAAAAATAAGAAAGAAATATAAAAAACTAATGCTGTCAAATGATTAAATGCGATTAATCACATCCAAAATAAAAGTTTTTGTTTACAGAGTACATGTGTGTATACAAACACAACATGCATTTATATATTTTGAAATGTTTTACATGTATTTACATGTATATATTTATATTCATATAATTTTTATTATATATTTAAGATATAAACTAAACATATTTTTCTTAAACATATGTATTTGTGTTTTTATATATACATAATAAATATACACAGTACACACACACACACACTTGTTTGACAGCACTAATAAACACACAATTTTCAAAACAAATTCAATAATACTACTACAGAAAAATAATAAAAGGTATACATTTGCACATACAGTATATACATATACATCTGTCCATACATAATCAAAATATACAACCATTCACACACACACATAAACATAAAAAAGTTTTCAAAAGTGCAACTGCAAAAAGGACCCTAAGCATCCACATTACATTCACTGAACAGTCTTACGCCAAAAGAACTGGTAGAACTGCCATAACATTATTAGTTTGCTTTTTTTTTTTAACTGCACATGTTTAAATCCATCTGATCATCTGCTGTCGCTGCTCTCAGGATGCCAAGATTGATCCGGAGGAGTTCACCAGCCGCCTGCAGTCGGAGCTGAAGTCGTCTCCTCAGCCGTACCTGGTCCCTTTCCTGAAGGTACGTTCACACACTCGAGTTCTCCTCCTCGGACACGGCTCACGTTCCTCACGGTCAGTAGCTGCCAGGCACATCCAGCCAGGCACAATACGTGTCACATCCCGCCCGGTCTGAACTGGCATGCCAATGCAGCCTCGCTGTCATGCGATGTTAGTCCGCTTACGTCAAAATCCTCCAGAAATAGACATCGGCAGCCCGCGGTGTCCTCACAGGGCCTGGGATCTCAGCGAGATGTCTTTGATTACTGAGGTTAATGATCTTTGTCGGACTGTTCGGCCTCTATGAGAAAAAAAATGACAGTTCACACACTGGAAAAGGGATGGAAATTAAACATATGACATGCTTTTATTATTGTGAATCATTTTTTTGTCTAAACGGTTCCATAAAGAACCTTTAACCTTTCTGTTTCACAAAAGCTTCTTTGTGGCAAAAGAGTTGTTCTTCAGATTATAAAAAGGTAAGAAAGAGATGTTTCTTCAGAGAACCTTTGTCTGAATGGTTCTTCTATGGCATCACTGTGAAGAACCTTTTAGGCACCTTTATTTTTAAGAGTGTATGTTTAGTTCCAATTCTGTTTCCAGTGTGTGAACTGTCGTTTTTTTGCACGTTATTCCAAATATTCCTATATTTTGGTCCCTACTAGTAGAGTGTATGTAGTATTATATCAGTAGTTGAGTATTTGTATATTTCCAAGTAAAAGCAGCATAATTACAAACATGTAATGCTTTTAAATGACCATTTTAATTGTTCATTTACAGTCAAACCAAAAATTATTCAGACACCAGATACATATATATATATAAATATATATATATATATATATATATAAATAGTGGGTGCAGGACACTATAGTTCATTTATGTAAGTGAGGATAGCAAAATAAAGTAAATTGTGACACATTATACCCAAAGATTCTTCATAAAGTGAACTACCAGAAAGAATTAGGGACCAGAAACGAACTAGGCATCGATGTGACCTTTTTACACCACAGACTGAAAAAATGAAGCATTGCTTGGTAATTGGTTGACATTAATTGATATTATCTAATTGTGTACTTAAATGTAACAGTTAATCAACCGAATTCATTACTTTCACATTGCAGTTTAGTGAAAAAACTAATAATTAATGAAATTTTGGTTTGACTGTAAAAGCCCATTCAAGCTTACAGATTTAAATAGGTTTATTGACATGATGTGCCTTACTGCACGTTTCACCACAGTTTTAAAGAGAAAAGTCCACTGAGTGACGCTAAAACACAGGTTCAATACGTGACCCTGGCACATTTTTATTATGTTGATGTAGGTACATATTGCTGTTTTTTTATTACGTTGCTTTAGTTACTTATTGCAGTGGTTGAAATATCCAGGGACTGTTGCTAATGCTCGATCATGTTGGAAATATGCCCTAAACCAAATCCAACCCTAAACCTACCTGATAATGTTAACAAATGCAAAACTGATATCAAAAGGCATTTTTTGATGCAACTGTGTTATTTCAGCTTCCTTTTAAACAGATTTAAACTGTTTTGTCGAACTGTAGTTACTCAGGATTCAAACCGGACCTCCTCGTCTCTCAAGTACGTCTCTGTACTCCGTGAACTACGAACAAACCTAGCATCCGAAAACACAGATATGAGGCTGGATATGTGCGATGCTAACATTCAAAAGCATCAGTTTTCAAATCTCCCAGCATATTAATATTGTTTTGAAGTCATGACATGATATTCTTCAAGTAATTGTGTGAAAATTACACTTTATTAATCAAAACTCTGTATATTTGTGTAAAAAGGAATTAAAGGTGTCAGAGTTTTACTGCCTCTAGTGCATTTCTTTTGGAAACTGCAGTAATATGTACTTGTTGGTAAGTATTTCGTGTCTTACTAAAAAGTGCACCAAGGTACGTTAATGCCACGAGACCAGGTAGGATAAAAAATACTGTCACAGCATAGCATTTAAACAAGACACCGCAGGATAATATGATGAGAGTTGAACGAACAGATAACAGATACTTCCCCTAGTTGATTATTCACTCTGCATTAAGAGAATTGTTTTGTATTACAAGTTTTCTGAAATCTTATGTTTGAATTAGCTAATTAAAAATGCACTTACTTGCATAAATCTCCAGTACAAAAATATGAATATTAGTTCAAAGGTTCTTTCTTATTGTTGTAATTAAAGGTTTTTAGTGGATTTTTGATTTCATACTTCATAAATCAGAAAATATTCTCAGCAATAAAGCAAAAAAAAGAATGTTTTTAGGAATAAAATGTTAATTGTATATCAGGTGAATCATAACATAACCCTCTAAGAATATAGATAGTAATAAAATTGTAAAGGATGGTGTATGTATGCATGTACAGCTGAAATAGAGAAAAAGACCTTCTGATGAAGCCTTAAAAAAAGATAACTGAAATCTGCAGAGACAAGTAACACTTACAGTATATTTCTATTTTTAAAAGAAGATGTGTTATAGAAGCAAAATAGCCTCAATAGCCAAGTTTCCATCCAAGGCGTTTTTGCGAAAAAATATTTAGCGCTTTAAATGTTTTACCGATATAGCTGATGGAAATGCTAATTATCGATAGAATTTTGTAAATGTCGACACAGTATTTTTCCGTTTAA
>JAUMHE010000071.1:18255255-18312773 GCA_032359235.1 Enteromius mattozi | reverse complement strand
TAAATAGTCTATAACAAAGTGCAAAAACATGAAAACTCATTAAACTTGTTATTTTTATGTAGGCCTCCATAATTTAAAAATGGGCTAAGGTTTTTTTTTTTTTTTTTTACATGGATTAATTAGGTGAAATTATGTATGGAAACAGCTTAAGGGCAGGTTTTTTTTGCGATACACCAAAACTTATGCGACAGTTCGTTCTTTTTAAGGATGACGTCATCACGCACACCATTTTATCGGTGAAAGGCCAGTTGGATGGAAACAGACTGGAGACAGCAAATTTCACAATTTTTTTCCCCCGCAAATTCTCTTTGTCGATAACAAAAGTGGATGGAAACTTGGCTACTGTTAGGGTTAGGTTGAATGAAAAAATGGGTTTAAATGCCTTGTGCAGAAATTGTATAAATAAACAGAATAATTGGCTCCAGTCTGTTGAATTTTTTGAAAAAATAGCTGCATTACCACCTCAGGTGTGCCTCATTTTTCATTCATACAATGGCCTCTTGTCAATTATTCCTTATGTAGTTTCAGTATACCAGAATCCAGACAACTGGTGGTGAGAAATAAACCCTAACCCGTTACGCAGAAATAAATGAAATTGTGATATATTGGATTCGATATCTTCAGTGGGGAATCGACTCATAATATCAGGTGTACACAATAGGTTCTACACAGCGATGCCACAGAAGAACTATTCACTCAAAGGTTCTTTAACAGAACCATCTCTTTTTTTACCTTTTTTTAAACTGAAGAAACTTCTTTGGCTTCAAAGAACCTTTTGTGAAACAGAAAGATTCTTTGGATGTTAAATGTTCTTTATGGAACCATTTAGACAAAAAAGGTTCTACTATGGCATCGTGAAGCACCTTTATTTTTAAGAGTGTACATTAGTGGATGTTTATCAAAAGTGGTGACTCATTTTCTGCATTAAATGCTTATGTTTTGTTTATGGTTGTTCATCTAAATGTTTACTTTGGGACTAACTCTGTTTGTGTGTATGCGTGTGTGTGTGTGTTTGTGTTTGTAGAAAAGTCTTCCAGCATTGCGTCTGTCTCTTCTGAACAGCCAGCAGTCTCTCACTCAGCCTCTGCAGCCCAACAAAACCAGTGTGACGCCGGTCCAGACGCCGGTCAGTGTGCGTCCACACCAGCCCAACAGCACCGCCGTACTGCCACAAGTATGTACTGACCTCTCACATTCTCTAAAATCCTCCACTTATCTGTTTTTCATTCATACAGTTCAGCAGAAACAATATATAACCACACCATAACTAGCATCTGATATATGATATGTTTATTTAAAGAAGAAGATTTAAATACATTGTATATCATAAACATCTGAAAGGTGCTTTCTAAACATTTATTTAACTTCTGGCAGTAAATGTTCTGAAGACATGCCTGAAAAATGCAAGATGCATCAGACGTTGCTCTTATATGAATAAAAGTGTTTGAACTCAAAACTCACACAGAAGTTTTATTGAAACCAAGTAGTCTCATTTCAAAATCACAATCACATTCTTAACATATGGCCATATATATTTGCATATCATGCTTATTCTGTTTTTAAAAGGAATTATTATTTTTTTTTATTTAATAATTTTTTTTTTTGTTAATTAATTAATTATTTTTTTTTCCAAATTAAACAGGTCATGTACTTGGCTGTTTAATTGATATAATAAACGTTTTTTAATTTATTCGATTAATTTCAAATTCAAATTCAAATTTAAAGTCTTTCCTGCTCACCATAGCTGCATTTATTTGATGAAAAAACAGTGAAATATTACTAAAACTTCAAATAACTGTTTTCCATTATAATTTGTGCTAAGCAACGATTAATTACAATTACTCGCATCCAAAATAAAAGTTTTTGTTTATATATATATATGTGTGTATATATATAAAGACACACATATACAGGATGGATTTTGAAAATATTTACATGTACTGTATATATTTGCATTAATATAATTGATATGATATATAAATATATTTAATATATAAACACAACATATTTTTCCTAAATATATACATGCACGGGTGTATATTCATATGTACATAATATATACACATATTATGTACACAAACGTTTATTTTGGATGTGATTAATCGCAATTAATCATTGCCCAGCTCTAATTAAAATGAATTGTAAAGTATAATTTATTTCTGTGATCAAAGCTGAATTTTCAGCATCATTACTCCAGTCTGCAGTGTCACATGATTCTTCATAAATCATTCTAATATGATGATTTGCTTCTCAAGAAACATTTATGATTAGTATCAATGTTGAAAACAGTTGTGCTGCTGAATATTTTTATGGTAACTGTGAAATTATGAAAATTCCTTTACTGTTTTTTTTTTTTTAATCTATTTAATGTGTGTTGCTGAAAACAAATGTAATTTAAAAAAATAAAAAAAAATCTTACTGACGTCAAACATTTGACCATTAATTCAGAAGGTTGAAAAACACAGATCTAATTATTAAGCTATGTTGTCCAGCACAGACAGAGTGTGTTCACAGTATTGAATATTGTCTGTGTCCTGTAGCCGTTCTGAGGTTTTCTGTATCTCCCTGAGGTTTGTACGCTCTGAGCTGTAATGCAGCGACAGTGTGTCCAGGCACAAGAAAACAAGTCAGAGAAATATGCAGGCGGAGGGAAAGTGGAATGGATGGATGGGATTTGCTCTGGGCAGCACTGAGGGACTCACGGGGGATGGAAGCGTCTCTATTAGTGTTGTTCCTGTTTTCTGCCCCTCTCCTCACTTTGTCACTACCTTGTTTTCTTCCCCTTTCTCTCTCTCTGATGTGCTTGGGAAAAATTCAGCCCGTGTGTTTCAGACCACACCTAGATTTTGTGCATTTTATTAGTGCCCCTTTAAAAAAAAATCATTTAAAATTCTGTCAATAAAGGACCTACATTTTAAAGTCTACATGAAATTAAATAGATTATTATACTTAATTAATTAATACACATTCTTAGTCTTATTATGTAAGCTACAAATACATCACAGTGTGCCTAATACATGAGATGATCATCAGAAACATCCAGTTATTTGAAACCGAACAGTTTTAAAGTATCATATTTGATGCATCAGGTTTTTATGACTCATATAGTATGATATAATGAAAATATGGAGGAAAAAACAGTTGTTTTGTTCAGAGGTCCAAACTGAGCACAAACGTGCAATTTGGTGAAGATGCTGATATTTATATGGCCAAAAAGTTGATGTAAAGGATGATAGTTGCAATATAAATCAATGAGATCTTTATAGCAGATACTTACATAAAATTATATAAATATCAGTCGTCGTCACTCTGTTTCCCCAATAATATATATCTATATAATAATATATAATGTAAAATGAGATTTAAATTCTTAGTTTGATGATCAAACGATATAATCCAATGCAATTCTGATTGAGAGATGAAGAAATAAATGTTCCTCAGAAGATGTGTGATGTTTTGGAGGCTTCAGAAGATCATTCCTCCGCTGAGGAACAATAAAAGTCAAGCTTCTGGAAACAAATGCTTCTCAAAAGATCCTGACGATCAGATTTGAGAAAATGACTGATGGAGAATCAAGTAAAGCCGAGCTGCTTTAAGATTTGACAGCAAAAGACATGTGAAGCACGAGCTGAAGGTGGATTATACTAAAAAACCTTTTATTTGCCGAAAAAGTCTAAACTATCAGTCAGATGGCAGAAGGCATGTAGATTGGGTTGAAATAATATCAAATATTAAATCTGAGGATGCATGGCTATAAGTGCCAAACTGATTGACTGACTCGCTGTAGGCTGTATCAATGTAAAATGGAGGAACTCTTGTATGTTTGTAGGGTATCAAGAGGGCAGTGGGTCCTGGAGGTCAGATACGGATGCCTGTGGTTATAACGCAGACGGTGCGAGCGACAGGTGAGCAAACACATTTATTCATCAGCTTAGCATGAAACCCCTGCCGTCTGATCACACACACACACATACAGGTGTGCGCACACAGATTTAATCCGAGTACTTCTGTTCCTGTCCATCATAGTCTGATCTGTTATATTCCAGCCCTTAAAGTGGATTTTCAGGGGGAAAGTTTCTAAAAATACAGTCTCCTGTAGCTGTGGGCTAAGAACATGCCTCTTAAAATCACGTTCAAATGCACCCTGGCAGTCACTGTGTGTGTGTGTCGACACGTTGGAGTGTATAGAGACAGACTGAAAGAAAAATATAAAAAAACAGAGAGATGCATGTAGACAAAAGCAGAGAATCAGTAAAAATGGCAGCTCGCCCTGTTGTCTCTTTTCGGGTACATCTCATGAAGCCTGTCAAGATAATGTCTGTGTCATGTTTCACCATAAAGTCAATTTGAAAAATTTAAACAATTATTATTAAAGCATTTCTATATAATGCAGTATTTTTAATGCATTAATTATGTATCCTATAATAATTGTAACCATAATACATTATATTACATATCCATTCAATGCACTAAACACACAGCAAACAACATATTTCAGATGTAGTAAGGAATCTACAAATATTAGAATGCGTATATATTATATATATATATTTAAAATCTACAATTACATGCAAGTTCATGATAATGCTGTCTTGTCTTTTCCCAGGTGCTTTAGGGAAGCCTGCGGCGATCCAAACGGGCAAAAGCCCTGCTGGCGTCACCATCCAGCTCTCAGGAAACCAGAAAAACAAGCCGAATGACCCGGGGGGAGGCTTGTTCAGGTACGGATGTGAGCTGTGATACCGGCCGCTGACACATGGAGGCAGCGCTTCACAAGCATGCTGCTGAGGACCGAGGCTCATGTCCTCCTCCTGCTTGCTTTTCTTCCTTGTTTGCTGGAAACTGTCGCTCAGAACGTCAGCGAGACCGAACACATGAGAGTGCTTAACATGAAATAGCTTGTGGCTTTAGTGTCTGGTTAACTGGACGGTGCTTTTTAGTCATTTCAAAACAAGCTAAAATAAGTCAAGTCAACTCACCTTTATTTATACAACAATAGAGATTGTGTCCAAGCACTTAACAGTCTCTAATATTAAGTATCAAGATTAAACACTTGGTTACTTTGCGTTAACTTTTCAGTTAAAGGCATTTCATTATTGAATTCAGAGACGTCATTATCCAGCTCAGTTCAGTTTAAGTGATAGTTACTGGTAATTAAGTGTCCATTGTAATAACTTATAAAATATTGTAATAAGTAATTACAAAATTTGGTATATTTATATATAATTATAATGGAATTTAATGTTTATATATGTGTAAATTTAATAAATTATACATTATATACATAAATCATAAGTATATATGTGAGCCTGGAGCACAGAAGCAATACACTGTATGGGTCAAAATAATAAATTTTTCTTTTATTCCAAAAATCATTAGGATTTTAAGTAAAGAAAATGTTCCTTGAAGATATTTTGTACATTTGCTACTGTAAATATATAAAAACCAAAATTTTGATTAGTAATAAGCATGGCTATTCACTTGTAAAACTTTAAAGGCGTTATTTTGATTTTTTTTGCACCCTCGGATTCTAGATTTTCAAATAGTTATAGGCCAAATACTGTCCTATCCTGACAAACCAAAAAAAAAACCCATATATATATATATATATATATATATATATAAAATATAAAAAAAACCTTGCGACTAGTTTTATGGTCCAAAGTCACATATATAATTATGTTGAGTAAAAAATCCTTCTATTTATCTGTTTATTATAATTTTATTTATGATATTTAATTTACAGAAAATTATTTATTAATCATTTTATTTTTAGTCAGCAATAACAACAACTGTATATATTTTGAATACAAAGTAGTTTATGAATAGTTAATCTCATTTTTTTTTCTGTATAACTTCGGTGTCTTGGTATTGATTCACAGATTATGGCTTTACAGTAAGAACTATAGTTTTTGGCAGAAACTGTGGTTATCGAGATAAATTGCATGTTCGCTTCAGTGTTTATGAGCTGAAGATATTGAGAATCTGAGAATGTGTGTGTTTTTGTGTTTAAATGTTGCAGTATCAAATAAACAGACTTTAGTTCTGTTCCAAACTGAATTTAAAGTTGCTGTACTGATGCAACATGATGCAGCCTTGCAAAACAGCTTGTTTTGGCCAAATTTGAATGCATCCTAACGATAAATTTCACACTTCTAAGAGCCTCAAATGTAATCAAGTTTAACTTGATTGGAATCAGTTGTGAATCATGTGCTTCATGTAAGCAGCAATATTTGTGTGGCACAGTGAGTTGCTGCTTGATTTCAGGTTAAGGTTTCAGGTTAACTGCCTATGTAGAGTGTGAACAGTTAGGGTTTGTAGGAGAGGATGTATGTGTGTGTGTGTGTGTGGGTGTGTCACAGGTCACAGAGTTCACTGCTCTGTCTCTTTCTGCCCAGGGCTTCAGCCTCAGGCACTGATTGATAAACCAATAAATCTTTAGCAGTGTAGCTAATTAAGCTGTCAGGTTTGCTTGGTACTGACGACCCTTTACCCGACGGCGTGTTTCGTGACCATGATGATTTTGATTGGCCCATTGGGTAACACCAGATTCAGCTGGAAGCTGTCTTTTAGCTTATAGTAAATACAGCAAAGATTCCCATTTGGCATAAAGACATAGTGACATTCACTATTGCTGTTGCTCATAACAAACAACTTTTTGCACACAACTCATCCCACATCCTATATATTGGTTTTATTTTAATATTAATTATATACAATTCTAGTATTTATTTATGTATTTTAATTAGACTTGGATTATTTTTTATGTATATATTTTTTCAAAATATATTTAAAATATTAATAAATAGTAAAATCTAGTTCTATATTCAGTTTGCATTTTAGTTTAGGTTTTGCATGTTTATGTGCTTTTGCCGTTTTTATTAGTGTATATATATATATATATATATAATTATTATTATATATATAATTATTATTATATTATACTTTATTGTAATTATATTATTATTGTATTATTATATTTTATTATATATTTTATTGCTTATTTAATTTCATGTAACACTAAAATGATCCTAAAATTAAAATGCAAACTAAAAAGACAAAATTAGAAAACAAAGATCATTCAAAATATTAAATATAGAAATATTTAGCTTAATTTTATTTGTAGTAAATTAAGTACTTCAATTTAAACATAGTCATTTCAAATAGTTGCCAAGGCAACTATTCTAATTTTCAAGTTTTTGAATATGTTTTATGTGTCTTATGTTTATTTTTATTTAGGATTTTAATTTTTTTTTTTTTTTTTTTTTTGCTTTTTTAATATCAGTTATCAACTACTAGTAGTTTTAGTTTTAGTCAACAATAACAGCTCTGTATGTTTTTTAATGACTATTGAATATTTTGTATACTTATTTAATTAATTATAATTAAGTTATAAAAGCAATATGTTCAAAGTATTATGTTGATTTTAATTGTCTTTTCCAGTGTTTCATGAAATAAGTGGGCAGTTGTGGTTAAAGGCATAAAACTACTCATTTAATTTTTATTTTATTTTATTTTTTAAATAAAGGGTCAAAATACTTCTGCAACCAAAGACACTGAAAAAATAAACAACTGACGTTCTTCACAGTTTTGGTGGGAACTTTAGTTGTTTGGTAACTTTTTTCTGAATGGAACCGATCATTTAAGACAGAAGAAAGATGAATGCGGCACATTAATGATACTCCTGACTTCTACAGCAAACTCTGGAGTTGCTCTCCTTCATTTCAGTACTGTGTGGCAGCAGCTAGGCTAACATGCTAGCTCTGCGCAGTGCTAATGGCCTCTGTCAGCTCCTGCCGCGGTGTCAGGACTCATAGACACCCTGGCCAGTCTGGGAGAGGCTCTGGCAGGGGTCGACGGGGCCGTGCGCACACACACGGGCGAGAGATGCCAGGGGGTCAATGTCAGAAACAGAGGTACAGACGCGGACGCAAATGAGAGCGGAGCGGAGTGAACTTTGACCTCTGTGACCGGAGCCATGAAGTTTTCAGCAGTGCCTTGGGCGCAGGAAACTTCTCCGCTAATGTGCCGTAATTAGGACACTGTTACCAAGGCAACGGGGAAAAAGGGAGAGAAATGATTGGGTGGAAAAGCTGCCAGTCACTCTGATGGAATGTCACACTTGCCTAATAATAACCTTAACATAATGTTAAGGATTAGTGTCAATTTAGTACAGATATGCTAGTGTTTCATTTTTTTTATTTTAGCAAATTTTAATTGCACATTTAGTTCAGTTTTTATTTACTTTTTGTTTGTGTTTAGTTTAGTTTATTTTACTAGTTTAAATTTTTAGATTTCTGTTTAGCTTTATTTTTTATGTCAGTTTGAATTTGAGTGCTTTCAGTATACTCCAACTTGCTGTATTATTTTATTATTATTTATAATATTTAATTTATTAATATTTTGTATTAGCTTTTATTTGTTTTCAGTTAAATTAACTTTTTTTTTAAATTTTCATTAATTTTATTTCTTATGTTTATATTTAGCTTTATTTTTGTTTTGAGTACTTTTAAGCTTGCAATGTTATTTTATTATTATTTATATACTGTTATTGTGTTTAATCATATTTTTATTAGCTTTTTATATTTTCAGCATCATGTATTTATTTTTTTCTAATTTCTTGTGTTTTGTTTTTATTTTTTTTATTAATTTGTTTTTTAAATGTATATTTACAGTAGCTGTCATTTTATTTGTTTTAATTTTGTAGTAATTTTAGCTTAAACTTTTAATTTTAATTTACAAGTCAAATCTTCATTTAATATGTACATTTAATTTTCTTTCAGCTTGATTCAGTTACTGGAAATGATTTTAGACAGTTTTAGTTTTACACTGCAGCCGATGACTCAGTCAGGATGACTGCTGGAAAAACAAATGATCTAATTAAGTTGAATCTGACTGATTTTTTGTCTAATTACACAAGGTGGAGCAGATAAAACAGTAAGCATCCTGTAAACATCAAATTTATTTGTGGCTCATATGTTTACACCAGATACACCAGATGTTTCAATTCTAGTATTTTGTTAAATAAAGTCACTAAAATAGCTTTCTGGTCGTATTTTTAGATAAACTGGAAAGTCAAACACATCAGTAAAGCAGCTGATTTGAACCTCATTAGCCAGACTCTTTATTTAACATGCACATTCCCATTGTTCATAACACAAGTGATGCACATGGGTAGTTGACAAATAACATTTATTTATTGTTTGTTTGTTTGTCTAATGCTTCTTCCCATTCTGTTCATACTACATGTGATGCACAAAACATGTCTAGGAACATTTATTATATTGATTTACTTTATTTATTTATTAATTATCTGCATATTCTTTTAATTTATTTATTTAATTTTTACATTCATGCACATTCCCATTCAGCTCAGAATATGCGTATTATGCATGGGTTTTTGTCAAATAATATATTCAAAAATGTTTTTGGAGAATAAATCAAAATTTGGTTGAAAAATTGTCATTCAATGTTACACAAAAAATGTATGTAAATATTAAAACAACATGCTTATTCTAACTTGTACATATTAAAATATTTAAAAGAATAAGGGAGCATATTACATTTTTATGGTGTTTCAATGAGTAAAACAATCTTACTGACAAATAGGCAAAACCTAGAATAGTGGAAAAATACAAAAATATATATGTGGTGAAAGTAATTAATCTTTTAATGTGTCATAAATTGATTTTTGTTGTAAATGTGACAAGATTGTTACACAGAATAACATTTTGGTGGGTAAATTCAGTAAATCAGGAAAAACTGTGATATATTTTTTTTTTTTTGATATTTAATAAAATATTTCTAGTGTTTTACTTTTCTTTTTTGGTCAAATACCACTAGTAGCTAATCTTTTATTTTATTTTATTTTAATATTCATTGTTATGTTATCATGACTCTGAGTAGCTCTATAACAGCATGCTGTAAGATCAGACTGATTCTTGTCTTGTATTGCAGAGACGATGATGACATCAACGATGTTGCGTCTATGGCCGGTGTGAACCTAAACGAGGAGAGCGCTCGTATTCTAGCGACCAACTCTGATCTGGTGGGAACGCAGATCCGCTCGTGTAAAGACGAGGCCTTCCTCCCCACGGGTCTGTTACACCGGCGTATTCTAGAAACAGGTACAGTACCTCCACCACAAACACTTGTTGACAGTGCTAAATATATGTTTAGATTTATATAAAAAGCTCTCACAAGGACGCATAAACCCATCTGTGATGATGTGGAGTTATTCTGGAGAGCCTGGAGCTTTGAAACCTTCTCTGTTCTTGTGAATGTAGGCCAGTCCATGCTCGCTTTGGGCCACCAGGAGTGTGTCCTTTTTGTTCCAGCAAACACTCCAGCAATCCTGAATGAGGAAATCTCACCCAAATCATACTGTAATGATGCTTTACATTTCTGGTCTGTGTGGTTTTAGTCAAATTAACATATTTTCGGAGCTAAAACAACATTTAGGGCTGATAAAGCATAGTGCTATTGTGATTTCACAAAGGCTAAAACTGAATTAAATGCAAGTTTAACATGTGCTTTATTTATATGCATGTAGATTACAGCTCCGCTCACAGTAAATGCTGCACCACCCAAACAGTTATCATTTACGTGCACACACTTTGTATATGCTGTGAGATTGTTCATCTGGGAACAATGTGCTCCATTCTATCAGATTTATAAGGTAAATCATTTTGATAAACCTACACCAAGACAGGAGAAAACATTATCTTTCTCAATATGCTAACTCTTCATCGTGACTTCAACATAAATGTTTAAACCCTTGCCCTGAGTTTGCATGTCCACATTTTCTTATACAAGAAATCACAGTGGCTGTAGCATAATAAAGAAGTTGCCAAATATTAAAGATTAAATGGATATTTAAATTAAATGTTATCTAGTCAATATTAAACAATCATCAGACCGTTAGCGCCCTCTGCAGGCATTTGATGGAATACAAGTTATAATTATATTGTTTTATTACAGTACATTTTGTATTTTAACCATTTTGTTGAATAAAATATAAGATTTCTCGCTAGTAGTGCTGTTAATCGTTTAAAAAATTAACAAAAAATATTCCCCCCCCCCGGAAATTAATTGCAATTAATCCCACCCAACATTAACGTTTTTAAACTTTTATTTTCAATCTATTTTTCTATCTTCAAATTAATTCAGAAACAACATAAAGACAGTATATTTTAACATTTTGTTTAGTGGCATCTTTTTTCATTCAAGGTAAGTATCAGATGTCTCTATGAAATCATGAATCCTTAAAGCTACGAATGTTAGTGATTTCTTTGTTTTTCTTTTGTTCTTTGTTGAATAGACTTCACAGCAGCTGGTTATTAGGTTATTCGGCTGCTATTACTTTAAGAGCTGGCGCTGCTGAATGTTATTTGAATCTGTCATGTTAATGGGTCTGCGTTAACGCTGTAATCTTCACAGCACTTATTTTAAGTCATTTTAAAGGCTATTGTTTACTTAAATCTATTTAAATTACCACTAAAGGAAATATCTGACAAGTACTAAACAGGAATTGCTTAAGTTTATTGCTGCTACTTATGTAGCTAACAACAGCACAGCTTAAAGGAATAGTTCACCCAAAAATGAAAATTATGGCATATTTTACTCACCCCCAAGCCATCCTAGGTGTATATGTCTTTCTTCTTTCAGACAAACACTTTTTTTTTATTTATCCTGGCTCTTCCGAGCTTGGTAAAGCTGGCCATTAATTTGAAGCTCTGTAAATCTGATATATAAATTTTTTTTTCCACGAGAATGCCGAGTTCTGGCTTCTTGGCTGACTTCTGACTCGACGTATGACATAAGTTGCATCATAGGTCAGCCAAGAAGCCATAAAAAAACCCCCAGTTATTTACATTATAATTTTAAAACTAGAAATATTTTTGTTGCAAAAACCCAACATTCTGCTTCAGAGGACGTGTGATAACCCCTTGGAGGCTAGTTAGTTTTATGTCGCAGTATGCAGATATATCTGATTTACGGAGCTTCAAAATAATGGCCGCTATCCACCAGCATTACCAAGCTCGGAAGAGCCAGGATACACTTTTAAAAAACTCAGACTGAAAGAAGAAAGTCATATTCACATAGGATAGCTTGGGGTAAGTAGTTTATGGTGTAATTTTTTATTTTTGGGTGAACTATTCCTTTACCCTGTGCACAATTTTATATTTAGTATACTGAAAAGTATCAGCTTCAGTTCAATCAATCTTTTTAACCTGTCTTAACATGAGTTTCTGTAGAGACTGGAATCTTCATGGAGTGTTCATCACTTACTCAGGAAAAAAATTGACTACAGAATTGCATTGATCATTTTTATTGGTGTCCCTAGAATGTTTTATATTTGTGGTTCTGCATCTTTTCAACTGGGTCTTAAACGGTTTTCGCATTGTTAAAAGGTCACGGCATGGAAAAATGGTCCGCCCAAGTCAGTCTGTGTCATGCTGTCAGTTACCACAGAGAAATGTTCAACTCATCCTTTTGTGTTTGTGTAAATAACAAAAAGAAAAGCACTTTGCAATGACCGCTTGTAATGAAAGCTGAATGTTTGTCCGCCTAGATTTCCATCGTATCCACATATCTGTAAACATGCTTATTTAACCTGGAACAATCCTCAACATATGACCACCAGCATTTATATGCAAACAAATGCTAGAATACACATTACCATTCAGAAGTTTGGGGTTAGTAAGAAATAAACACTTTGTTGTAACAAAGGCTCTGTAAATTGACCAGAAGTGACAGTAAAGCAAAATAGTTCTATTTTAAATGAGCGTTTTTTTTACTTTCTATTAATTAAAACAGGAAGCAGCACAACTGACAATAATCAGAAATATTTCATGTTTTTTACTGTATTTTTAATCAAATAAATGTAGCCTTGGTAAACAGAAGAGACTTCTTTCGAAAACATTAAAATTGAGCAATTCCAACCCCACACTAACTAAAATTTACTATTAAACAAATGTTTCGCAATGGGTTTCACATTAAACTGTTAAGTATGATTTTTCTAACAAAATGCAACAATGCATAGATGTAATGTTTTCGGATTAGAATCGTATGGTTTATATGAAGTTCTTTCCTCACAAACTAGTTTAAACTAGACCTACAGGTTTTGTTCTGTCACCCTTGTGTTCGCTACACATTAGATCTCAGTTAAGCGTCAGAAGCTCCAGGGCATGTGTTTTAGCGCGCGTTAGCGTGGTCGTCGAGCTGTCGCTGGGAGCGCGGTGTGCGTTAGAAACGAGCAATTCTTCTCGTGTGTGTAGGAGGACGAAGCGCCCCCTGCTGGGCCGTGGCGGAGCGGCGGTGTGGTGTCGTGTCGTTGATGGGCTGCTGGAGAACTCGTAGGTGACAGCGAACCAAGGGAGGCACAAATCCTGCCAGCTCGGCTCAATCTGAGAGAAACTCACACACAAAACTCCCGAAAGCCCTGATTTACCCTCAAACACAAAGATCACATCCATTACACTCACTAGTTATCTTGTATTTGACTTCTCCTCAACATCAAATCGAAAATTGCAGCCTTTGCATTTTGTGTGTGTATTACTAGCATGATGCTCGTAATGCCAAGGCCATGGTTTTTTATTTTTGCTAAAAAATGTCAAAAACAAACATTAGTTAACAAAAACATGAGGGGATATAGTTAATGCAATGCCATGTCATTAAATGTCAAAAAAAAAACAAAAAAAAACAAACAAAACACACACACACACACACAAAAAACACAAGTGAACAAAAATATGGGGCGATACAGATAATGCAATGCCATGAAGCTAGTAATGGCAAGGCCGTGTGTTCTTTTTGTAAAAACTGAAATGTCAAAAAAACAAAAACAAAACAACAACATCAACAACAAAAAACAAACAAACAAATACAACATTAATGAACAAAAACATGGGGGGGGGGGGATACAGATAATGCAATGCTTGTGTTTTGGTAAAACCTATATTTCAACAAAAATACAACTAAAAAAAACAGAAACAAGTAGAGGAATGCAGAGAAAAATAATATATGGGTTCAGTTCCTTTGGAATGCATGGATTAATAATTTGTTTATTTATTTAATTTTGCTTAAATTTGTAACATAAGCATCATCAGAGAACAAAAGATAAGTGAGGACGAAATAACAATAAATGTAATAAAAGTTACAGTTTATTTAAAAATTGTTTTATAATGTAGGATGCATTTAAATCTTTTTTAACTGGAGGAGTTTGTGATGAAAATAGTCAATTTAAATCTGAAGCAAATACAGTTGGGTTTCTTGCTTTGTGAATATTGTGTTTACTCATCATACGAATGAAGTTTAAGACATAATTTAACACCTTATATCCACTTATCCACTCTGGATAAAGAATCTATCAAATGCATAAATGCAGATGTATTTACAGGGGACCAAGCCTGCCAAACAAAGACTCCAGCTGTGTCTGTGAGGACTTCTGGTCTATCCGGAGTGTCTCATGTAAACCGTGTCAGATCAGAGTAATTGTGTAGTAGAAGTAGAGCTGACCTTCAGGATGATTTTCATCTTCAGGGACTGAAGCCTGTCCACCGCTGCTCTCCCTTCTGACAGATTGTTTATAGGTGACGGGAAGGAAAGTTGTAAAACACTGCTAAACCTGGATAAAGAGATTTCCAAATCATTTTGTTCTCTAAAAGCAGCTTATTATTTTTTTTTTTTTTATTTTGTGGAGCAGAAATTCAGTTCATTTAAATGCTTCTTGTGCTTTTTAAAGAACCGTGGCCTTAAGAAACTCCTCATGTTTTGACATTTCCAAGATGTATTCAGCATTTCATTTTCCCGTTTTCGTCTCGTTTGGAGTCATTAAGGACACTTTCAGCACGTTTAGTGGCTGATTTAAATAATTGGTGTGATTTTCTTAAAATAACAGTGGAAGAAGAACTTATGTTAATAGCAAATTAAAGATGGGGATGTTGTAGATAGAAGCGCTCTGAAGGTTTGCAGCGGTCTTTGGAAACTGGTGCTAATTATCCTTTAAAGTAAAAGTGGTCAACTCATGTGAAAGAGCTGCTTTTCTCTTCCTCTTTATTTTTTCAAAGGAAAGCATAATCACAGATTAAAATGTCAGTCTCAGACTTTTCTCGTCAGTATGATTCTAATGAAGTGGAATTTTATTATATATAATAAAAGACACCTTTAATCTTCAATCTGTGCTCAGGATCAAAAGATCAGCTGCTATCCATGTTCAGTTTATAGCACTTTTGATGTATACTTGTTAGTACAAAATCAAGAAAAGTGTTTTTTGAAGTGTACATGAATAATTATATTGTTGTATTTTGCATATTTTTGGTTGTATATTTATTGTAATTGTTGATGTATTGGTCAATAACATGCTGTTTGGTCATGTGATTTTGATCACCTGGAGATATAAGGGTGGCACACGAGTAGTCAATTTGTCTGATGAAGAGCCTGTGTGCTCGAAACGTCACATACGCTATGCGAAAGTTGTTTTAATAAATAAATATTTTTGATATTTTTGGAGCTTAGGTGTTGCCGACTTTATATAACATTTTTTACTTGTTACTTTTTAGTCGAGCACCCTTTTTGAGACTGATGTGCGTGCTTTTGTTCCATTGTTTTCACTCAGTTTATAGCACTATACATTTACTGTACACACTTTGTGTCTGTTTTTATGTTTCTTAAGAATTTTTTAGGGGAGACAGAGTTGCTTATAAGTCTCTTGAGCTCTTCTGGGTGGTTGGATCAGTTTTGCTGACCTTCCAAACCACAGAGGCTCATCCAAACTCATTTTACTGTAATATCAGGAAATCAGGTTTGAAAACGAGTCACGGTAGTGAGAAAACATCCTCTCCACGTATTTGTGTTTTAAATGCAGGTCGTGTCGGTTCATCATAACAACCCTTTGTGGTTTCAGCACACATTGGACCTTTTTGTAGAAGATTTATAAGATAGGACAGATGTAATTTTCTCTCACTGAACTTCCTTCCAAACATCTGCGCAGTGATGTGTTTTGTTTGATTATTGATATTTTCGAAACATCTGCATCTGCGCCTTTCTTGTTTCAGCGAAGAGGTTTGGAGTGACGGACGTACCGCTGGAGGCTGTGAACTTCATCTCTCACGCCACCCAGTCCAGATTACGAACGGTGCTGGAGAAAGTTTCCTCGATCGCCCAGCACCGAATGGACTCGTGTAAGGTACGAGATGTGTGGAAAACATGCATGGTTTCTTTTGAAAATAATATATTACAATACTGTGCTACTCTCAAAAAAAGTAACTACTACTTAGTTATTTTTTATGGAAAGTAATGCATTATGCTACTTTTGCCCTACTTTTTCTTATCTGGGCTGCACTTGCTTGTTTGTTTTTAATATAAAAGTTCTATTTTTGGCAAAGGTAAACCAAAAAAAATTCTCACCAAAACTGAAATGAATAAGCCTGAGGCTGAAGGAAATGTACATTTCACATTTAATGTGTTACTTCATTAGTTGCTTGAAAAAAGTAATCTAATTATGTAACTTGCAGTCTTTATTGGCATTGTTTATATATACATACATATACATTATATATACCCTAGTGATACCCTGGCAATGCCTTAGTGAACACTACATCACTCTAGCTTAGTTACAGCTTAGCAACCAACCAGGATGCCCTAGAAACCCTTTGGAATGCCCTAGCAATAACCTAGCAATGCCCCATAGCAGCCGTTATCCAAATTGCCCTAAAAACAATCTTGAACACCATAGGAACTACCAAACAAAACCCTAGCAGCCACCTCGGACACCCTAACAACCACATAGCAACACCATAGCAACCACTCGCACCACTCTAGCAACAGCCTTGAAAGACCCAAGCAACTACCCAGAATACCTAGCAATTCCTGTGCAAGCACAAGTCTTGGCAACACTGTAGGATTGACCTAAAATGCCCCAGCAGCCATCTAAAACACCCTAGAAGCATTATAGCAACCACCTAAGCTGCCATAGAAACAATCTTGAACACCCTAGCGACCACTTATCTGTCTGTTTTACTAAGAAACTTATCTGGTTTGCTGAAGTTTGTCTTGTTAAACTTTCTGGTTGTATGTACTCTATTGCTAGTTCGCTTTGCATGTCTGTGCATGCAGCTTTAATGTTAAAATGTATTAGATGTATGTCTATTTTTGACTGTTAGTTCATGTTAACACACATAATCGTATTGTAAAGCGCAGCTGAAATCCTGCTGTTGACATGTAAACTTTTGGGCACATGAATTACAAAGAGACAGAAGCAGACAGGTAAACAATTCAGTATTCAAACCCACAGCCAGAGAGTCCGACACGCTCTTTCCCCGCATCCCATTAAACGCAGCGCTCTTTCAACAGACTCGCATTAACAGGAACCCAGAACAAACCCACAAAGGAGGAAAAGCAGGTGGCGGAGCGCTTTAAAAGCTGTTTATTTGTGTACATGGCGAGTAGTTTAGCGGAGAGGAGCGCAGTCATGGACGCACGTTTTGTTTTTTTGTTTTTCTGTTTGGTGTGTGTTGGGGCTTTTTTCTTGCGTCTGCCGCTTTATAAATGAGCCGTGCGTCTCGCACGCCTGTGTGAAGAAACTGACATCAGCAGAAAACAAGAGCGTCCTGAAAGAGGCACGGCTGACTTCATAGCCAACAAAGGACAGGAGAGACGGAGGCAGGGATGAGAGGAGAGACGAGCTTGTCAGAAAATGAAAAGAGGCAGGGATAGCGCAGGAAGTGCACAAAACATCGAGGTCGCGTTCTGAAGTAAACATGTTTTTTGCGCTCGTCCCGTAAACTTCCGTCTCACCTGCCTAAGAAGAAAGTTTTCATCGTGATTGAGTCATAAACACTCATAAATAAGTTAAAATTTGTATCCTGACCTCTTTCTCTCTGCAGGAAGACGAGTGGTACGAGCAGTCGTCTGATGTGCGCTCACAGCTCAAGTTTTTTGAGCAGCTGGAACGGATGGAAAAGCAGAGGAAAGATGAGCGAGAACGAGAGATTCTCCTCAGAGCGGCGAAGGTAATCTGCCACCCCGTAATCTCAGATCCATAAACATTAATGATGGGTTCTCAGCTGCCGAAGAACAGAAATTCTGCACCTTGCTATGAACCGGATTACCCACGCTTGTTTACTGTATCAACCACAAACCAGCTTTGCTTAAAAAGCTAACAAAGTCACTTTTTAGTAGACATTTGGTTATTGAAACTGACAAAATATTCTGTGAAATTAGTGGTATCATTATTAAGATTCAGTTTTCCTTTAGCAATACTGATCGCAAGATATCAATTGATCGTATCAGTCAGACCCATGAACCAATGAACTTTACCAAACTTGGGTTTATGAACTGAATTAAAAACAATAATAATAAAATAAAACTTTTAAATAATTTTAAAACACTCATAAAAATATTGTTTTTGGTTTTATTTAATATTTATTTATTTTTTAGGATTTTCTATTGACCAACATCATATGTTAATATGCTGATTGTACTGAAATTGTTGAAATTTTAACTTAAAATGCTAGGGGTAGCCAATATTTAGGTCAAAATGGCTCATCTGACAAATAAGTTCCATTAGGTTTTAATAAAACACCAGCCAATAAGACTGTTGATCCACATGTTGGGTTATTGTTGTTTAAGATATTTTGCAATAACAAGTAAAATTGTCTTTATCAGATGCCTGACATTTGCAATACATCTGGGATTTTCATGGCTTTGGCACCTTCTAAAGCAGGGTTATTGCAAGTTAACATTAGATATGTAGACTAAAACCTATAGAAACATTTGTTACTTCAAATAAAATAAAATATAAGAAGTGTATGTTTTAGCTAGGAGCAACATTTTAATAAAAAAAATATTTAAAAAAAGTTAATAAAAAATAATAAAAATGACAAAAACACACAAGAAAATAACCAAAAACTTTAAAGTTAAAATAAAAAAGGAAAATGCATAAATAAAAACCATATCAAATGTAATATATTTCTCAAAAGTGTCTCAATGATACTGAGCCAATGGTATTAGATGATGAGTGGAAAGACGAACAGAATCAAAGTATGTGGAAATCAAAAATAAATAGCATAATTTGTTGATTTAAAGAAATCAAATAACAGAATTTGTTTATAAATCCTTTGTATACTTGCATCATTTTTATGCTTGTTTAGTTGCATCAAATTTTACAGATATCCAATTACAACAGCAAAATCAGTAACCCAAGAGTGTTTTTATTTACACAGAAATGCTCTTGCTCATCGCTCACGAATTTGGACCCATGTCTCTGATCCACACCCATTCATAGAGCTCAGCCCACAACTTATCTGAAGATGTCTGAACAAAGTTTACATTTGTGTCCATCGCGGTGCATCTGATCCTGCTAAACGACCAGGAAGCCCCTGATAACCCCAAACGTTAGACTTTCCAATTAAAGAGCCGATTGCGTCCACTCTGCCCTGCGCCCGTGGCCCCGAGCGGCACACTGAAACAGTTCGGCTCGTTTCCGTCATTAATTCATTTAGCTCAGAGATGATGACCCCCTCGCACGGCCGAATCTCGCCTCCCTTTGGCCTAATGGCGTTATTATGCTGCGGCGTACGAGATTATATCTCCCAAAACGAGACAGTTTAGCTCATACTCTAGCATGAATGGCCAAGCCGACCTCTGTGACTTTGGGCCGGGATGAGACGTTACGCAAGCTGAAGCATCGCGGTCATGAGGGATTTCAACTCCGCTGAAGCCTAAAATGTGATCAGGGAAACATGCTTATGCGTTTCCAGCTCGAATGCATCGTAAACGTGTTGTCTGCAGCTCTCTGAGCTCAATAAATCAGTGCCAGCGTAGTCTGGAAACAATGAATGAATATTGACAGACAGAACAAACAAATCTTGTTTTATTTTGGGTTGAGATCATTCTATGGGAGCGTCGTTTGTGTCCTTGTGTTCTGGCTCTGCGTCTTTAAGCTCAGTGTGATTTGACCCCTTAAACATGAACCTACTAAAATAAATCTCATCGTCCATTTCAAATATGACTGGAGTCTTCGGGGACGAGCACGAGGGCCAGGGGCCAAACGCATTACTCTCAGCCGAGATAGCGACCAGTACGTGAACCGCCTGATATATTTAAAACCAATTAGCGGCGAGGAAGGGCAGAGTACTGCCGCCCCTCTCCTCGCCGAGAGAGGGTGAGTTAGGAGACGTTCTCATGGGGCAATTAAAAAAAGACCTAAACACAAAGCCCTCAGGATCACACGCACACACCTCACACATCTCTCTCTCTTTAAAAGAGACCAAATGAGAGTAAAATCACACAAGGCCACGATTAAATGCTTCAGCAGAGAGATTTACCCTCTCTGACCAAACACACACACACACACAAACCTACAGACAGCTGCAAGGATGAAATATTTTAGCATCACCCAGGACCGGATTATTCCATTGGCTTTTAGATGTTGCAGAAAATAAGCTCTGGACCAACAAACGTTTATGATTCTTACACATTCCGTTCATCAAGATAATCACTACCACTATGCTTCTGACAGCTCTTCCAGTCTTTAAAGCAATGGTCAGTTTGAGAGTTTAGGCTGTTTGACTTTATATAAAGAAAAATAAATGTTGCACACTTTACAGTGCATACACTCTCAGAAATAAAGGTACAAAAGCTGTCACTGGGGTGGTACCTTTTTGTACCTAAAGGGTCTATTCCGGTACATTAAAGGTACCAAAATTTGGTACATTATTTGGTACATTAAAGGTTTTATTGTATCTTTTCTGTAGTCCTGTTTAGACACTAGGTAGTTCTCATCTTTTCAAGACACACAAAACTTTCAAAAGAATCACAAGGAATTATTAATGATATATTATATGTCATAGGATAAAATGTGAAAATATCGTAATCTTGTGTTAAACACAGACCTTACCCATACACCCATATTTTTTCCCTCTGTTTTGTTCTTCAAGATAATCTTCACAAATTAATTTTGATGCCTAAATACAAAAGCAAAAAGCTATAGTAAGGCAATAAACTAACTACACCGCAGTAGTAGGACCACATTTAATCTTGAGACAACATCTTCAAGTTGGAAAGTGAGTTATAATGGTTATTAAGAGTGCAAGTATAAACACAATGAGGCTATAATGTCCCCTGAAACCTCTGTAGTAACATTTGGACACTTGGTGGTTGTTGTATATGATATGTAAAAACTCACAAGGGGGTATTTCTAATGTGCTTGATACCATAAAATAAATGGGAGAATATCTTGACCTTGCATTTAACCAAAAACCTATTTAAAAACCCACTGTCTTTGGCAAGATGGAACTGGAAAAAATCCTCATTTATGGGTTTTAGGACTCATTCCTAAAACTCGTTGCACTTCATGATGAAAGTGCCACTCGATGCCTGTTTGGGGTGTAGACAACTCTTATAGTTTTGACTCAAACACACAAACAAATTTGAGTAATTGTTTAATTTTTGACATTTGCACACACACACACACACAGATGATTCTCGATTGCACATGCATTTATAACAGTGTGTGCATGCATGTATTTTGTCTTTTGATTAGTAGTTGCCTATGGCAGTGTGTGTGTGTGTGTGTTTGGAGGGCACAGCCTGCGGGTATAGAATCACTCACCGCTGAACACACACATACACACACAAACACTCCGTCCTTGACACATCAGATCTGCCCTCGTTTATCCGCAACTATTTTAGTGCGGCAGATGAAGTGAGCTCACGACACGCTCTCACCTGCCGTCTGCCCGTCTCTCCCTCCATCCTTCCTTCTGTCGTTCATCCTCCCTCCATCTCTCTCTCTCTTTCTCTCCCAGAGTCGCTCGCGGCAAGAAGATCCAGAACAAGCCCGTCTGAAGCAGAAAGCAAAGGAGGTGAGGCTTCCATCATTACCACTGACATTTCAAGGCTCCCGCAGATGAATTTTTTATGCCGTGCTACATATGTAATGCCATTTAAAGTCTGACTCTGGGAAAAAAAAGAAGAAAGTTTGAGGAATTATTTTCATTGATTGATGTCCTGTGAAAAAATGAGCGTTTTCCTCTTTTTCTCCAGCTCTGAGCTGGTATTTAGGAGAATGTGCTGCGCTTTTATCTGGGGCAGAATGGGGAATCTGATTGGAGATGAAGTTAGAGTTTTTCCCGTTTGACGGATAATTTGCAGAGGCCATTAGCATCATAAAGGCAAATGGCATGGCGCTCAATCTGGTCTTGCGCTCGCAAGAAGGGAGACAATTAGTAACCGTTACCACTGTATGAGACACAAATTGCTTGCTTGTGTCTTGTCCCGCATTGATTTTTGTTTTTTTATGCTGCCAATTAAAAATAATGCGGTTCTTAGTTCCTGGCAGATCTAATGACGCACTAGTTTTTACGGAAAACAGTTGACTTTGATGCAGAGCTGATGCATGTGTTTATGGTATTTGAAGAAACTATCTCCGCTTTAGATGCGTGTGTTCGTGCATGGTGATGTTTTCACTCCGGCCGTCACTAATGCACTGAATACAAAAGCGTGGCGCTGGAGTTCAAACTAAACCTGTTTTGAAAGTGTTTTCTGATACGAGCACACAATTGTATTTGTTTGCGGCCTTTGAGTAAATTTACACACTTGGTTAGGTCGACTGACCCAAAGCTGAATTTAATCCCACTCTTACAGGTGTGTTTTCACAAGTTACACAATGTTATTAATGTTTTTGCATATTAATTTTTACAGCTAAAACTATAACTTGTAGACAGGACTTGCCATCACTGAGCAGTTCATGTTCTTTACAAGTTTAGTGTCAACATATGAATTGTGCTAAATTATAAACAGAATTTACTTTTTTCATGATTTGCAATTTAAAATTGGCCACAAGCCACAGGAAGCTGAATTGACATTAACATTTATATTTATGCATTTGGCAGACATATGGCCTTGGTCTTGCTAGCACCATGCTCTACTGTTTGCATGCTCTAATTCTCCCTCCTTAAATTCAAATGACAATTTAATATTTCTGTTTGAAAAAGGAATTAGAATTTAAATTGATTCTCAATTCTGAGTGGTACACAGCTAATGAGCTGCAATAAGAAATGAAACCTATACGGCATCTATAGCAGTTAACTCTCACGCAATAGGAGTGATTGCTACCTACAATCATAGCTTATTATTTATATGGATTTTAATGTTCTGTAAAGAAAATGCAAGTATTTTTTGTTCACGCAAACACATGCTATGATGCAGCGGTTGCCAAGGTGTTGCTATTCTTCAACATGTTGCTTTTGCTACAGTGTTTAGGGTGTTTGGTTTCTAGGTGGTTTCTTTCTGTCTGGTGCAAAAAGTGATCTTCTTGTCTGTAGATGTGCATTTGTGCTATGTTTTTCACCTGCTTCATGGTCCAGCAGGTGAATACGATGCATCTGACCACTCAGTAAAGAAACAATCCACTTCTGAGAAATAACACGCATGATTTGAGGAACAGTTTGCAGCATAAATGCATAACTTTATAGGGCTGTCATCTGTCCATCTTTTCTTTAGGTATCACCCTTGTTTCCTCTCTCTCTCTCTCTCCTGCTCCACATTAGAGAGGTGTAACCCTTTCGAGTGGATTGTAGTCTTCCCATCAGCCTGTGCTGTATGTAAATTAGGTGATTTGTAATAGGCTGCGCCTGAGGCCGTGTGATCAAAGTGGATCTCCGCCCTGTTAAGTGGAAGGCAGCTCATCATCTCAACACAGCCAGATTAACTTTCCAACCCACAGAACAACTACTACAGCTCACACACACACACGCTCGCTCCATCTGTGTCGTCAAAAACTCCCAACTTGTTTCCAATCAGAATTTTAAAAAGGCTGAAATCTCACTTTTATTTGCTGTTGCACCAGAAATGGCATTTTCCCGTCTCTCTCTTTCTCTCTCTCTCTGGGCGTAATGGCCGTGGTCGTTTCTCAGTGCGGCTCTTCCTCCGGTTTTCATCTCCTGATTGGCTGCAGGCGACAGAGCTGCTGTTTGCGTCTGTCGTAGAGGTTTCGCACATCTGCCCAAATTTTCATCAGGATAATGAGGTTGATCCGCACTGCCTTCACTCTCTGTGACGGGTAGAACAGCGAGAGAGAGGTTTATTACTCATAACCACACCAGAACACACACACACACACACACACAGACAGTATACTGCACTTATGTGGTGTGTGTGTTAGGAAAAGTCTCTTTCTGCATCTCTTATGAGTGTCACTAGTAGTTGTGTTTATATCAACAACTTGATTTCACAACTCCTGATGTGATTTGTACAACACCATAGTAATACAGTTGTCTAATTTCCTTAATTGTTTTCAGATTTTTCATTTGTGTTCCATAGAAAACATATTTACAAGTCTGGAATGATGTGGGTGAGTAAATGGTGGCACAGTTCTCACTTTTCACTTGACATGATGTCTTACATCTTTCTCCTACTGTAATGAGATCGAAGGATAGATTGAGATAGTTTCTACTGTAATGTTTCTCCTAAGAAAAAGACTCCTGGAATCTCACATTTGCCTCTTTTAGCATTTCAGAAGAGATCTCAAAAATGTCTCAAATCTCGATTTGGTCTCATATTCCTCATCAAAGTTTACCAATGATCTGTTCTTCTACGCACATTAACTTTATATCATTACAGTTCAAACCTGAAACACAGTAAGATCTCCAGAGTAATGAAAGAGGAAATTTGAGCAATCACATTTCCTCCAGAGCCACATAATTTGTGACCCAGTCCATCATTTGTGTTGAATAAAATTAAATATGAGGTGTTATCCACATTTTTACATAAAAAACACACAATTTGATACCTTTTTTAGCTGTTTACTCTTACCTTACTGTATTTTTGCATTATTTTAACTAATATATAAAAATAAAAACAATCAAAATAATCTGCCAATGGGATATAAAGCAAAATAAGTTTGTTTTCTGTTTGAAATGAATTTTTTTTGCTTACCCCATTGGCAGATTATTTTGCTTGTTCTAAGGAATTTTTTTTTTCTGAAAACAAGACAATCATTTTAACTTTATCCTTCTTGATATAAGAATTTTAAAATATTTTGGCTGGAAACAAGACAAAAAATCTAAGTAAGAAAAGCATTTCTTGCAGTGTTGGAGAGCAGCTCAGATCATTTAACAAGAAATGTTTGAGATCATGTTAAGATCTTTTAATTGGAGACTTGGGCGTTTTGGCAAATCCATTCGTAGTTTGAGACATTTGAGCTTTTTTCAGAAGGCGAAGCCAATTGAGATATCGACGCGATCCGACTTGTGATTTTTCTTTCCTTTGGGAGACACCGTTAAACGAGTGTCTGCCTCGACAAGCACGTGCATCTGATGGACAGATGTTGTCCGATCGGGGCAGGTTTTCTAACCATTCGTCTTTTTCAGCCCTTCACAAACATCCGATTCCCCGTAATGTCATGTGTTCAGGAACCTATTTCCACAGTCCTCAGAGATGCCCAAAGGTCAGATGGGATATTTTTAAAGTGCCCTCGGTGAAAATCAATGCCCAAAAAAAGAGACGGGATGCAGGAACAGGGCTGCCCGCCCCAATCAGCAGCGCCTGGCCGCAGATACAACGAATCTGCAGAGAGAAGCGGAGAGATTGCGAGGGGACACATGACAAATAGAGAGAGGAAGGAGGCAAAATAAAGTGAAAGAAGCCGCAAATACATAAAAGAGAGCGAGCGAGAGAAGCCCTGGCAGATACATCACTGTGTCAGGTCACACAGACACTCTGCGGCCACAGATTCATCATCGCTGCCCCGCTCTCAACAGGAGAGGAGAGGAGAGGCAGGGCAGAGGACGCAGAGTGACCACTGCTGACCACCTGGGTAAACCTGAGCATTTTACCACAACAGCCCCTGGTCCTGAGCGCCCGCCGGCCGTCGTGTCCCAGACAAGGACAGAGTAACAGAGGTGGCTGTAAACGCTTGCTCCCGGTGCCGCTAAACGCACTGGTTTGTACCGCTGCTGATGACAAACACAGAAGAAGTGAATCTGCCTGAGATCGATCAGAGATGTTTAGACCAAATGAGAGAGAAATCACCAAAAAATTAACATTCCGTAATCGGTCGTCATTTACTCATCCTGCTTTTGTTCCAATCTGCACACAATTCAAACAGCCTGAACACAAAAGAAATGGAATTGTGTATAAATTATGACTTTGTCATTTCAAGAAATTCTTTTGAACTTCATCAAAAAATCCTGAAACATAAATTGTAGCACTGTTTCCATAAAAACATAGGGCAGTACAACTGTTTTCAAAATTGATAATAATCAGAAGTGTTTCTTGGGCAGTAAATCAGCATTTGTGATCCTGGAGCACAAAACCAGTCTTAAGTAGCTGGGGTATATATTTATAGCAATAGCCAAAAATACATTTGGGTCATGGGTCAAAATGATTGATTTCTTTTTATGACAAAAATCATTAAAACAGATGATAAGTAAATTTCCTGTCATAATTTTAAATTAGTAATATGCATTGCTAAAAGCTTCAAACGCCATTTTCTCAATATTTAGATATTTTTGCATCCTCAGATTCCAGATGTTCAAATAGTTGTATCTCGGACAAATATTGTCTGGTCCTATCAAACTATCATCAATGGAAAGCTTTTATATTCAGCTTTCGGATGCTGTGTAAATCTCAGTTTTAAAAAATTAACCATGGTTTTGTCGTCCAGGGTCACATTTCTAAAGGGTCGAGTGACACTAAAGACTGGAGTAACTTTAATGTTCAGAGTCACTATTAGTCATTAATTGACTTCCTGAAGAGTGAAAGATTGTGATTCTGTGATGTTTTCAGTGTCATTGTTTGCACTTCTGTGCATGGTATCTTCTGACTCAACCAATGACGTGAGTTGGGGGTGGGATCTAATTAATTGACCAATAGAGATAGGGCAGAAGAGGCTGCAGGAGACCTCCAGGGAAATTGGTATCAAAAAATTGTAATGTCTCGAAAAGATATGGACAGTACTGTTGTATATTACCTGTTTCCATTAACATCCCAATTAGACCAGTTCTGAAAAACATATGATCCGATTTACTTATGTGGTCATCATTAATGTATTTTGGACTGATTTCTGAAAATACTGCGTGGTATTCAGGCATTGTTAATTGTGTTTGTGAGTGAATTTCGTCTTTATCCCTGACCTGATTGAAAACCATTTATCCTCTCTCCCTCTTATGCATCTTACTTTCTCTCGTTCTTGTTCGTATTTCACAGAATCTGAGATCCTTCACGTGAAACTTGGATGTGTCCGTTGGGAATCTCTTGGCTTTTTGTTCGTATAATTTTCCTCAAATATTTTCCCTCCTCAAGCGATTGCAGTTTTTTTTCTCATTCCTCCGTTCTCACCATTCTTTTTTTCCCCTCTGTCTACTTCCCTGGTTTAATGCTAGCGTTGCGTTCTTACACCACAGCATTGTGGGTAGCAGCCCGATCCAATAAGACTGAGATGCATAAAAGAGCCACAGACACAAACATCCCATAATGCCTGAACATTCTTGTTTCTTCTGTAAAGCAAACTATCCTTTGGAAAATGTGACCATGCAGAAGGAAAGAGGCGCTGTGAGTGGAGCTGTGTGTGGATTGATTTAGATCTCAGAATGTGATGAGATGTTTCCAACATAGAAGGAATTTGAATTTTTCCGATATGTAGAAAACTATTTAAAATTTGAAAGTATACTTTAAATGACTCCAAATTAAGCATCAGTAATACTAGCCCTCATTGTTATACTTGAAACATAAATAGTGATTAGATTTGAGGGTGAACCGTGCAAAAAAAGCTCAAAGTTTGCTTTTTAATTGGATTCTCATACATAGCAAATTCAATACAAACAGTTAGACGAATGGTTAGAAAAGTTAACAAATCAAGCTCAAAAAATAAGATTTTTAAAAAATCAGATGTTATAAAAAAATGAATAAATAATGCTAGTAGTTCATACAAGTAAGAGGGAAAATGTGATAATAATATTCAGTTCATATTGATATCTTGGCAAATCTGAGCACAGTTTAAGACCTTGCTGAGAATTTTCAAAGGAAATACATTTGAGATCACCAAGGTCTTTATTTTTTCAAGAAAAGCAAGAATCTTTGGCACCATTTGCTCTCTATTTAATCGCATTGCTGTCTAGGAGAAAGATTTAAGATATATTTGATTCTAATCTCAATGAAAAATCCAGTAAATTTAAAATGTCCCTTTTACAAGACAAAAGAGGTTACTCAGCTGCTGAAACGTCTGTCCTGGATCTGTTTTTATTTTCGTCTTTGTGGTTGCTTGTTTCATCCCTTAAATTCCTGAAGTCAAATTTGAGACGTAAGAAAGAAGGAATGGGGGAAAAAAGAAGCAGAGAAGAAAAGCAAGCTTTAAAAATACCTTTGGTGTTCCTGTGTGTTTGTGAATATTATTACAAAGTGCTGTAATGAGAGAAAGAACAACACAAAGCGAGATTTCTGCCTGCGAGGGAGATGGCGAGGAATCTGAACACTGTGTGTGTGTGTGTGTGTGTGGCCGCCTGTAGGAGGTCTTTCTCTTTGTACGTAGATCTCCTTGGGATGTTAGCAGCAGGGGAATCAGGAATGAAGAGCTACTCTTTTGGGGATGAAATGATGGGTCTGAGTAACAGAGAAAAACACAACGAGAGAGAAAGAGAGAGGCGAATGGGACACAATAAAACAGAAAGATGAAAGGGTCAGTGAAACCAGACTCCAGACTAGCCATTCGCCTCTGTTTAACCGAAGGTGGCGACCTCTCTGCTTTAGAGATTAATACAAGAGAGTGATCTGCCATATTTACTTTTGTCACCAACTAATACTTTCTTACAGCTGTCCATTCTTCACACTTAATCTGCCACATTATTTTCCACATCCGTTTTAGATGAACTACGCTTTATTTACAAATATCATATGTAAGTTCAAAAGTTTGGGGTTGTAATGTGTTTGAATGAAGTCTCTTCTGCTCACCAGGTCTGCATTTATTTGATCGAAAATACATTAAAAACAGTGAAATATTATTACTATTTAAAATATCAGTTTTATAACTGAATATCTGTTAAACTGTAATTTATTTCTGTGATCAAATCTGGATTTTCAGCATCATTACTCCAGTCTTCAGTGTCGCATGATCCATCAGAAATCATTATATATCATAATATGCTATTTCTGAATATTATCGTTGTTGAAATCAATCATGCTGCTGAATATTTTTCTGGAAATGGTGATACATTTTATTTTTCAGGATTCAAATAGAAAGTTCAAAGAAAAGAATTTATTTGAAATACAAATTAGATTGTAAATCTGTTTATTACATTTATCAACTTAATGTGTCCTTTCTGAATAAAGCTATTAGTTTCTTTTAAAAATTATTTGTAATTTAATGAACATATTTTTTTTTTTTAACTGCGCATAAAACCATTTGTTCCATTATTTCTTTAGATCAGAGCTAGTCTGTGATGCTTCTGGCCTCCGGTCATCATTTGTTTCTAACCATGTTTATGCGGCGACTAACGTCATTCATGAAACCCAAGTAAAGGAATTTCAATGTAAGTCATAAATCACATTTATGTACCACTTTATGTTAGAATGGTTTATGTTTGATTCAGACTGATAATATGTCTGCCCGTCACATTCATGCAACTATTTACATGTCGTAAGAATGATTTTACAATCCAGAAATTCCCCCCGCTGTTTCATGAATGCAGCACAATAAGTATAAAGTGATTTAGCTTTTCTAAAATAATAGTAAAAATTAATTAAACTATATATGCAATTAAAAAAATATGGAAATCAATGTAATGTTATATAACATAATAATTGAATAATTCTGTTTTTGATTTTTACTCAACATCGAGTTTATAATATTATTAATTTTGCAAAGAAATTCCGTCTGCTCATGTTTCTTGAATAATATGTATAAAGTTATGTGCTTTTCTAAAATTATTATCACAAAATCTTTTGTATACCAGTGCAGTTCTGTTGGTAATTTGATTTATTTTTTTATTTTTACTCAACAGATTTCGGTTTCATTTTTCTGCTGTTTAAGTGCAGCCTCAAGCTCTTTAGTGAACATTGTGTGGTGGCGGGCATCTTTGGTGCTTCCGATGCCGGTCGCACTGTGACCTTTGACCCTTTACACTCTCGGCTGGAGAAACAAGACGGTGCACGCGCCCTCTGCCTCTCATTTCCCCTCTCCCTCGAGCATTTGCGGAAAAGAAGAGCAGAGCGAGAGAAAGAAATATGGTCGAGAGAGAGGGAGTTTTGAGAGAGTGAGCCAACCCCGTCCGCATGTTTCCATTAGATTGTCGTGTTGGCTAATTAGAGAGCGGCGGCATGATTCACCTTGTTAATTAGAAGGACTTGCACACCATCGGACCCCGGGGCTCCGAGAGGGAAAACGAGAGATCCAGAGAACGAGAGGGCTCTTCTTCAATGCCCGCAGTCTCTCCTTCTCTGAAGATCCTTGTGCTGTTTGATTCAAAAATGAATAAATCATCGTGCATACGACTCTTCATCTGCCACCGATGCAAATTACAGCTGATCAATAGAAGGTGACGTCGCGCTACTTACGGAAGAAAGAAAACGAGGTTGAGAGGGGAAAAGACTGCTTGGCCAAGCACGGGTGACACAAAAATGGAAATTTTCAACTTAGATAAGCGGGTTTTTAATGATCTCCTCTCGCGATGTTGCTTGAATGCGTTATTCTGAAATTCTCCTCCATTTAACAACTCCAAGCGCTCTTATTGTTTTCACTGCTGTTAAGTTAGTAACGCCAGCAATAATTAAAGATGGATACTAGCCAAGGTCAAACGGCGCACACATGTCTGCGGTTCTGCTGAATATGAATGGTGCTTTAAGAGCAGGAAGTGACCTCATAATGAGCCGGACCCCTGGGGACGCCTGGGGCGTTTGTGTAATTGGGGTTTGGCTTGAACTGCAGGTCTCTGGAAATCTCTCCACAAAGAGCAAACTTCTGCCGGCTGCGTTACAAACCCAGTGCTTTTACTGTCTACATGGGTTTTGATCTTCAGTGTCTTTATGCTCAAGGTCAGCGTGTCGAGCCCTGTTTGACCCTGAGGTCAGTTCACACATAGATCAATGATTTACACATTACTGTGAGCTGATAAAGGACATGCTGACTCTAACCGGATCTGCTCATTAACTGCTCAAAATTTGCTTAAAGATTTTGCATTGAAGAAATGGAACAGCGTAAATGCAGCTGAATTTGGCAAAATATTTTTTTTTCTCTCAAAAATTCGCTTTTATTTAGTATTGCGTTTACTTTCAGTTCATTGTCTGACTTTTCTTTTTTAAAATTTTAGCTTCAAATATATGATATGGTAAATATGTCATGTGAAATGTTGATGCTTAAAGACTAGTGCGGACAAACGATTAATCGTGTTTAATTAGATCTAAAATAAGTTTTTATTTACATAATATATATGTGTGTATTGTGTATGTTTTGTATGAACATATAAATACACACACATACTACATATATTTAAAAAATATTTGCATGTATTTATATGCATATATTTATATTCATATAATCTATATCATATATAAATATATTTAATATATATATTTAATTTTTAGGTTTTTTTGTTGTTTATTTTTTCCCCCGTTGGCTTTGATTACTGTATATTTTATTTATTTTATTAAAGGTGTTGTTATTTGTGGATTTGTTACTGTACTTGTGGATTTTTTTTATTTATTTATGAAGATATTGGCACTCCAAAGAATAGCAGAGCAGTGCTCAGTGTCCTGGGGCAGGAGGGCGAGAGGGCAGATTTTGCCCCCTGCTGGTCCTTTATGTTTTAGACTCCGGTGTTGCTGAACCTTAGTGTTGCCCAGTGAAAGATCCCCCTCCCCATACCACCCCAAACCAGCCTGATCCTCCCGTTCCGCTCTGACACAGACATCTGTCTGCAGGAGTGTGTGCAGCGCCCTGGGCCTGGGCCTGTGGGAGGAGGAAGGAGAACAGAAGGTTCTGTAGGGCTCATAGAGATGCCAGGTTTGGCCATCAAGACAAACACAGCTCAGATCTACACCAGTGTGAGGAGAAACACAAGTGTGATAGATAGATAGATAGATAGATAGATAGATAAACGGCTTCCAAATACCAATTTGATACCTCATATCAACTCCACATAGACTGACAGACAGATAGATGTGTAGATATCCAGATATATATTCAGTTAAATATTCTGATATATAAACATTCAGATAGATATTCATTTATATATTCAGATAGATAGGTAGATATGCAGCTAGATATTCAGATACATAGATATTCAGTCATATATTCAGATATTTAGTTATATGTTCCGATCAATATTCACACACCCTCTTGTGATACATTTAATTGTACACGTTTTGAGTTTGCTGTGTTCTTTTACATGAGATGGCATTGATGTTGCCCTCATGTTGACCTTTGTAAATAATCACAGAGTACAAGAGTAACAGCTGCTCTTCTCCGGACAGAACGAACCAAACGTAAAGGTATCGATCATCCACGGGATGGTGTGATTTGTGTGTAAATGGCTGCTAAAGGTTATCATATTGTTTCTGATGCTGTTGAAAGGTTACTCAAGATGAAAGAAGTAACTTGAGGTTATAAGAAAGCATCTGTTTTTTGCACCGAGAGCAGTGAGTTCCGTGTCAGTGTCCTCGCTTCATTATTCTTATGTGATGAGCGTAATTACGACACGCAAAACTTCTGTAAGTTTTACTTAACGCTGAGAGCAATTACCATTTCTACAATCAGCCAACTATTAAACATTTATTTTTGAAGCAGCACTGAGAATATATTAGCAGTTAGCCAAAATAATTCATATGAATATTTCTCTAAATTTGCCCCGTGTAATGAGCGCGGCGCTTAACTAACTCTACACATAGTTGAGCTATAATTTCCTCCCTCTCGTTGTCTCTGCTTCACGTGGGTGATTCGTCTGTGATGGCGGCCGCTCTGAGAGCTGGCACCACAGATGGCATGCTGGGACCCGCATTTATCAGAACGCCATAAATCTGAGACTCCGGCAGTTGCTGCAGGCGTGAAGCGGGCGCCGAGTCTGGTGCCAACTGCTGCGCAGACATGCCGGCTCCGGTCCTTGAGTGGGGCATCGTGGGCTGGAATAGGATTATCTCAGGGGTCAGCGGTCTGTGTCTGCTGGATGTGCTGATATGTGCTGTGATATCAGGCCTGAAGAGAGACTGCTTATAGGGACACTTCAGTAATAATACTGTTGTACTATAAAATAAAAACAGAACATTTAATAATAATAATAATAATAATAGTACTTTTTAATGGTGTGAACTAAATGATGCTCTTTTGTTCTCACCATCCACCAATCACAAGTTCGGTCCAGCATGCTAATTTTTAGCTTAAGTGATATTTCTATTAGTTTGTTTTTTTATTTTTTTTAATGTAATTTAATAAAATATTATTGTCTTATATTATAAGTATTAACAGGACAATACTATTATTGTCATAGACATATTTCTTTATTGATTTAATGTTTAGAGTTAAATAAAAATATTGAAATATTATTAATTCGTATTAATTATAACAATATTAAGTGCTGTTTTTATTATTAAAAACTAGATTTTTTTAATTTGACAGTGCAATAGTATTACTATAATAATATTTCTTTATTGGTTTATTGGTTTTTAGAGTGCAATAAAATAAAACATCTAATAACATAATCACCATTAGTATTATTGTTATTTTTATGTATTGTTTATTTATTTAATTCTTTATTGGTTTATATTTTCATTTAGTTTTTTTATTTTATTGTACAGCAGATTTTGCTTTTATGCCAAAAATCATTAGGATATTAAATAAAGATCATGTTCCATAAAGATATTTTGTACATTTATTTAGGCTACATAATACAATATAATATTTTCCTACTGTAAATATATAAAAAAAATTTTTTGATTTGTATGCAACTTCATTTGCACAACTTTAAAGGTGATTTTCTCAATATTTAGAATTTTTTGCACCTTCAGATTTCAGATTTTCTGTTGTATCTCAGCCAAATATTCCTAGTCCTATCCTAACAAACCATACATCAATAGAAAACGTATTTATTCAGCTTTGAGATGGTTTATAAATCTCAATTTCGATAAATTGACACTTATTGCTGGTTTTGTGATCCAGGAGCACATTTATGATTAATTTATGGTCGAGCTGTCCTTCCAAATGCATCTTCTAGACAACAGTAAGACTGAATGGAGAGCAAACTGAGATGTTTCTTCTGAAAAGAAGACTCTGATTATCTCAAGTGCCTGGATTCATAAGACATTCTTCCACTGAAGTGATGCCTGAAGGTAGTTTTCAGTGTGTTCCTGGAGGTGAAGATGAACATGTCTTCTTAACGCCTCCACAGACGTGTGTCGTGTGCTTTCCTTTCCTCTGACACCACAGACTCACTGTCTACTGACACAATTTGCGCTGGCTGTTGAAAACCAAAGCAATCTTTATAACACTCCATTTTGAGGGCAACATCACAGTTCTCTCTGATCTTACACACACACACACACACACTGAAAGAACTGACTGCATGAAAGATTGCATTGATTGCCCTCATTCAGTTTAGCAACACACACACAGTCTCTCTCTAACACCAGCGGGCACAGGGCGGTTCACTCCCTCACTGCAGACAGACTGTGACGGCCGTGTGTGTGTGTGTGAGGCCATATGTGGCTGTGTATGTCTCTGTATGTGTGTGTGTGTGTGCTGGCCTCAGGCTCAAACACGTCCTCAGAAAGGGTCTGTGAGCGAGGCTGCCCCGCAGGAAACCGTGACATTACCTGAGGCATCACTGAGCCCTCTTACACTTTCACAAAGTGAAAAATCACATCAGAGCGTGTGAGCCGACACACACACACTCACATTTACATTCACACCTAAATGTCTCTAACTACATTTTAAAGGATTTTGAGGTAGAAGACACTGATGGATGTGTTGATTTGATTTCTGTGATTTGCAGACGATGATGTCACTTCCTGTGACATCATGCTGCAGCTGAGACTGTTGCTGGCTTTTTGATTATTTCCTTCATTTTCAATGAAAATAAATGCCTGATGCGATATGCCAACAAGGCTGGCTTACAACTGTTCTTGTGTTTACAATATTCTAAACGTACTTGGGAAGCAGTATTGCGTAAGATGACCAGATAAAAAGATTTTCAGACTATACAAGGTTAATATAATGTAAATTCACACTAAAAATTAATAATATATTTGTTCAGGGGATTAAACACCTTCATCGGGAAGCTGAATCTGTATCATGGCAGAATCTCCATGTTGAATCATGAATGTTTTACTTTAACATTAAAGAATATTTGCTTACTGTGCTTGCTTACTATTTTTTTGTGTAATAGAGCATTATGCAGCATCTAAATGCTAAATTGTTGTCACATTTAATTTAGATAGTGGTGTCTAGTTATTATATAACTATTAATGGTAATTTTTTGAAGCAAGTTTGTGTGGAAATACTTTTTTTGGTTCCATCAAATAATGATTTAAGAGTGAGATTATTATTTCTGCTTATGGTTAATTTTCGCAGGTTGTATTTTTGAAGTTGAATGCAATACACATCACATTTGACAAAAGTTACAGGTTATCCATTTATTTCATGCTTACGTATGGAAAATTCAGTATAGATACTGTACTGTTGAATTACACTTCGCACAACACCGGTTAAATAAGTATCTTCTGCTCACCAAGGCTGCATTTATTTGGTCAAACATACAGTAAAAAGAGTGAAATATTATTACAGTTTCAAATAAGTGTTTTCTGTATGAATATCTGTTAAAATGTAATTTATTTCTGTGTTCGAAGCTGAATTTTCAGCATCATTACTCTAGTCTTCAGTGTCACACGATCCTTCAGGAACTGTTATAATATGCTGATTTGCTGCTCAAGAAACATTTCTAATTGTTATCAGTGTTGCTCAATATCACAGTTGTAGGACAGTAAGTCCCACCTTTAAGTTCCAGTAAAAGCCAATCAACTTCAAGCATCTCCACATGCACATTAAAGTGCCCCTATTATGCAATTCTTAAGACCCCATAATTGTTTTGGTAGTCTCCTTATAATAGGTTTATGTGCACACAAGGTGAAAAAAAAGTGTTTTCTCAAAATATGTGTTTAATATTTCCTTATTTTCCAACAATTCTCAAACGATTCATTCGAAGCAGATGTAAGATTCAGTCTCTCTAAACCCCTCCTTTCCTAGAGCCTACTCTGCTCTAAATGGTCAGATGGCTGTTGTGATTGGTCTACAACGTACAGCTGTTGTTAGTAAGATGCGTGTTTGTGGGCGGCCAACGTACAACATAGGGAATTATTCAAATATTTTACGCTGTGACGCCGTGACAATAACTTTATTTATGGTGCACTTTTGAATTTACAACTTTGCAGATCATTTACATTCACACACAGCTACATTACACACTGCATGAAAGGCAATATTGGATAATAGTGGCACTTTAGCTGAACTAAACTAAAAATACAGTGTCTTTAGTGTAATTTCAGCTCAGGAAGGACCATTTATGAAACAATATTTGACAGTTTTATTGTTGATTTGTGTTTGATTATAGAAACGCAAGCTTAGTAATTAGTTTTGGAGATTTTGTTTATTTTTCTTTTCTAGAAATAGCTGCCTGGGGTATTAATAAAACGGATGACAAGTTGATTGACTTGATTTTGATGTAGCCGTGGGGTCTTTTATGGACTTTCTTGTGTGTCTGTAGGTTCATGAGACAGAAGGTTGTCTCGTGTCATCCACTATATGGTTTAAAGCGGTGCTCATTATCAATCGCTGTGTGATGCTTTGTGCAGCCCACAATGATTCTTTATTACCCAGCAGTCTTTATGGCATGGACAAGCCCTTTCCTGATGTTTTTACACTTAAGTGATGTCACTTCCTGTCCAGATCTCATCCATTTCTTTTTGAAGTTCATTGTGGTGTGTAATATGTTTTTTTGTTTTTTTTTCATTTTCAGATGCAGCAGCAGGAACTCGCCCAAATGAGACAACGAGATGCCAACCTAACGGCACTCGCTGCCATTGGCCCTCGGAAAAAACGCAAAGTGGACTCGCCAGGAGCGACAACGACAGGCACTGAGGTACGGACCTCTCCTCTGGACCATATGCACTTTTGATTCGGCCATTAATTGTTTTAAAACCATGTCAATAGACTGGTTTCATAATCAAATGATTCATTTGAGTGAATCAGTTTAAACTGAGTTGATTCAAAACTGTTCCTTGATGAGTTTTCCATGAACATTTTTTACAGTATTTTAATTCTCACATTAATCATGCTCAATCTACCTGACAACCATGGTTAACATTTCAAAAAATTACTTTGTTTTAACACTGTTAAAGTTAGTTTAATTTGGTTCTTTTGCAGCTGATGCAGAAAAAAAAAGCTGTTTATTGTCGAATTAGAAGCACATCTCTGTAAAGTCATAAAATAATCACATAAAACCATTCCATTTTTATTTAACTCTCTAACTCTAGCACTCTCTTTTCTAATTCTATAAAAAAACGTGTCCCTTTTAGACTTAGACATTGAATGTTATCAAAAATAACTTTTGATGCATACGATGCTGATTATGTTAGTGTTTGTTTTTTTACATCATTCTCTCGGGTGTCGCTGCAGGGTCTAATGATCATTTGTTGCATTGAGAGCAAAAATAAACACTAGAGGATTTTCCCCTGCAGTGTTAGTCCAGTTTCTCACAGCAGTGAAGGGGACACTGAGTGAGTTGCAGTGTTGTTCTGAAGCAGATCACTTCACATATGGCTACCAGCTCTGCTCTGCATTTCGCAGGATTACGCCTTGCGTACTGGAGACATGAAGAAATGGCACTATTATATTTCCTCGACATGCTGTTGTACATGAAGTCATTGGGTTTAGCTGCATCTGGTCAATGTTTAGCTCTTGCTGTCAAAGGCCTGTTCCTATTCCCTCACGGATTCTGACTAATGTTTGAATACCATAAACCGGAAAAAAACACTTTGTGAATGTCAGCTGGTCATTTTAAAAACCTGCTCGTTGATGTACGTGTGTGTGTGTTTGCTCAGTGAACACAACCTCACCGAAAGCAGGCTAACTAAATAAATGCATTACTTCTGCATCATGAGCACCATCCTGACCTCTTTCACTTTACTGTAACCACTCTGACATCAACAAGAAGCGTGAAATGTGTATGTACACACACAGATACAGCGCTTATGAGTAGTTTTTACCCTGCTTTTATGGCTTTTGTTGTTTTACAGCTTTAAAAACTATTTATTTTCACTCTTTTGCAAGGTAATAACAGAAGGAGTGTCTAATGTTGAATTAAAAACATATTTCTGCTAAGTTGTCCAATAATCAATAATATGAACACACAGAATAACAGATTTTTTGTATGAATTTAACCTCTAAATCATCGCTTGTGCTGCTAATTGGTAACATGCTACAAAAAAATCTAGAAGTAAATGTTAAACATACTTAAAAAAATAGCAGACCAGACCAGATAAAACTAACATTATAAGATTAAACACCATTTATGAATCATGATGGGCACTTTGACATAATTTTATTATTTTTTTTTTTTTATATTCTTAAAAAAGTTAGATTAAATCTTCAGTGTTCAAATAACCATTCATCAATGTTTAAACACAAAGATAAAAACTAATACTGTTTAAATAAAATAGAGTAAAACATTGAAATTTTATTACAATTTCAAATAAACATTTTTTATGTGAATATATATTAAAATGTAACTTATTTCTGTGATCAAAGCTGAATTTTCAGCATCATTACTCCAGTCTGCAGTGTCACATGATCCTTCAGAAACCATTCTAATATACTTATTTGCTGCTAAAGAAACATTTCTGATTATCATCACTGTTGAAAACAGTTGTGCTGCTGAATATTATTGTGGAAATTGCGATTTATTTATTTATTTTTTATATATATATTAGGATTTTATGATTAATAGAAACTTCAAAAGAACAGCATTTATTTGAAATAGAAATCTTATGTTAAATTTTAAATGACTTTACTGTCACTTTTGATTAAATAAATGTGTTTTTGATAAATTTCTTTAAAAAAATGTTATTGACACCAAACTTTTGAACAGTGTATGGTGAATATAGTCACAGCTTCAGTTATTATGAATGTAATAATTATGTAGCACCACTGTGTATATCTAAGTGGCATCTGATAGCAGTGTCATGGTACTCTTGGCTGTTTTGTGTGTTCCTGTGTTTAATTGTAGGGTGTTTTTACTGAAGTAACGCCGCCCATCTGACCACCTCTCATGATCACGAGAGAAGAGAAAGGGAGGAATCTTAACTTATTTTCACTTTATTTTCACCTCCCCTCATTTCTTCATTTCGGCTGGGGCTGCGTGCCACCCTGGGGCATTTTCTCTGCTTTCTCCAGAGCAAAGTGAATGTGACTTTTCTAAGGGGGTCACGGAGTGGCTGCGGGCTACGGCAGCGCCGCTGTATTCCGGCCTTCTCCAAGTTTCACTCTGGGGCTCGGCAGAGATTTCATCTGCTCGCGAATGTGCCGTGGGGCACGAGCTCAGGGTGAGCTGCACCGCTTCACTTGCGGTCCTCTGATCGTCGGAGTATCCGGACTCTGTTCTGCCGCGTTAATCCCAAACAAAGGCCTCTCAGTGTCCGGAAACGGCCACCAGACTGAGAGGGAGGGCTGAGAAAGATGCTGAAAGAGAGCTTTAAAACAGGATTATTATAGTTAACTAAAATTAAAAGTGAAACCATTACAAAAAGTCTTTAATTAAAATACATTTTAACTGAAATAAAATTAACACTCTCAGAAATAAAGGTTCAAAAGCTGTCACTGGGCCGGTACCTTTTCAAAAGGTACACTTACGTACCAAAAGGGTCGGTATTTGTACCTTAAAGGTACATATTAATATATATTAGTACCTAAAAGGTGCAAAAACTTGAGTGTATGCATTTAAGATTTTCATTTAGTTTAACTTAATGTACTAAAATAAATAAAATAAAAATGTAATTAAAATAAAATATAAGCAGAAATTTTTTTAAAAGGATTTTAAATATGAATAAAACATACAATAAAAGTACTCAAATTTATTTACATTTTATTAAAATAAATTAAAATTAAAAAAACAAAACAAAAAAAAAACTAAAACATATAATAGTTGTCATATAGTAAGATTGAGTGGAGCGATTATATAGAGTAGATTTAATCTTAGGAGAATATGTTTGTCTTAATCTTAATCTTTCATTAAAATCTAATTGGAACTTAGTAAATTAGATAATGTCAATTTTATCTTACTGAATACTCTGTTTTACTCAGAAATACATATATTTCAATACATATATACACATACTATACATATAGTATGTGCATTTGATATGGGAGAATTTAATGAGGAATTGATTTTTGACTGTTGATTGCAGACTTGGCAAATCTGAGCACATTCTGAGATGTCTTGTGAAACTGCTGCACAAGTGGGTTGTGCTGGGGTCATTGACGATAGTTTGATGATAATTGAATGGCAGTTTTTGTCGTTTTTGAAGTTTGTCAGCCCCTCGTCACTATAACATTCCTCACAACTTATTTTTTTATGTTTCAAAGAAGAAACAAAGTCCTACAGTTTTGGATCGACATGAGGATTTCTTCATTTTCGAGTGAACTGCTCCTTCACAGAGATCTCATTTGTGATGTTTCTGTCCTATGGGTTATCCTGAAAGGGCACGTCAGAGTGTGTGTGTGACTGAAATCAGGTAGTGCTGGTGGCGGGCCGGCTGTGGGTGTTTCTTCCTCCTCCTTCACCCCTCCTCTGCTCTCGTCTGGCCAGGCAGCAGATTGCCGTAGGGCTGAACCTGATAGCCCATGTTGAGCGTAAAGTCTGTCTCCATCCTGAGCCGGAGAGCGCAAACAAAGAGGCCTTACAGCGCTCCGAGGGATAGATTAGAGAGAGGGAGACAGGGGCCCCTAACTGGCCCTCGCTTGGGGTCATTGCGCAGGCAGGAGCCACAGTAACAAACTCTTTCCTTTCGCAGTCAGCGCACACAGGAGCGTTTGAAGTTTAGCACAAAGACACTGTGTGGGACGCGAAACGGAGCGAGAAAAAGAAAAAGGACGTGTAAATGAGTTTGAGTGAGTGAGTGTGGTTAAATTCACAGGTGCAGGAAATGAGCCACTGACAACATGACTAGCAGGTGATGTCATTTCCTTGACGATACGTAACAGTTCAGCATGTTTATTGCTTTGACCTCCCTTGTAATGCCACTATGGATCTGTGTGGGATTTCGTATTACAGCAAAATACATCATTATATGAAGATGTTTACATTTTTATAGAGTTCATCTCTATATTTGCATGGAAAAAACAAAATGAAACCTATTTACTTTTATTCTACCAGTGTTGTTTTTGTTAGCTAAAAACAAAACATTAGAAATAAATTTCGATAAATTAAATAAAAATGAAGTATGTAAAATATAAATATTTCGGAATGTCACCCAGTAATGAAAAATATAACCACAATTGCAGCTATTTTTTTGTATTTTCTACTTAAAATTTAAGTGCTGCTTACTGTGTAAAAATCATTGCCATAATGCTTGGCATTTTTACTGAATTCTAGGTGGTTGCTAGGGCATTTGAGTAGTTGCTATGGTGTTTCTAGAGTATTCTGGGTAGGGCATTGCTATGGGTTTGGGAGGTTGCTATGTTGTTTCTACTACATTCTGGGTGGTTGGTAGGGCATTGCTGGGTGTTTGGGAGGTTGCCAATGTGTTTCTAGGGTATTTTAGGTGCTTACTATGGTGTTTCTAGGGTATTCTGGGTGGTCACTAGGGCATTGGTAGGAGTTTGGGACGTTGCTATGTTGGTTCTAGGGCATGCTGGGTGGTTGTGATACATTGTTAATTATTTGGGTGGTTGCCAAGGTTTTTCTAGGCCATTATGGGTGGTTGCCAAGGTGTTTTTAGGGCAACTTTTGGTGGTTGCTAGGATGTTGATGGGTGTTTAGGTGGTTTTTAGGGTGTTTGGTATGGTATTTTTGGTGGCTGTGGTACATCACTATGTGTTTGGGTAGTTGTCAAGGTGTTTCTATGGCATTTTAAGTGGTTGTGATACATTGTTATCTGTTTGGGTGGTTGCTTAAAATGCCCTAGGGTATTTCTAGGCAAATTTGGATAGTTTCTAGGGCGTTGATGGGTGTTTAGGGGGTTTCCAGGGTGTTTCTAAGGTAGTCCATGTGGTTGTAGTGCATTGTTATGTGTTTGGGAGTTCAAATTGTTTCTAGTGCACTTTAGGTGGTTGCTAAGGCATTGATGGGTTTTAGGGCATTTTGGGTGATTTCCAGAGTGTTGCCAGAATGTTTCCAACGTATCCTGGGTGATCACTAGGGTATTGCTAGGTGTTTGTGTGGTTGCCAAGCTGTTTCTAGGGTATACTGGGTGGTTGTTAGGGCGTTACTAGGTGTTTGCCAGGACTAATTCTCGTTTTAATCCTCCATATGAGTAATAGCAATGCTTGCCACAGCAAATACCACTAATTATTCCTGTGTAGTGAATTGTAGTAAAGGATCCCAAAAACAGGCCAAAACAGGAAGATCGAGGTGTATTTTTTTTTATTTAAATATGTCACCTTTTTCGTTTAGGGTTGGTAGAAAAAGCCAGAAGTAGAAAAAGACTGCGAGCAAGAGAGTGAGAAAGAGAGGGGAAAAGCACAAGGAAAACTGATGCCCTTTCCTCCAGCTAAATTAACAGGAATCACGTGGAAAACAATCCGAGCTGGGAATGAAAGGGGGGGTGGAACCATTAAAATGCGCCCGGGGCGATGGACTGCGCCCAGTATCACTAAAAATGCTCTCACTACAGATGTGCAGGCAGGCTTACAGGCAAACGCTGCTCTTGTTCTATAGCTACAATTAAAATCAACCTCCCTGCCAAAAAATTGGATGGTAGAAAGAGAGAAAAGCAGACATGAACATCAAAGACAGATTGAAATGTGTAGTCAGTAATAAGAATGGTCTCCAAGCCCCGCGGTTCTCCACGGTCCTCTTGTTAATGAGAATTTTTGACCTCTGGTTTGTAAGTTAAACTTGTAATCTTGGTTAATGAAGTAAATCAATCCCAACTTGGAGTGAGCAGTCTTTCCTTCCATCCAGCCTTTCTGTGTCTTCGGCTGCTTGCGCTTGTCTTTTCTTCTCCTCCCATCTTTCCCAGCCTGAGTAAACGCGGTCAGATCTTTCAGCCAGACAAACAGGAAGGCCACGGGTGTGTTGTCTGTGTGTGTGTGTGTGTGTTTTGACGTCTGCTTGGCGAGCCGTTTGGTTTCGTAGCCCTTCTGAAGAACCGGCTGCAGGGACCCAGTCACAAGAGCCGCTGGAGTCTATGTTTGACCCCAGCGTTTATACAATATACTGTGCTTTCTAATTGCAGTTTATTACTAGACATTTTTACCTCATTTGAATTGCAATAAAACATATGGCTTTAGAAAATAACTTTATTTATGTATATATATATATATATATATATATATATGTTGTATATAGTCATATAGTCATTGTAGCCATTAACCAATCAATATGATGGCGAATATAAATACATATTATTTTAACAGGCACTGTTAAAACATCTATCTATCTATATTACTGTAAAAAAAACAGACAGAAGTACACAGAACATGCCTTCTTGTTTTTAGAGAAAGTGAACAAATGCATAACTACATTTTAAATTGAAACCAGACAAATTCATATTGAAAGATGTCACATCTGATCCCACCTCATGATTCACGTTTGACATGTTTGTTTGCTTCGGTCTGCAAATGTTTGTGAGGCTTTTGCAAACAACAGTACAATTACTATTTCACGCAGAGCGACGACAGATAATGCATGTGCTTCTTTGACTGGGTGGTGATTTCAGTAACCGCTAGAAGATAGTAATATACACAGAGTGTGTCGACACGTGCGGTTTACATCCGTTCGAGGCTTCGTGCGGGTCAATGATCTGAGACTCCATAAAGGAAGGTCTGTGCGTTGGCTTTCCACACACAATGACCTGTGCCAACACGCACGCCTGTCAGACCAGGTCACAGATAACTTCCTTACATGACTCATTTCATTCTGATGGGTTTTTGTTGATTAGTTTTTAGTGCATGAGTTTGTTCCTGCCAGCTGCACCACACCCACCTCATCCATGTGAATCCATCAGCCGTAAACCAGCAGTCAGCTCCAAATAAACAATATTCAGGAATAATCGCACCAAATGAAAACCATCAGCGCTGAATTATTCACTGAATAATTCTGTCACATGTTTAAACTTCCCAAACTCTCTGCCACGAGTCATATATTCCGGTTAGATGAACAAACTGTTCTGTGTACATATTTTCATTCATGTTCACGAAGCGGTAGATTTTGTCTCATTTGTTTCCTGGCTGTGTTCGTTTAAAGGTTCGGCTCTGTTAAAAACACCTCACATCCATATAAAAGGCCCTTAGTGGTTTTCCGTGCAACCCAAGAGGGATCGGAGAGGAGTTGAAAGCGCTATACATCACATAGGAAAAGGCCGTTTAGTGCCACAGTTTTCCCTCTGGTCCTGTAGAGTGGTGCGGCAACTGGCCTACAGAAATGTCTGGACAATAGTGCTCTGGATCCTGCCTGGAGCGGTCCCAGTTTGGACCAGTCAGCTACATCAAGTTTAATAAGATATTTTGCGTCCTGCATTATGCCGAGATGAAAAACCACGCAACAGGATGGTTGAAAGATTTAAGAGATGACATTTCTCTCTTCTTGAGTCTTTTTGGATTCACAAAGAACCATTGCCATCCATGAAATCTTTCCAGTACAAGATAGGTTGAGTACAGTGGAAAAAAGTTCTTTATAGTATTAATATCTGATAAAAAGGTTATTTTAAGAACTGCTCACTGAAAGTTTTTTTAGGGGAATCCCAAAAAAGGTTTTTCTATGGCATTGCTGGGAAATAACCTTCTGTAGCCTTTATTTTGAAGAGTGTAAATTAAAATAATAATAGAAAAATGTGATTAATCACATCCGAAATAAAAGTTTTTGTTTAGATAATATATGTGCGCATACTGATTATATTTATTATGGATATATTTAGAAAATATTAACATGCATTTACATAAATGTATGTATATTTATATAATTTATATTATTTCGAAAATTTTATTACATGATATTACATTTATAAACATAACATATTTTTCATTTTACATACTGTATATATATATATATATATATATATATATATATATATTTAAGAAAAATATGTTATGTTTATAATATATATATATATATATATATATATATGCATGTGTGTGTCTCTATATATTCATAATAAATATACACAGTACACACACATATATTATGTAAACAAAAAACTTTATTTTTATGTGATTGATCATTTAACAGCATTTTATTATGTGTATATATAAAGGCATAAACACACAGCAATTATTTTGAAAATATTTACATGTATTAACGTGTATATATTTATATTCATATAAAGATACATATCATACATAAATATATTCAATATATATATATATACGTCATATATTTTTCTTAAATATATACATGTATGTGTGTGTGTTTATATATACATAATAAATATACACAGTACACACGCATATATTATGTAAACAAAAACTTTTATTTTGGATGCCATTAGTCGCATATATCAGTACAGATTTGTGCTTATGCATATATATAAGCACAAATCTGTACTGATATTAAAGTCTTCACATGAATATCTCCATATTTATGTAAAATGTGGTATTCTCCATGTTGCTGCCAGTGAAACTTTGCAGTAAAAAATGGTTAAATATACAGTTTTGACAACAAAGTTGAGCCTGAGGGGAGGTACAGATACTCATCTTAAAGAAATTAATTACCTCCCTTGTTAATCTAGATATAATTAAGTTTCTGAAGAATGAATTTCACTGCAGTTTTGCCATGGAGACGCTACAGAAACCCGAGCCAAAACTAGAAGCTGCTGGTCAGGGATGATGGGATATCCTGCTGATACATTCCCTCTGCCGTCCCACGCTTGTCTGGGAATACATCATCTATCTCGCTATGAACCAGAGATTAGCATTAACACAAGGTGGGTGTAAACTAAACCTGCCAGGAACATGTCCGGGACACATTTCACCCCAAAATCTAAATATTTTTTTTTTATATTTTACACTAACTTTATGTTTTAGATGAGTTAGGTAATCTGAATTGACTTGTTCAATTCTATATGTATTCAAGTTTTTCTATTAATGTAATGTAAATGTAATTTATTTCTGTGATCAAAGCTGAATTTTCAGCATCATTACTCCAGTATTCAGTGTCACATGATCCTTCAGAAATTATTCTAATATGCTGATTTGCTGCTCAAGAAACAGTTCTGATTATTATCAATAATGATTTTTTTTAGGATTCTTTGATGTATAGACAGCTAAAAAAATTATTTTAAATAGTAATAATTTGTAACATTATAAATATTTCAACTGTCACAGTTAATCAATTTAATGCATGCTTGCTGATTTTTCCATTGAAAATAAGATATTACAGAGATCCCTAGCTTGAACTGTACTATATATCAGTGCAACAAAGAATTGTTGTAAATAAATGTATATACATGTAAATATTAAAAAAAAAAATATAATTATGTGTAATTATAAATACTTAAAAAAATATACACAGTGCACATATTATGTAAACAAAAAAATATTTTAGATGTGATTAATTGCGATTAATCTTTTGACAGCACTATTAATAATGATTATTATTTACATAAGAAATCTGATAAGAACATTTATTTGCAGTTTTTGACAGTAGTAAAGTACAAAAAAATATTACCGTAATGACAATCAGCAGTAATAAGAATTACTAACAGAGCTAACTCTGGAGTAAAACATCTATATGCATTACAGTAATGAGACTGGAAAGGGGAAAAGTATTTAATTGAATTGAGAAAAAAAAAATCATAATGCATTTTTATAGTGCTAAAATTGGCTCAATGTCTTTTATTATGTGGTGAAAGTTGACCCAGACGTGTTTTGGAGAGATTCTGGTAGTGGTTTGTGTTTAACGGCGGTTGTTTGTATGGTGCACTAGAGGCCATTGAGTCTTTTGAAGCGAATATGACTGGAATCTGAATCCAGTCGGGTGTAATTCACCCCAGGATCTACTTTCCATCATCCTTCAGAAATGTATTTAGAGTCTGTGCTCTCTCGCGTCTGTGAAATTAGCCGCGGTCTCGTTGAGCTCTGCTACATTGTGACATTACTGCAAAACACTTTTGTGTTGCTATCTATTAAAGAATGTTGTTTCTTTTTGATTTTATTATTTGTGTCAGCTACGTTCTGCTGGTGGAAAGGTTGATGCCCGAGGACACGAGCGAGTGAAAATGCTGGAATGATCTTTCATTAAAGGCTGCCAGTGGAAGAGGAAATCTGAGATGGAAAGAGACGTTAAAACGTATGGCGTCGACAAAACACAACTGCCCACATAAACACGCCGACCTGCGTCTTCATGCTCTGATTTCATTCACATTTCGTTTCTATAAAGCCACGCAGACGTGCGTAAAACACATGTGAAAAAATCCCTGAAAAGTATTTAGAAATTTTCAAATGCAACAACTTGCTGCCGGGGAACCAAAGTCATCTTTACACCTTTCTCCTGCAAATCATCATCACTTATTTACTTTTGGCTAGAGTTCGGCACAGACCAAACCATTCTGGAAGTGACTTTTAATTTGACGGGCCTTCGGTCGCTGCGTTCAGGGAAGGCTTGATTAAAAAGAGGAGCACCATATTGTTTGCAGATGGAGGCGCTTCAGGAGGAGTTGTAATTGAATTTCTGCGTGGAGATGGCAGGCCAACCTCAGCACCTGTCTGGCACCTACGACCGGACTGGAAAACAGTGACTGAAAAAGACATTCAGCAAATTCGCTTTGGTTCTTCCCATACATTTCTGAGAATGAAGTGTTAGGATGATACGATACAATGTCTTTTGAGAGTCACTCGTGTTGCATGACCTCATCAGCAAAAATAGCTGGATTTTCAGCATCATTACTCCAGTCTTAAATGTCACATGATCCTTCAGAAATCATTCTAATATGCTGATTTGCTGCTTAAGGTTTATTTGCTAGTCTAATTCTATTAACTGTAAGTAACTTTGCAACTAAATGTCAGCTAATTCTCATTAATGTGCAACTACATGTGTACTAGCTCTCAGAGTAGACTATGCTGACATATACATATAAGTTTCTCAGTATGTTGTATGTTGTGGACCCATAAAATAAATTGTTAGAAGATATCAAGCAGGCAGTCTACTAGTACTCTAATGACTGCTAGTTGACATGTAGTCGCAAAGTTACTTACTGTTAGTAGAATGTTTACCAACATAAAGTGTTACCCAGCTCAACAAACATTTTTGATTATTATTAATGCTATATATTTTATATTATAAACATAACATATTTTTCTTAAGTATATTTATATGTACATAATGAATATATACAGTACACACACATATATTATGTAAACATTATGTGTCTTTTTGCACCCGCCATGTAATAAAAATATCAACATTTTATCTCACAATTCCGACTTTTATCTCAGAATTGCTAAAAAATGTCTGAATTGTGATATTTATCCTCTGGCAGAAACAACAGTTGTGCTGCTTTGTGTTTTCGTGGAAACTGCAATGCATTTTTCAAAGTGATTGAAAAAGACTTTGGAATTTCCAGGATTGTAGGAATGTCTCAGCAATCACTCATATTGCATGGCCTTATCAGCTGTAATATGGCTCTAATAGATGTTTGAAAGCAATAATGAAACATGAAATATCCACGACACGTGCATGCATGCAGGAATCGCCCTGATCCGGGTATTCGTTTGAGTTTCCCTGTGAAATCCTGGCACAGTGTAATTAGGTCAGTCGTTTAGTGCATTAATGAGGGTTAATTGCGCGGCGTTTGATCTGTGCTCTCCGCCACACATGAGCTGGGTTTCCATTCCTCTGGTATAAATGTCCATTCATACGCTTCTTTTCCTGTTTAACGCAGCGCCGGTGATCCGTGCGGATATCACCACAAATCCATTGCTGTGTTTTTAATAAAACACACTCGACATGTCCAGCTCGCCTCCAAAAGCAGCGTCTGAAACAACAAATCTCCAGTAATCTCCTCCAGCGTTCCCGCTTCCGATGAGCATATGGCGTGTAGATTGTGTTTTCATGCGACGTGTTTTTCACAGACGTATTTTGTTTTGCGTGCATGTTCGGGTGGAAAAACATGGCGCGGCTAAAATTAGCCGAAGAGAGGGGCTGGAGTGAATAAACAAGCCAATCCATTAGCGTGGACGGGTTATTGGCTTATTTCGCCTCTTCTGAGGGCGGCCCATTAAAAGTGGTAATGTGTGCCCGCAGCTCTGCCCGAGGGACTCGGAGGAGGCCAGGGAGGAATATTTCACATGCATCAGGCGCCTGAATTAAATAGACCAATGTTCCCTAAAAAGACTGAAGTACATCTCTTTCTGATGTGCGTCTCGGGCAAAAAAATTCATTGATCTTGGAATGTCCCTTGGCAATTATAAAATATTAAATCCAAGTCACACTTTTTGGCTCAGCTTAATTCCTCCTCTCTCTCTTTCCATCTCTCTCGCTCTCCCGCTGTTCGTTGCTTCCTCCATTTGATCAATTTTAAAAGTTTGCAATGTTTTCTAATGGAAAGAATCCCAGTAGTGCTGCATAAATTGTTGGTGCGTTTGCACGCAGTTCAGATAAAGATCCAGATTAAATGAATAGTTCATCTAAAAAAAAATAACATAAAATAAAATAATCTGAACATTTTCTGATTCTTGGGTCATCCAAGATGTTGATGAGTTTGTTTCTTCATCTGATTTGGAGAAATGTAACATTGCATCACTTGCTCTGCAATGGATGCTCTGCAGTGAATGGGTGCCGTCAGAATGAGAGTCCAAACAGTTGATAAAAACATCACAATAATCCACACCACTCCAGTCCATCCGTTAATGTCTTGAGAAGCCAAAAGCTGTTTGTAAGAAACAAATCCATCATAAAGATATATGATGTGTATCCAAAATATCCAAAATCCATATTACTGCTTCCTCCAGTGAAAAAAATCATCTTCTGTTGTCTTTCACATCAGAATCCAGCCAAATTTTAGTTTAGAGCTGTGCTTGATCTGTGCAGATTTCTCTCCTGATTCAGACCAGAACACTTTTTTACTGGAGGAAGTGTTATTATAGATTTTAGATTTTGCCTTCATAACGTATTTGTTTTCACTTTTCAAGATGTTAACTGATGGACTGGAGTGGTGTGGATTATTGTGATGTGTTTATCAGCTGTTTGGACTCTCATTCTGACGGCACCCATTCACTGCAGAGCATCCATTGCTGAGACACTGATGCTACACTTCTCCAAATCTGATGAAGAAACGAACTCATCTACATCTTGGATGGCCTGAGGATGAGGACATTTTCAGCAAATGTTTATTTTTGGTTGAACTATTCCTTTATTACGTGTTTGTGCCTTTTATCATTATCGACAGCATATGTCACAAAATGTTTCATTTAAGATGCTAAATGTCATTAGGATGATTAGACTTGCGTCTCTTCCTGTGTCCTCTGAGACACCAGAGCTGTCCGTGGCTAATTGGCCAAATAATTAAATTTAACCGTGATCTTAATAAATATATTCAGCCAGCTGTTTGACGGGCCACACAGTTCATTAGAGCCGGTGTGTGTTTGTGATTCGGGTAATTAAGATTTAGAATCGATCATTGAATGCATAATGCAGGAGTCAGTAATCCGTGCACAGGGACTCCTGCCTTTCCTCGTATCCGCCTGCTAAGAGCCCGTTTACCTCACGGCCTGCTGAGGGATTTTATTTAGCGAGCCTAATTAACTCTCAGATTTCGCCATGTTTTCTTTTTCCTCGCTGCTTTTTTTTTTTTTTTTTTGGCTAAACAATGCATCATTTTCACTCGAGCAATGTGACGTTTACTCCGTTTACTTGGGGTGTGCATTCATAGGTTTTTGTATATAAATTTATAGTCTAATTAATATGCATGTTGAACATGTTAAATGTGTTTGGCTTGTTCAGAACTGCTGTTGTAAATGGATGAATTCAAATAAGCATGTCGAATTGCTTGTTTTTGTTTCTTTATGTGTGTGTGTGTGTGTGAGACGCTGACTGAAACCTGCAGATGGTAATTATAAAGCTTGCTACGCCATCAAACCGGCATTCATGCGCTCTTATTTTCCGCACCAGCCCAAATCACAGTTGCTCGTGCTCAAGTTCTGCTTTCTACATCTGTCATATTGCTGTCTGATGAATCCAGACATGTATTTTTTAACAATCCATAAATTATGTATTCCGAGCCGTAATGAACACAGTTGAGTGATACTCTCTGTGATCTCGCTCTGAAGGAGATCTGATATTTCCCTCACTGCAGTCTCAGACTGTTCATTACGTGTTCAGGTCGCTGTGATGGAGGGCTACATCTGAATGGATGTAAATACTTGGAATGCACCTGTTTGTTTCAAATTCTGCCTCAAACCGATAAAAAAAATATTTGTATGTACTATAATAGCTGATAAATCCTATAAAAGTTCTTCTTTTCTGAAAACATCTTTTATATGCATAAATGTTAATTTAGATACGAAAAATTAAAAACATTCATCTTAGGCTACAAGTGTTTTAAAGCTATAGTGCTCCAGTTACAAAATAATTTCTTTATCAAACTGTTTTTTTGGCCACTCCCCTTGTGCGCTATTGGTCAGTCAGACTGATTGCAGGTGATTTATAGTTTCTCTGCATTTAAACTGTGTCAGAAGAGGAATAGGAATATTATAAAACAAAAAGTACAATGTGTTTATTTAAATGCTATATAAAAAATAAAATTTTGGCTAATTGATATTTTAGTTAGAATGCATCATATTAAATGCTCTCCTGTAGTTTAAGGTTTAATTATATGCTTTAGTTTACTGTATGCTGTGCATTTGAATTAGTTTTAACTCACCTTAAATACCCAGAAACAAGCAACCACAATTAAATATGTAGTGCATAAGCAAACAATTTAGTAACAATATCATGCATGCATAGTAAATAGTCTACATGCCATCATACGCATATGCTCATAATTACACGGCATTGATTGTGTTTGAACACACCTACATGATTGACATGTCTCTTATGGGTGGTCTGGGCACAAGCAGCTTCGCAGGTTCATGTTTCTCTGTGTATCCGACCTGATTCATTGCTTTTCTTTCTGGGCACACAATCATGTTTTATTCCTGCTCTTTGTGTTTTATTGCAGCACAATCTGTCAAAACTTTTCTTTTTTTTGTATGATTGCATGTGTATATTCGTGTTAGTTCTTTTGCAGTGTGTGGTGTGTGTTTGTGTTGTGAAGCTGTTTGGATATCAGATGGCGCTCTAGGTGTTTTCCCACAATGCCGATGGGCTTCCCCCGCCCAACCTCCCGCCTCAGGTACAGGAAGATTTCAGCACTTCCTCTTGCAAACCTGTGCAATTATCACTGCAAGAGTGTAGATTTAAACCAAGTCAATATGTAGATAAGGTCTGCACATACATACAAAGGAAGTCGGATTTGGTGCGTAAAGCGATGCTGGTAGGAGGCGAGCCCGCCGGCCTTCTGTGATGAAACGGGCCTTGCTTTCAGCTTAGCAATGGATTTTGGTTTCAAATAGTTGCTTAACACAGTAAGTTTGATGTGTATATCTACTCACAGACTTAATTTGGAGTCATCTTCATTGCACTCAAATATTGCAAAGAAACCATCTAAAGAGGTCCAATGCATGAACTGCCCATGTAAGTGATAAACGATTTAAAAAAATGCTTTAAAAAAGCATTTTTTTTCTCTTCTGGCTGTGTTTTTCTTAACAAACATAAAGTAAAAGTTTTAAATATTATTACAGTTTAAAATATCTCTTTTCTATGTTAATATATTGTAAAATGTCATTTATTTCAGTGATGCTATGCTGAATTTTCCACATTGTTACTTCAGTCTTAAGTGTCATATGATGCATCACTCACAAATGAAATGATTTAACTTTTGAATAGTAGTATTTCAACATTGATAGTAACCAGAAATGTAAATCAGCATATTAGAGTGATGATGTGACATTGAAGACTGGAGTATGGTGCTGAAAATTCAGCTTTGATCACAACAGTAAATTATTTTTTAGAACATATTCACAAAAATATATTACATTTTAAATTGTAATAATATTTCACATTTTTACCATATCTTTGATCAAATAAATGCAGCCTTGGTGAGCAGAAAAGACTAAATGGCAATCATTTGCATTCAATTAGTCTGGAACAATGCATGATTTTTGTCATGCAAATTTCCTAGCAAACGAGGTCAAAGTTGCGCTTTAAGCGTTGTATTAAAGACTTGACCTGCACACAACACACCACTGGCGACTGTAGCATGACTCTCTATAGACTCTGCAGAGAGTTCAGTTCACTGGGAAACATCAATGTGGATCTTTATTCTTTTCTGGGACACAATCATATTAAACACGACTGTTATTGCATCAACAGAAGTTTGAGAAGCCCGAAGACCTGAAGAATCCAGACTTCCGTCCCAGTAGGTACACAAACCTACTTGAATAGTCGCGGGACTCGTGGAGGGCAAACGCTTCGGCTCTTCTGAAGCTTTTTGAAATCTTCATGATCTCTCCGTGTTGCGTGCGCATGCTTTATTCAGTCGGAGTGAGATGTTTTGTGTCTTTGTCAAGCTTCTTGAGGATTTGACAGCTCTGGGTCGATCGTCGTCTTGATGTAGGGGCCTCGGTCGCCACAGCAGCGTTAAAAGGAAGTTTGATTCTCTCCCCCGCGTACACGTTCAAAAATAACTCTTCCGTGCAGTGCTGTTCCGTAACGACCTTATTAAAGATGTTTTCCTTCTGTCAGGTCACCCTTTGTGCCTCGTTGGAGGTTCTTAGGTTAAAATGTTTTCTTGCCGTAGTTCTAGTTTCACAAAGACATCAAAAAGTGGCGTTTGGGAACCTCCTGCGACGGCTTTCGCAATTATCTCTAGCTCCACCTACGATTTCCAAATCCAAATGAAATTTTAAAAGCGACTCCCTACCACAGCGTTTAGGACGGCAAAACCAACAAGGCCTCATTAGCGGGATCTTCCGAGGACGAGTGTTTAGACTTGGTACTCATTACGCAGAGTAGTCTAATTGGGTGCGTTTTATACGTGAAACGCTTTGAATTTTTAATGCGCCACTTTTTAAAGTTCCACAAGTGACGCTTCAGTAGAAGCCTCGCTTTAATGGCCTGTGAGTTTTTCTACGTTGAGTCAGAGGAGATCAGGGTCAGCACCGTGGAAAATACCACATGTGTTTGGGTCGCGTCGCCCTGTTTATCTTCACGCAACCCTTCAGTCGTGTTCTGCTCAGAAGAGTTTGTTTCTAGTCAACTGCTCTGTTTATGGGAACAAATAGTCAGCCGGTTCTGAGAGGAGCAGGCTTTCTGATCTCCCCCCACTACGAACCTCCAGTTAATTATAGCTCCTGCTCGATTTCGACTCGCGTTTGTAGAAAAATAATGACTGCTAATTAGCCCCTTTTGTTCGGCGCCTAACGCGTTTGTTTCTCTCCCAGGCTCCAAAAGCTGCAAGTTTCCTCTCGCAAGGAAAGTTTTGTTTGCCAGCAAAGTTTCCAGGCGTTTAGCTCGGCTGACCCTCTCGGAGAGGTAGAAGCCGGCTTTCATCTGGAACCCGCGGCCGCTCCGACTCGCGATCGCAGCTCCGTTTGCTAATTAGAAAATTCCTGACCTCCAGCGAGATGTTTTAATTATGTGTTGTGTCAACGAGTTTGCGATACTCGACTCGAGTGGGTGAGCAGACGAACCTGCACATCTCTCTCTCTCTCTCTCTCTCTCTCTCTCTCCGCTGTCCGTCGAGCATGACCTCCTCATCGCCATGTTTGTTTTCACATGCTTAAGTAGCCAAACAAGACGCCGTTTGTGTGGGTGTGAAGCGAAACGTCTGTCTGTGAGTCAGAGGCGCGAGGCAGGAAAGGGTTAAGGAGCGAGAGAGAGGGGATGCTGAGAGCACGGCTGCTGCAGAACATAGCCGTGTTCGTGCGAAGGCAAGTCATTTCCCGAAACACTGCAGACACTGTGCCTCGGGCGCTCTGAAACCTTTGGAGACCAAAATGGCTTGCAGGAGTTAGAAGTAATAAGGTGTTTTTTTTTTTCTTCGCCTTCTTTCTCCTTGACTGAAATTCTGCAGTTGCTATGCATTGCCAGGCCGTGTTTCTCCTCGTGTTTTATGTCGGGCATTAAGATGCTTACCGGCCCGCCATTTTTGAGATTTGTTGCTCTTTAGTTGGGCGGCGAATTGCAGTTGTTTGTTTTGAATATAATTCTGCCATTTTTCATCAAGATCATACCAGCACAACTCTCTCTCTCTCTCTCTCTCTCTCCCTGTTTCTTTTTTCCAGTATTTATGCTACATAAAATCTAATACAGCAACAGATTTACAGATCTAACAGATCTATTACAGCTTTTTCATGATGTCTAATGAAATGCACATTCAGCCTTTTTTTTTTTCTTTTGACTGTATAGTAGCATAGTATTACCTTCTAGTAGTTTACTTTAAATAGCCCTGTGGTGTGAAAAATATATATTTTTAAGTATAAATATATATTGTCTCTCAACTGAGAGGAGCTTGTGAAATATGTGTGCGTAATAATAAGAATTATAACATTTAATTTAATTTAATTGAACACACACACACACACACATATGTATATATTTTATAAATAGATATATTTTTTAAATTAATTATTCATTTAAATAATATTACTTTTATATTACATTTATATGTATTATATGTATTTACATTTTTAATGATGTATTTCTCTCTCTCTCTCAAGTGAAGGGACTGCAATTATCATTTGCAAAGTTTACCATGTTCCCTATTTTACAAGCTTTAGAACAAAACAACAAAAGCAATCAAACAGATTCTTCCAGCAAATCAGTAAATGTGAATCTTGTGAAGACGTGTAAAGCGCACACATAACATCGGTTCTCTCGAGCCTCTCTGACCCTTTGATTAGCAGAAAGCTGAAAAACAAAGCCCTCCTCATCCTTTTCTCCTGCCTTTGTTAATCTTGGCTGCCGTGGCGCGGTTCAAAGCGAGGGCTGCGCGTATAATCCGCGCAATATACATCTGTGAATTATTATTGTAATTCTTTATACGTTTATTGGAGCTGAATAAACTCCACATCAAATACATCACTCGGGCGATGTCGAAAACGCCTCGGGCCAATCACTCGACATCTGCTAACTCTTTCAAAATGTCCTCATCGGCCTTTTCTCCTGGCGAAGGAGGAGGAGAGGAAAAGTGAGAGGGAATTTCTGGTCTTAATTAATGGCCGTTGCCGGTGTGGAGCGGAGAGCGAGAGGCTTCGGGCCCTGCGGCGAGGCTGGTGCTCCGCTCTGAGCGTGTGGAGGTAGACATGTGGGAAAGCTTTGGCTCTTGGCTCGGCCTCAGTTGCTCTGACATGATGGGAGGGCCTCTGCTCTCCTCTGCTCTCCCACACTCCTGACGACAGCCGGAGCGAGAGAGCACTGAGGTCCTAATGGAAAAGCACCAGTCATCGTGTCTGAAGTCATTCTCAGACTCCGAATGATGGTCAGCATTAGTGTTCGTCTGCTTTATCCCGCCTGTGAAAGTTCCTCAAGATCACTTTTCAGTTAAATACATGCCTAGGTCTATTTTCACATTAAAATGAGTATATTTTGCATAAAAACATAATGCCTGCTTTAGGACCATTTACCTTTTTGCCCTATGCAGCATTTTTGTTTGAAAAATAGAGAATTTGGGAAAAAAATAATAATTGTCATGAAAATAAAATCACAATGCAAAATATCTTTTGTTTTACTTATCTTATATGTGTGTGTGTATAAATATTTTAATATAACTATTTACTTATATATTTGGTCTGTTTAATTTTAGAAAATATGTAGAAATTTATTGTTGTAATATTGTACCATATGTATAATTTCTTCCCAAATTCTCATTTCTATATATGTATGGAATTTAGCTAGAAAATGTACATATTTGCAAAATATTCTTTATTTTCTTGTAAGAATATATATATATGTATATATACAGGTATATATATATATATATATATATATAATGTTACGTTTTTGTTTTGGGGTGCAAGTTATAGCTGACATCCTTCAATATTTCATAAATATTGTTTTTTTTATAATTATTTATTATTTATCTCACGTTCTATATATTACATAGATTTTTTGAAAATAATTTATTTATTCTCTCTCTCTCTCTCTCTCTCTCTCTCTCTCTCTATTTTACTTTTATATATATATATATATACATATATATATATATATATATATAGTAAAAAGTCTGATAATTTTGGAAGAAAAAGGCAATTTTTTTTTTATTGTTAAAACATTTTTTGTGAGATT
>JAUMHE010000071.1:18231700-18252137 GCA_032359235.1 Enteromius mattozi | reverse complement strand
GACAGCACCTGAGTTAAATATTTGAGTGTCACAGCAAAGGGTCTGAATACTTAGGACCATGTGATATTTCAGTTTTTTTTTTTAATAAATCTGCAAAATTGTCAACAATTATGTGTTTTTCTGTCAATATGGGGCGCTGTGTGTACGTTAATGAGGAAAAAAAATGAACTTAAATGATTTTAGCAAATGGCTGCAATATAAAAAAAAGAGTGAAAAACTTAAGGGTGTCTGAATACTTTCCGTACCCACTGTATGTTAAAAAGTAATAAAAAGGACTCTAAATGGAATCAATTATTATTATAAAACACTGTACACTAATCTATACTATTTTAATGTTTCTGTGGGACAATGTTAGAGATACCTATCAAATTATATATATTCTTGGAAATATTACAACTCTCTATTTACACCTTGGGAATAGAATTGCCATAATATTTGTTTTATAGCATTATAACAGGATATTAGCATTATAAGATGATAAGATGAAGTTTTAGTAATTAGAATAACCATAAATATTTGCTTTTCTATTAAAAAAAGGAGGAAAAACAAAAATAATAGTGATAAATAAAATTGTGATACTATGAATTCTACTAATAACAATATAAAGTGCACTAGGATTATGAGCTGCTGGGTTCATGAATTGATTTGCTGAAATCAAAACAGGGATGACAATATTTGAGTGCCAGCCAATAGGATTGTTGTTAGTGCATTTGCTCCGCCCACTACCAGAGAAACCGGCAGTTCTCAAAATCTGAAGAATTCCAAAGGAACTCCATTATTTTGACAGGCATATACAACAAAGAATATGATTTACATGTAGCGTGGCAATTCTGCGTTTTATGTAAGACTTTCTAGCTCTATATCTTTCATTGCGTGTGTAAGACAAAGAGTCTGTGTCACATGCCCCTTCACACTAGAGTTTATGGTTTATGGTCAAAAACAGGTACATGACACTGTGCATCAATTAAAATGAACTGAGCCTATTACACATTTATTTATAACGCTGTTATTCCTATCACTGATCAACACTGTCATTGAATTAAACTGAATCAACACTAGAGCTGAATTATGACAGTGTTGTGTTCTGTAGAGCTTTTTATAGTTAAATCAGATTTGTTTTATAACTAAGTTCACACATTTACTGAACTGGGCCGAATCAGTTGAGCTGAATAATTGCAATATTGCCTTCTGTAGAGCTGCTTGATAATTGAATCAGATTCATTTCATAACTGAGAAATTCTGTAGCATCGACACTGTTATTGAACTGAAATGAATCAACACTAAATTAAACTGAGCTGAATAATGATACTGTTTTCGTCTGTTGTGCTGTTTTATAGTTAATACAGATCTGTTTTATAAGTTTAATTAGTTACCGAAACAAACTGAATCAAATCAACACTAAACTGAATTGATCTGAACAGCATCGCCTTCTATAGAGCTGCTTGATAGTTAATCTGATTGATTTCATAATTGATGAATTTTGTAGCATCGGCACTCTTAATGAACTGAACTGAATCAACACCTGAGCTGAATTAAGATACTTATGTCTTCTGTAGAGCTGCTTTATATTTAAATCAAATTCATTTTGTAATTGATTGTTTACACAGTTACTAAACTGAGCTGGATCAAATCTACTCTAAACTAAATTGAGCTGATTATTGCCTTCTATAGGGCTGTATGATAGCAGAATTGTTTCATAATTCATGAAATGTATAGTTAATGAACTGAACAGAATTAATGCTAAACTGAACATATCTAAATAATGACACTATTGTCATCTTGAGAGTTGCTTTATAGTTGAATCAGATTTATTTTTAAACTGAGAAATTTTTATAGCATCGACAGTTTTAACTGAATCGACACTAAACTGAATTATGTCACTGTTTTCTTCTATAGTGCTGTTTTAAAGTGAAATCAGATTCATTTTAGTTTACACAGTTACTGAACTGAATTAATAAACTGAATAGAGCTGAATATTATTGCCTTTAGAGCTGCCTTATTTCAAAATGTATTAACATTAAAGTTACTGAACTGTATTTTATTGTATGCAGCTTTGGATTTGCACATGTCTCTGTCTTTCTTTCTCTGGTCTCTGAAACACATGCCTGCTTGTGAATATTGAGCACACAAACCCGCCAGAGGCCCGTCAGCGTGTCCAGGTAGATGGATGCGTTTGATTGGTCAAGGCTGTGATTGGCATTAATTGCCATGGCAGAAGGCATGCCCGCCTTTCACATGAGGTCAACTCTGATTGGCCTGATGAGGCCAGATCCTTCTTCTGGAGGTCCTGAGCCCCGAGGGTGTCCTGCTCACTGCCTGTCCTGAAATCACCCCACGTCAGCACACTCCACCCGTCAGATGGGCTCGCCAGCCACCCTGCGCTGGGTGCAGTATATATGAAGGGTCTTAGCTTGGGTCAGCTGCTTTGCATTAGGCCGGCATGTATCGCTGTTGTGTTTATTGAGCGCAATCAGTCTAATTGTGCGACGTCTGTTGGAGAGTGAGACTTTGTTTCCGGTCTTATTTCGCGCGGTTGTTTGGGTTGCGTAGATTCTGCCATCCCATATTTCTCTGTTACTCATGAAAGATGGAGTCTGACTCAGCGTGTAAGAATCTGTGTGTTTATTTGACTTCTGCTTCAGTTTATGCTCTGAAGAAGCAGATGAACAGAGTGTGAGCAGAAGAATAAGCCCGTTTGAGATAAAGCAGTATCTCAGAGTAATTCACTAATATTTAAACAGTGCTGGGTTGTAACTGGTTACATGTAATCTGGACTATGTAAGTATTTAGAAGGCTTTTTTCTTTCTAACACATTAAAATGCACAAATTCACATTATCATGTCATTTAATCCGCTTTCACCTAATATATTTTTATTTGCAATATTTGAGATTTTAAAATAAATATTTTAATAAATAAGGATCAAATTTGCATGTTCACAGTTCACGGTTGATTAATCTGTTTCATCCTGTACTGTATGAGAGTTTGACAGCTCTAAGTTGAAGAAAAAAATGAATATGGGAAAGTCTTAGTGTTTGGCTTTGCTTTATTGACAGCAGCACTGAAGATGATCATGTTCTCCAGCATGATTTGCAATGATCCAAACAGCATCTTGAGCTTCAAAGGAAGCAGGAAAGAGTCACATGATCACTCGTCTGCTTACATTTGATGTAAAGAAGTCTGAATGAATTTTGAAATCAAACAGGTATTAAAAATTAGTATTAATATGATCATGGACAACCTGAAAATACCAAATTTTAATACAAAAAAAAAAAATATATATATATATAAATATTTGTATATATAACTATATAAGCACATTTAATAAATGATGGATTGTCAATGTCTGAAATTATTAGGTAGAAATTGCTGTTTGTGAGATAAAAAAAAAAAAAAAAAATGTATTCACAAATGAATCATGTAAATGTATTGTAATAATGTAAATCATGAAGGACATTCATTGGAATTTCAATATCCATTATTATTTAATTTAATTTGCCTATTTTGCAACTTGTAGTTTTTGTATTTATTAATTTTTTAAAAATGAGCAGTGCTGTCATATTTGCAGGCCTACAGATATGGTCAGCCTCACATTGATTCTTCACAGACAGCTCCAGAGTGAACTGCAACAAGCTCAGTAAAAAAAAAATATTTGAGAAAGTTTAATGATAAACATTTTTCATTGCATTCTGGACTTCGGTCAAACGATTAATCGCGATTAATCATCCAAAATAAAAGTTTTTATGTAATATACATATGTGTGAACTGTTTATATTTATTATGGATATATAAATACACACAATATTTACATTATATCATTATATAATCACAAATATTTACATACATTTGTATTATATAGAAATAAATAAATTTAATATAGAAATATCAAATTTTTCTTAAATATATACATGCGTGTGTGCGTATATTTCTATACATACAAAATAAATTTACACAGTACACACATATGTGACCCTGGACGACAAAAACAGTCATAAGTGTAAATGTATTTTATCATCTGAAAGCTGAATAAATAATCTTTCCATTGATGTAAGGTTTGTTAGGATAGGACAATATTTGGCCGAGATACAACCATTAAAAAGATCTGGAATCTGAGAGTGCAAAAACAACTAAATATTGAGAAAATCACTTTTAAAATCATCCAAATGATGTTCTCAGCAATGCATATTACTTATCAAAAATTACATTGTAATATATTTACAGTAGAAAATTTACAAAATATCTTTATGGAACATGATCTTTACTTAATAACCTAATGATTTTTGGCATAAAAGAAAAATCGATCATTTTGACCTATACAGTGTATTGTTGGCTATTGCTACAAATATACCCCAGCGACTTAAGACTGGTTTTGTGCTCCAGGGTCACATATATTATGTAAACAAAAGTGATTAATAGTTGATAGCACTAATATAAATCAAGTCAGTATATTATTCTTTTACCTAATGTTTTCTTGTTACAATTGTAATTTTTTTGTTAGGAATGTCAAACTTCTGTGCACTTCAGATCAGTGCTGTGTTTGTTTTGTGGTCAGGTGTCGGGGAGTTCGGCAGGTTCTCCGGGTGGATCGTCGGCCCTGTCCAGCTCGTCACGGCAGTATAATCGCCAGAGAATAACACGCGTCAACCTCAGGGACTTCATCTTCTACATGGAGCAGGAGAGAGAGACCAGCAGATCTCTCTTACTGTACCGCGCTCTCCTGAAGTAGCCAACTCTCTACACTACAGAGGAATCAGCAGCCAAATCCCGAGCAGACGTTCACCCAACGACCGACTTCCTTCTCAGCCCTGCGACGTGCCTTCAGCCCCGTTCACCGCCTCGTGTCTGTGACCTCGTGATGTCAGCGTTGCTTTTGATAGAAAAGCTTTGGAAAAAGAGAGAAAAAAAAGATGTACTTCATGTTTCCTGTTTTCTCCTCAACGTTATTAGGTAAACTGTATTTATGATAGTGGATTTTAATGGTGGTTTCTCCGGCTTTGAGCTAAGGAGCGTTTTTCATTTGTTTGTTTGTTTGTGAAAGAATGAATCTGACACTGCAAATATCACTTTCTTCATCAGAGTTTTTTATTTGTTCCCCCCCCCCAAAAAAAGACAACAAATATGTAAGTTACAAATATTTATTGTGTGACCCAAATTAAGAATTTATTCCCTTGTTTTTGTTTAATTGTGATCACAATTTACTATTCATTGCCTTCATCAGGGCCACGTTGTCCGTGTTCTTTCTCTCAGTTTGAATGAAAACTAGGAAATTAATTTGTATGATTTGAGGGCATACTGAGGGCACAAATAATAAACGGTAAAAAATAAATCCATAAAATGACAGAAAAAGTACTGGCAGCTCATTACTCATAACATTATACATACATTTTACGGATTTCTGTTAACTCTAAAAACTCTAAAAAGTGTCAAATTCAAAATACTGGTAAAACTCCTGTAAAAAATACATATGAAAAAAAATCCTTCAAAATATACAGTATATTGTGCCCTATTTTTACATATATATATATATATATATATTTATTTATTTTTTATTTTTAGAGTGTATAATGTGGCATCAATTAACTACAACGAGGAAACTAATTGGTAATGATTTACTAAAACAAGGAAAAAGAAATTAGTACAAATTCGCTACAATTTACTAAAATAAGGAAATTGGTAAGAATGTGAAACAATTTACTAAAACGAGTAAACAAATTACCACAGATTAGCCATGATTTACTAAAACGATGGAACGTTTTGTACGAATTGGCCACAATTTATTAAAACAAGGAAATAAATAAGTAAACATTTGCCACAATTTACAAAAATAAGAGAAGAAAGTTTACTGAAACGATAAAATAAGTCAAATTTGCCATGATACCAAAAAAGAGGAAATAAATCAGAAATTTGTCACGGTTTACTAAAACAAGGAAACGAATTAGTATAAAGATATAGAAAAATTTTCCAAGGTTTTACTAAAACAGTAGAACGAGTTTGTACAAATTTGCCATGATTTACTAAAACAATGGAACAAATTAGGACAAATTTTCCACAATGTATTAAAATGAGGAAACACATTGGTAGAATTTAAAACACAATTTGTGTTTTTAAAAATAATCTTCATTACATTTCATTTATTTGCACTTTTAACAAGAATTTAGTAATATTTTATGCATTTTTGCTCTTTTTAGTATAATATATTTCTATTTTTTTTTAAATTTCTGATGAAGTGAGTGTTTTTGGCAGTGCAGATGTCATTCTGTTGTATATTCAACACGGAGCGCTTACAGTGACGATCTTTGAGACGAAACGCCTTGAAGTGATCAGTGTACTTTCTGTTAAAAAATCATTCTCTAAACCTTATGCAGACTTTCCCAAACATCGTCATCATCATCTTCATCATTATCATCATCAGTGTCCAGCCAATCACAGTATTTAAAACCCCATAAAAAGTGGACTAAAAACTCTTTTTATCAGTGAGAATTCAATGTAAATAGACTTTTTGATGAGTATTGTTTTTAACAGCATGTATAAATGATTTCCAGATGAAAATAACATTTTAAACTCCTTCTAAATCGATCATGAAGCTTGTGTCTGTCATTGTGATTCGTGCAGCTTTAATATGTATCCACGAGGAGCACGAATCCCGTGTTTCCCAGAATCAGGCCAGCAGATCTGAGCTATAGCAATACAACCACACCAACACATCGTCTGAACGTTAAAATCAGCGCTCGACTTCTGATTGTGATGCCTCTCCCAATCAATTCAATCAGAAAAGGCGAAACTTGCCCAACCAATCGTGAGATTTGTTCATTCCAGAATGCAAAGCAGGTTATGAAGACAAACATTTTAATTCCGTATAACATGCACTGATGTATCAATCACATTAAAGGAATAGTTCAACCAAAAATGAAAATTCTGTCAACATTTACTCACCCTCAAGTAGTTCCAAACCTGTATGAATTTCTTTGTACTGCTGAACACAAAGGAAGGTATTTTGAAGAAAGTTTGTAACCAGGCTGTTTTGGTCACCATTGACTTCCATAGTATTTTTTTTCCTACTATGGAGGTCAATGGTGACCAGAACAGCTTGGTTACAAACTTTTTTCAAAATATCTTCCTTTGAGCTCAGGTTTGAAACTACTTGAGGGTAAGTAAATGATGGCAGAATTTTTGGTTTTGAGTGAACTATTCCTTTAACACTGTAGGAACATGTATTATGAAAGTATGTTTTCATCTGAACTGTAAAACTGGATTTCACTGCCCTCGACTGTGTTAATTCTATACTCAGTATTATCAGTTTATTCTCCTGTTTGTGTGTCGATACATTAAGCTATTAATCTTATTGATGTCAGTCCTTCATTCATCCATAAGCTCAATTATGAGGAAGAACTCGAATCCTGTAAGCATTTATTTTGGCGATAACATTCGCCGTACATGATGTCAGGAGAGGTCAAGTTCTGCGACCTTTCTTCATTCCGAGATCCTCTCGCTCTTCTATGCACCATGAATCCCGTTGCTTTGCTGTTTGTGTGTGAAACTGAACGCACATGGAAGGTTTTAGTTTGTGTCTTCAGTGTTTCTGACGTCCAGCCGTGTGTCCGTCTGTGTCTGTAAAACTCTAAAAGGGAAACTTCGTTTTCTACCTATTTATATTTTCTCATGCGCATCCATGTTTGCCACTTTTCGGGCAATATGCTTCATCCCGACAGTCCCGTTTGAAACAAGCACAAATGTATTTGTTGGTTTGTTTAAACCGATTTTATTAATCTTCTGTTTTCCGCTGGAGGCTCTTTCTATGACTTACGCTTTGTAGCCAAAATATTATTAGGACTCTCTTCATATTGTATTACTGACATGCACAGCTGGAATTTAATGTTTCGATCTACGGATAATTTGTATATATTGTTTACAAGACCTTGTGTTTATTAGAACTATCTTATTTTTGGTAAATTCTGTACATATCCTGAAATATTTCTGTTTGTGTGAACATACTTCTGTATTTGTACCTATTTTGTAAAGGAATAAATAAGCTGTTTACTAAACTTCAAAATGTTGTTTACATATGTGTGTACATAAGTCACCATTTCATAACTGTGATTTTAGAAATATTAGAAATTATGTGTAGTGTAATCTCTCTCTCCATATATATGTGTGTGTGTGTGTGTATATATATATAGAGAGAGAGAGAGAGAGATAGAGATTCTATAATTGCAGGTACATTTGGTGTCCAAAATCTATTACCGTTAAACACTGTTACCAAGGTAGAGTAACAATGCTGACAACCGAATTGAGTTTTATTTTTTCCAAAAACTCCACTTGCTGACATAAATGCTAAGAACACATGACACAAATGAAAACATGATTAAAAGAGCTTTTAATAAGCCACTGTGAGATCAGTAATACATTCTGTTTTCCTTGTGATATTGTGGGAACAGAGTTGACGTTCTACAAAATAACTCTTGGTGTAAGACGTTTTTAGATGAAAATATTTTCTCAGAGAGAGCGCAGATACTTTTCAGTGCTTCAGATCTTATCAGTGAGTGAAAGTGACATCAGTTCCTGTAACTTACACAATTCTGAGAGATAATTCCACCAATTTAAAGGAAAAACATGGTTTGGTAACAGAGTTGACGCAAGATTTATGGACACAAATTTTTCTAAGAATTTATTTATTTATTTTTAATAATTTAATGTTGTAGAATTAAGTAACTGTTTAGGGCTTTTATAAATTAAATGAATAAAATTTTGCCATTTCATATTGATGCATGATGGAAAAAATACACTGACTAATTCAGACAAGAAGAAATCATGATTATCAGCTAGTTAAGACACTTTTTAAATAAACTATTATGTTCTTATGGACTGTAACATCTTGTATTTTTTTAAAATAAAATAAATTAATTAAATTCTATAACTATTTGAAATACAAAGCAGAAAAAATAATGACTTTGGACATCAAATATACCTGCAATTATATCAATTACATTAATCACCCATATATATGTCAACAAACTTTGATGAACTTCTTTGATCCGCTTCAGATTTTGACTATATAAATATGTATATGTATGTATGTATGTATATATATATATACATACACATTTTAGTCATATCCTATTTATTTTTACATTAAACAATTTTTATTTTATAGAACGTAATGGCGACAGTGTTGTGTTATTTTATATTTAAATATTTAGTTATATATGTTGCATAAAATAGTCTATAATAATTTTATATATATATATATATATATATATATATACACACACGCAGACATAGTAATTACGTATTAGAAATGATATATTATTAAAGTAATTTTAAAGTATAGGTAAGTGAACTGTATTTATTGACAGGGTTAATGTTTATATACTGTGGATAAAAAGTACAAACAAATGTCATGTGAATATTACGCCTTTTTTATTATAGCAAATATGCAAGTAAATAAAAAAGAAGTCACTGTAAATAAACACATGCCCTTTAATACCACAGTCTAATTATTAATACATTAAATAATGACAATTTTCACCTTGGTAGACATTTTGAAATGTTGAGGATCTTCTTTTGTCATTTGTATGTACATATCATATTGCTTTGCTCGTGTTCAGTCCATCAGTCTGGTGAGTGTCAGCATCTCTTCTCGGGTCTGTTTACGAAGAGAAACCAGCATCTGAATGATTCAATATACAAATTACTGTACATAGTACCAGCGTTTAGGCCTGACGGACGCGTCCTGAAATGCATCACAACAACGTGGAAAGTAATCCAACACAATTCCACACAAACCTTGCTCTTTTCTGTTCAGCAAACATGTGGTACCTAACAAGATCAGAGCGAAAACAACACAGCACTTCGTCCACACTGCCATCTTCTGAGGCTGTTTGGACTTTGTAAATGTGCCGTCCTGGGAACGTATATGAGGATTGTGTGGAGAGGCATGCTGGGATAGCTCTCGGCGCATGAAAGGGTGGTTGGTCATTCCCTTTGTGACAGAACTGGACCAGATCTGGGTCAGAACAAAGGGCGGCTCGAGCAGGTTCCCTACGGAGAGTCGAGATGCAACTGAAGCCTGTGGACATTTAATCAGACAGCAAAGAAACTGCGTAATGCAAAAACACAAGTGCATTAATGAACACATTCAGACTCTGAACGGCAGCGTTTTCAGGTTTGAACGAGGTTTGGATGAACAGATCAGAATGAGCTCTTTTGTTTTTGATTGAGATGGATCACAAACACACAGACTGCAGGAGTTTGTTCTTCTGTTGCTCTGTGTTCTGGTGGAAGAAAGTGACCTCCGCCCAGATGATGACGATGATGATGATGTGATGAAGATCTACATTGGAACCGAAGCCAAACATCACTAACAACAGACTGTCGGCTCAGAGCTCGAGGCAAAACTCAGCAACAGTGATTCTCCACAAAAATACGCTATATAAAAAAGTAAAAAGCAAAAAAAGGAATGCATAATGTCACAATTTAACCCTTCTATTGCGTCTTCACATTTCTTTTACGATTCTTTGCAATTTAATATTCATTTTCCAAAAAATCATGTTTTAATTTAGTAGCTTGTGACCTGTTCAATGGTATAAATATACTTGTAGGCAAATATAAATATTTTATTTGATAGATTTTAGCTATAATTTATCATTTTAGCCATTTAACTTTATTTTACTAAAATAACAAACTAAAACTGAAACAGAAATGTAAAAAAATTTTAAAAAATCTAAAAACACAACAAAAATAGAACAATTCAAACAAAAACAGAAATTATAAAAATAAAACTGATTCAAAATATTAATAAAAACTAAAATTACAATGGTAACAACTTGGTAATAAAATAAAACATGTTTTTTTGGATAATGAATATTAGAATTTAATTTGAAATAATCAAAACTACAATTTTATAAATAAAATATACACAATGAATTGCATTAAAAAAGTTATTTTCATTTTATGCATATATAATATATATAAGCCAAAAGGGTTAAAGCAGGCTAAATAATGCATTAAAAAAAACTGGCTTTGAGGGAACAGTTGGAATATTTTACAGAAAAGAGTACATTTGGAAACAATATTTTTCTTCCAAACAGAGAAACAATACGTCTCTGGAATGTTAGCTCTCTGTGTTGAGCATTTGGACATTCATCACAAACACATCTGATGAACTCAAGCACCTTTTCCACAACGTATCAACCGTTTACTCCACATCTTAACATCAAAACAGAAAACGGACAACTTCAAACTAAAACTGGGCTGATGAATAACAATTATTCTTTCGCAAGATGGTTTAAAAATTAATGCGTCATAGTTAGTACCCTCATTCTGTCAGAGCGCTCCAACTCCAGTCTATTTCCACTGAATCTTTAAACAGGCGGGCGGCTTGTTTTCTCGACGCATTTAAGTGCAAACCTATGATACAGACACACTCATACGTCTTCATCTGCCCGTGTTTTGCCTCGAGCTCCTCGCATTTTGTTCTTGACACACACGACTCTTTGTATAGGTACCGTATAGTTCAGAACTCGTTTGATTCAAGCATCGGAGAGCTTATAAAAATTTCAGATGTTTAACGATATGCTTAATGCTCTGGCTCGCTCTGGCTTGAGAAATAGCCACGTTTTGCTTGTAGCTCCTTAAACAAAGAAACCTTCAGCAGAGAATGCATTAAAGCCCAGACTGCTCGGCCACGCAGCCCGAGGGCGTAATAGCATTTTCCTGCCAGGAAAGTCTCTCAAACGTAATGCCTTCAGAACGCCACTCCCATCATCCTTCATGTAACAAAAGAAATAAACACAAAACTCCAGCCTACTGCTAACCGCATACAACATGGTGCTATAAGGAGTGAAAAATGTCTTTAGAAACGACGAGGATGAAATGAAAAACAATCAAAAAAATGGACCCCCGGACCCTGACGATGGCGTTTTTGTTCGTGAGCACCGCAGCGCAATCGTCACGAGATAATGACACACACACACAGACACTGCACCGGCAGAGGGGTGGAGCCTGCGTTCCGTATGCGTGAGGACGTCCTCTGATTGGTGGTATGGGCGGAAGAGGGCAGGATTCAGATCCTGCTGGAGTTCTTTGGGTTGCAGTTTGATTACATTCCCCGTATATAAATGCTGAGAGAGTGTGTGTGTGTGTGTGTGTGTGTGTCGAGGGGCCGAGGGCCTGAGCGTATGTCTCTAGTCCAGCGGCTCCTGCTTTATCCTGATGGGTGTGTTTGTGGACTGACTCCTCCTGTCCTCACGACACAGAACATACTCGCTGAACTGAGATGAGTCCACTCCACCACCGCAAGATGCAGCCACGCTGAAGCCCTTCTGGAAGAGACGCTCCAACACCTGAAACACACACCACACTCACTGTCAGTCCAGAATACTGTAAAAATCTAAAATATTACTACAATTTAAAATAGCTGTTTTCTGTGTGGATACATATTCAAATGTAATTTATTTCTGAGATCAAAGTTGAATTTTTTTGCATTATTACTCCAGTCTTCAGTGTCACATGATCCTCCAGAAATCATTCTAATATGCAGATTTTTAAAATAGTAACAAAAAAAGTTTAGATTTAACCTTCAATATTTTAATGGATGGAAAAGCCTGTTAATGACCGAATAATATTTAATAAATATTTTATTTATTGTAATATTGTAATTTAGATAGATAGATTTTTTATTTTCAAAAATATACCAACATTTTTTGATTACATTGGAAAATATATATACATTAATATATTTTGAAACATATTTAATCAAATATATGTTAATAAGTGCGGTCAAATGATTAATTACAATTAATCACATCCAAAATAAATGTTTTTATTTACATAATATGTGTGTATACTGTGTATATTTATTATGTATATACAAATAAAAACACATGCATGTATATGTTTAAGAAAAATCTATCATGTTTATATATTTAAATAAGAATATAAATATATAAAATGTACATATAAATATTTTTAAAATATATATACTGTATGTGTGTATTTATATATACATAATAAATACAGAGTACACATGCATATATTATATGAATTTTTTTTTTATTTTGTATGTGATTAATCCCGCTTAATCATTTGACAGCAAACTTTTTTTTGGCTTTATGGTTTGTATCTCTCTGAAGGTGGTTTATTAAATTTAATAAACAACATAATAAAGGGCTTTATAATATAAGAGTGACAAAAAACAAACAAACAAACAAAAAACTGAATGCATTCAGAATCATTGTGAACTGAGGATCAGGTTTTTCAATGGACTGTTCTTGTGAGAAACCAAACAAATTGACATCTGAAGCTTAAAAACAAGCCTGACATCAAGCTCAATCATCTGAACCTGCTCTGTTTCACAGCAGCCTCCATTTAGCCTAAAACACACATTAGATGCTCACGTAAAAAAAAATAAAAAATTCAGATTCATGATGATATGAATGATATGACGGGAACCAGGAGTCTCTCCCAGGAGAGTCACGTGAGTCTGACTCCTGGCAAAGACAATCCAGAACAGACGTTTGTCTCCCTGACAGACTCTGACGAGATCAGGACAGGAGAGACACAGAGAAACACACACACACACACACACATATACTGGAGAATCAGACAGATGATTCTTTATACTTATTTCATTATACCAAGGAAGGCAACGTTTTGAAAATATAAAATATAAAACCTGTTAAAAACTGCTAAAGAGTTTAATAAATGAAGCAAAATGAAGTAAATCATATCTACACTATCATTCAAAAGTTTAGGGTCGCTAAGATATTTTTTTTATCAGAAAAGACACATTAAGTTGACAGCAAAGACAATGTTAAAGAAGATTTCTTTTTCAAATAAATGCTGTTTTATGAACTTTTCCATTCATCAAAGAATCCTGAAACGGTTTCCACAAAAATATTCGGCAACGCAACTGTTTTTAACATCGATAATAATAATGTTATTGAAGAATATGTGATAAGAATCATGCTGAAAATTCTGCTTTGATAACAATAAATGACATTTTAACATGTATTCACTTATATTGAATCACAATAACATGTAACTATTTTTAATGCATCAAATAAACCGTCTTAGCCAGCAGAGGAGACTTCTTTCAAGAACATTTAAAAGTCTTACCGACCAAAACTTCTGAATGGTAGTGCATTTGTGTACATGATTTGGCATTAATAAGAAACACGGATGCTAACGGTTTTACACGTCTGATGCAGCTCTTTTTGATGGAAGACAAAGAAGTGACTGGAGACGTGCTTTGGTGATTTAATTTGGTTGCTTTTCCAGCAGGAACTTCTGAAGAATCAGTCTGTCACTCTCATAAATGACCACAGAATCAGATTAAACATTCAGAACACGAGTGACGCTGTATTTAACTGCACTATGAGCAAACCTGTGTGTGTTTGTGTGTGTGAGCGGCTCTGTGTCGTGTATCTGTGGCACGTCTGTCAGTTTGATGGAGGTTCACCAGCGTCTGTGTTGATCCCGGTCCTCCATCACTGTGAGATATGGATGGAGCCGGACAGCTTCAGCTTTGGGACACCGTGAGTATGTGAGTGTGTGTTGGCTAAATGTTTTTCCTCTCTGAAGCGGTTCACGTGCGTGGTCTGTTATTCTCTCTCTCTCTCTCTCAGTCTCAGCGCAGGTGCTTTCACTTGTTCTTAAGTTGTCACTCATCTGTTGGGATGTTTTACTCTCAGCTGGTTTATTAGTTTCTTCTCCTCTCACTTCTTCAACTTAAACGAGTCCACTTCAAAAAGCTGAAGCTAAACTTTACAAGTAAGTTTAGTGCAAAAACAGCAACAGTGGCCACAACAAAGCTAGCGTGTGCTTAAATTGACTGTTGAATGTGTACTTGTAGTGTACTTCAAATCTTAAAAATATAACTAAGAAAAAATGTACTTGTAGATAATATACTATTACTAAACCAAAAGTCTAATTAAGTGGACTTAAAGAGACACTTTTGTGATTGTTTCTTTAGTATACAAGTTAAAAAGTACCCTTTGTCATATTTTAGTATAATTGAGATACATCTATTGTTTTTATCAATAATTACTCAGTTTTTATTTATTTTCATTTCAGTTTTAGTTAAAGTTTTATTAATTTTAAGTTTTTTTGTTTCGTTCTTTTTGTTTATACAGTACATGACTATAAACTTTGTAAGTCTTATTTTAGTACAACTGAGATACTTCTATTTTTATGAATATTTTGCTTCAGTTTTTATTTTCATTAAAATTTTAGTTAAAGCTTTATTATTATTATTATTATTATTTATTTATTTTTTTCATTTTTAGTAGTTTTTGTTTTTTGTTTATACATGACTAAGACTTCATAAGTCTTCTTTTAGTATAATGGAATTCATATTTTGCTTCAGTTTTTATTTTTACATTTTCATTTAAATTTGAGCTAAAACGGTATTAATTGTGTTTTTGTCAATAGTTTTGTTTTTTTGTTTATACATTTGTATTTTATTTAATTTTAGTGTTCAGAAATATTGCCGTGGCAACTGACTCACTTTTTTTCTTTTTGTATTTTCTTTTATTTTTAAGTAACTTTTTAATGGATGTAAATGTACTTTTAGTTTCAGATATGTATAATAACAGATTAAAAATACTTACTTGGAAGTATATTTGAAATTATTATATATAATAATCTTTTGTCATGCTTTAAAGAAGTATTTTCAAGTATTATCAAGTATTTTGATGTGATGAGGACTAAACTAAAGTACATGTAAAGCACCATTGATAATTTTAACTTAACTTTGTTAATGCGTTAATATACCAGTTAATGTATTTTAAAAGCACCACACTGCAAAATAATCACTACAAATATCTATGCACGACTATAAGCACAATTAATTTACATTTAAACTTAAATAAATGTTAAATTTAACATGCAATTAAATGTGCAAAAACATTCAGCTAATTTGCAACATCTACTCTTTTTAAAAGTCTGCTACTTGTTTTTCACAAGGCTGTTCTGAGCCGTTTAACATATATTTCTTATTATAAACCAGGTTTTACAATCATTTTGAGGACATTTGGCCACATATAAAGTAGACAAAACCCACAGAGTTAAAAGCAAGCACACAAACTGGTTTAACTGTGTTAATGAGCTCTGTCCTCTGTCTGTCTGAGGAGAGGTGTGTCTGTTTAGCTGCCTGCGGCAATGTTTCCAGCCAGTAACCAGATCAGAGCTGTATTGTGTCGTACAGTGAGACGGGATGACTGTATCCTTCACACAATAATGAGTCAACCGACAGGAGTGTTCTGTTCAAAATCATTTCAGTAAAAAGAAAACACACCCTTTCCATCTACATCCGCCCAACCAGGCTGCCCATGTGCTGCCCGTCTAAAAAGACTAAAGTGAGATGAGAAACAAGCAAACACGCGCTCCAGAGGTCACAAGGTCACCAGCGTAATTAGAGAATCAGAGAAGCACACTGCAAATCATTATTTTCTTCATAATCCTTAAAACAACACACATTTACTTGAAAATGAAAATTGTAAGAACATGAATAAGACTTGTTTTTGAACTCAAGGACGTAATAGTCCTAAAACTACAATTAAAACCATCAGAACTTGTAATAAAATAAATGTGAGGAAATAAACTTTTTATTCAGCTATTTGCAAAGGCAACATTTTTCTCTTTAATTTAGTTTCATTTGATGTACTAAAATAACTTAAAATTAAGCTAACACACACACGTTTGTACTTGTTTACACTACATTGTAAGGACCAAATGTCTCCACAAGGATAGTAAAACCTGAACTTTTTGACATTGTTGGGGCTGGCCTGCGGTCCTCATAAGGAAAAATATATTAAAAATAGTAAATGATGTTTATCTGAAAGTGTAAGAATGCGAAAAAGGTTTTCTGTCAGGAATAGGTTTAGGGTTAGGGGATAGAAAATATCATTTGGTCAGTATAAAAGTAATAGAAGTCTATGCAAAGTCCCCACATTTCACAGAAACACACACACACTCACATGTTTGTTTGGCTATATTTGTGAGGACTTTGATAGACTTCTATTGTTTTTATATTGACCTAACAATATTTTTTATCGCCCTACACCAACCCTACCCCAAACCTATCCCTCGCACAAACCTTTTTGCATTTTTACATTTCAAGATAAACTTCATTTAGCATTTTTAATAATGTATTTCCCTTGTGAAGACCGAGGTTTTATCCTTGTGGAGACATTTGGTTCTCAACTCAACAACTCAACAAAACAAACAAACACACACTTACACACACACAAATCTAATAAAAATGTAACTAAAATGAAAACAGAAAATTCTAAATATTAATTAAAGCAGAATATATCTAAATTGTTATAAAATAATACTGTTTGAATTACTAATTTTATTTTTTTGTACATTACACTGAAAAAATGATTTAAATGCCATTTTCACACAGAAGTTGCTAGTAAATTTCACAAATATTTTTTCCTCATTTTATTCTTACTTTTTTGTAGCATAATATGCTTAAAACAAGCAATTTGGCTTTTCATGCAAACATTTCATGCAAAAAATAAAATAAATAAAATGTTTTAACTGCAAAACAAGCCAAAAATAATAATTATGAAAATGTTTATCCAATGCATTCAATGATAAAGTGAGCTCTGTTCCAAATCCTAGTGAGCTGCCTAAAGGGATAGCACTTTTAAGACGTCATCACTACATTCCATATATGACAGTTGTTTCAAAACACAGACAGCAGCATTAATCTCATTTCACCAAAATCTAAAGCAGCATGACATGCATCCTTCATCACTAAAAGATCCAAATCATTCAATACGGTTAGAGAAATGTAGTTTATCAGTACACTGAGAAGTAAAACAGTTCAATCAAATCAAAGTTGTTTTACCCATTGTTTGTGTGTTTATGTTACGTTTATGCATTACATTATTAGCCGAGTCTCTCTCTCGTGGCCTTTTGAAAGAGATGCATGTTAAAGTTCGCAGCTTCAGAAACAGACAAATGAGGTTCATCGCTTCACACAAATCCACTAGTTTCAGAAAAGAAACAGAGATGGAGCGAGCAAACAAAGAGAGGGCAGACAGAAAGGGACACGCTCTTACTGGAAACACAGAAAGAAAATGTTGTGTTAGTTGATGCAGCCAATTAATTATATTGCAAGCCATTTAGAAATCTATAAAAGAAGCATAAAGGGGTTGAGGCTGTTTGAGAAAGTGTAAGTATGGTATTAAAAAATGCAATACGTGTATTTCAACCGCTCTGGGCGCTGTTACGTTGGAGTCTTCTTTAAAAGGGAAGCGCTGTGTCTTAAAAAGGAGAAACGTGTAAATTATGCATTTTCATTTTCTTTAGCCTCTCTTTTCTTCTCGCTTTTGCATTTTGTTTTTGAGGGAGTGAAAAAAAATACGGCTGCACATGAAAAGACGGTTGCTCCACCCTGAGGGGGCGCTGTGGAGGTGTGGACAGGTGTGTGTGTGTGAAATACAAGGTTAAGACTGTATTTAATCAGCTTTAATGTGGATAGGTGTTATAATGGTTTCTATCATGCAAACTGGTGTCCAAATCAAATTCTGTCAACATTTTAAAGATCTTATCACCCGGTTTCACAGACAAGGCTTAAGCCTAGTCCTAGACTAAAATGTAATCTGAGCTGTTCCAACTTAAAGAAATTTGCACTGACTGATCTTAAAACATGTCAGTATTTTTGTTTTGTCTCAAGATGCACGCCAGAAAGGGTTTTTTTGTAAGTACGTTCATAAAAGTAAAAATTTCTAATTGAACTATGGCCTAATCCTGGCTCAAAAATAGCTACATCATGTAAATAGTTTGCTTTAAATTTGATTAGAATTTGACAGCAATGAATGAAACATTTTTATCTTTAATGTCTCTTAACCTCATCCACTATCCACAATTTCTTTCTGAGCAGCAATGCATTCTGGGATTGTCTTAACCATGCATGCAAAATACATTACTGTTGAAACATTTGGGGTTGGAAAGATTTTCACTTTCATTTTTTTGAAATAAATTAATTCCTGCATTCAGTAGGGATGCTTTAAATTGTTCACAACAAATATTTAGCATATATTTAAATATATTTTGCCATTTCTTATTTATTTATTTATTTTTTGGTGTATGGAAAGTACAGTTTTGTGTATGTATTTAGTATTTTTGGGGTTATTTTTCCTTCTTTGTTCTCCCGTCCTATTTATAATTTTTTTTTAATGGCACATAGACTAATGTTTGGAATCAATATTTCTAATAAAATATATTTATAATATCATAAATTATTCCTATTAAAAAAAATTGTATTCTTTTAAACTTTTGATTCACCAAAGAATTCTGAAAAATAAAAAGCATCACAGTTTCCACAAAAATATGAAGCAGCACAGTTGTTTCCAACACTGATAATAATCAGAAATGTTTCTTGAGCAGCAAATACGCATATTTGAATGATTTCTAAAGGATTACGTCACACTGAAGACTGGAGTAATGATGTTGAAAATTCTGATTTAATCACAGAAATAAATTACATTTTAATATATATTCACATAGAAAATATTTATTTTAAATTATAATAATATTTAATATATATTTTTTAAATTTATATTAACTAAAATCAACATTCGAACACTATGTACAGTAACGCAGTGCTATTTTTTTTGTTTGTTAAATAAGACGTTTTGTTTCATACTATGTAGATTAGCTTGCAGGCTTACTAGCTTCGCTGTCAGGACTAAATCTGTGATGCCAAAAAATGCTGTTTAGACATTTAGACAGTATGACATACTCTGTGTGGTTTTCTAGACACCGCCATGATGTGAAACATGCAGGAATAAAGCAGCACATTACCTGCACTGAGTTGAGTCTGCAGTAACCATTCAGAGGGAAGCGGATGACGTGGGTCGGGTCCTGGTTCCAGCCAGCGTTGACCGAGTTGCACATGACGTCACCGGTCTCGGGGAAGATCTCCTCGATGAGCACCTTCTCCCCGCTGAGGGCGATCCTCTCGCCGAGGTCAGGGGTCACGCGGACCACCAGGCAGTCGCAGGGCTGTGCCAGACGCCTCTGCTCCCGCTCCTGCTTCCAGCGCTCCAGCTCCTTGATCATAGGCGTCAGCTGGTAATAACGCGCCTCCTCGTACAGAAGATTGAAGTCCTGCACACACATGAGGAATACACATCTATCATTTATTATACACAGTACCATTCAAATGTTTGGGCTCAGTAAGATTGTTGGTAACACTTTGCTGATTAGCATGTGTACAGTATTATTCGATACTAGAGTACTAGCCATTTATTCTACCTGGTCTCATGGCATGAACGTACCTTGGTGCACTTTTTAGCGTACATATCACTGCAGTTTCCACAAGAAATGAACACTAGAGGCAGTTTTGTTCCTTTTCACACAGATTTGTTTGGATTAACTGGTTGAAGAATATTATGTTATGACTTCAAAACAATATTAATATGC
>JAUMHE010000071.1:18208759-18231650 GCA_032359235.1 Enteromius mattozi | reverse complement strand
TTATTCGATACTAGAGTACTAGCCATTTATTCTACCTGGTCTCATGGCATGAACGTACCTTGGTGCACTTTTTAGCGAGGCACAAAATATGTACCAATAAGTACATATCACTGCAGTTTCCACAAGAAATGAACACTAGAGGCAGTTTTATTCCTTTTCACACAGATTTGTTTGGATTAACTGGTTGAAGAATATTATGTTATGACTTCAAAACAATATTAATATGCTGGGAGATTAAAAGTTAAACGTTAGCATCACACATATCCAGCTTCATATCAGTGTGTTTTCAGACGGTAGGTTTGTTTGTAGTTCACGGAGTACAGAGATGTACTTGAGAAGTGAGGAGCTCTGGTTTGAATCCTGTGTAACTACGGTTTGACAAAATCTGTGTAAAAGGAAGCTGCAATGGCACGGTTGCATCAACAAATGCCTTTTTATATCAGCTCTGCATTTGTTAACACTATCAGGTAGGTTTAGGGTTGGATTTGGTGTAGGGCATATTTCCAACATGATCGAGCAGCAACTTTAAGCAACAGTCCAATGATATTTACACTGATGATAATCATGTTTCTTAAGCTGCAAATCAGTATATTAGAATAATTTCTGAAGGATCATGTCCACAAAGACTGGATTAATGATGCTGAAAATTCAGCTGCACATTACAGGAATAAATTAACAGATATTCACATAGAAAACTTATTTTAAATTGTAATAATATTTCACTGTTTTTACTGTATTATCTTGTGTATCTTGTACATTAATATATTTTATTTTTAATATATTTCAATTTAATACTTTACAACATCATGCATATTAACACATAGTTGTTGTTTTTTTTAAATTAGGAAATGTTTTGTGTTTTCAGCATAAACCTAATAACAGTTTGCTTGATTTACTTCAACAAAGACTGATGATGATGCAACAGACTCAGGCCACATCCAATAAATAAATAAAATAGAACTGTAATACACACAATATGCATTCAAATCCTTTAGTTTTAGTCTTTTTTAATAGACAAAAATATATACTAATTGTTTACACTTTTTCTTAATCTGTCATTTTACTTTTTTAGTAAATGCATCTAGATTTAAGACTGTTTAGATATTTATACTGTATATTATACATGTATGCGTACTGCATATTTATACTATATATTATTTACTGTATTTATGGTATAAATATACAGTAAACATACAGGTATAATTTATGTATACTATACAGTATATGATATTTATACTATACATCATGTTGTATATATTTTAGATTATATCATCTGTATATATACAATCTTCTTTAAATATATATATATATATATATATTTTTTTAATATATTTTGCAAAGAATAAGCAGAAAAAGTTTAAAAAAACATGCAATATAAGTTTTAAAAATTATTTTTGATGGCCAGCACAAGGGAAATGTATGAAAACACACATTTCTAACCTCCATACATGGATGTTGCTCTTTTCTTTTTGCCCATGTCTACATGTTTACACTTTCTAAATAAAATAAGAGCGGTGTTTCCCCATGCAAAACTGCAGGAAAGTTGCACGCAGATGTTTAATATTTAATGAGCGATTCTGATGCCTTTACCAGAAAAGCTGCTAATAAAGCAAGAAAACAAATAAATACATAAATAAAAGCCAATAAGTGAATGAATCTTTAAAAAGCAGTGTTACTGGGGTGCAGGGTGGCATGTTTTGCTCAGAGGGGTATCAGCGCTGCCCGCAGGGCAACAGTCAAGACGTTTGGCAGGATCTCATGTGCTCGTTGGAGCCCGTCAGTGACGGACCTCCAGGCTTCATCGTTTCTTTATCCAGGCAGACAACAGCAGACTGCCAAACGCTCACTCTCTTCCTCTTGGGGATGTCTTGCCAGGGGTTTTTTGCCCCTTTCAGTTTTCCCTTAATTTCCCACAAGTCCAGATGGTACTATTCTTCCTCCGCTCTCCATCACAGAGCGGGAGGAGTCGAGGTGTGGATGAGGGAAGAAAATGTTGGAGTTCAACTGAGGATACGGCTTTGTGTGCGACGTCTGCAGAGTAATCTGCATAAAGATTGATATGAACAGTCATGAAGTGCACACAGCCTGAATGGTAACTAAACCGCATGAGTTATTGTACACACAGTTTCTCTGCATTCTGCTGCAGAAACAGACAGAGTGATTGTGTTAAACTACATTATCGCTCAGCTCTTGGATATATAAGTGTGCGCGACTTTAACTTTGTATACAGTACACTCACATAAAGTTATACTGTAGCTAAACTTGATTGTTTATATTGTATAACTATATTATTGCCCAGTTCTAAGCTGCTAAACTATAATGCATGAAGATATTATAAACATTAGCATCTTTATTTTTTTGTGAAAAATACTGACAAAAAAATTATAATATTATATATATATATATATATATATATATAGTGTTTCAGCAGGAAAACAATGTATTAAAATGTATTAATAATGGCAATTTGCTTTTTTATTATACTGTAACTTCTTGAAATAATAAAAGAAATATCAACTTCATTTTTACATTACTTCAAGTTATACATTATTGAACTTGATGTTTTTGCAATTACCATTAATACAATTTAAGCTGAAGCAGCATCTGATATTTTTTTGAATTAAGTTTATTTTGTCATACCTTATGGTTTTCATCTTTTAAGCTTAAACTCATTTCATTTTGAAGACTTAATATCTTATGTCAATTCACTTTTAAGTAAATGTGGATATTTGAAGTGAAAAACGACATTTTGCATTGAATCAGCACAAATATGTTTCATAACTTTAAAATGCATGAAATATAAGTTATACAAATAATTAATCTGTAATGAATAATATCTTATTTTAATATCTTTCATTTTAATTGTTAACAAACTGCAGCTTGATTTGAAAATATTTAGATATTTGCACTTAAAAACAAGACAAAAATATTGAAGAAGTTTTTTGCAGTGAACAAGCAGAAAATATAAAATCTAAATATTTTTTGATTGTTTGAAAACATTGTAAGTGGACAATATATATATATATATAGGTCTGAGCATGCTTCTAACCTCCATATGTGGATATTTAGCTGCTCTTTTCTTTTTGCCCGTGTCTTTTTTCTTTTCTTTTGCCCTTCACAGTGCTGATGACAAAATGCATGCGGTGCATCGGCGCTGGAGGGAACGCTGAGGTATTAAAAGATGCGCCTGGGTCTCTGTTTTTAACAGGACTCGTTCTCTAAAGCTCCTCTTACAGTCCAGCTTCATGCAGCCGACACAACGAAGAGAGCCAGATACAAGAGAGGTGAAGAAAGAAAGCGAGACAGACTGAATTCCCATGTTCAGGCGATCCGACAGGCCTGTTGTGATCCAAAATAATGATCTTATTCTGTTGCCCACCGGCAAGACAACATCTCACAGACAGACAGAGAGAGAGAGAGAGACAGAGATATCCCCCGTCTCCATCTAATACGTACAAGAGATGACCATTTCTCTTTGATTTTGTCAAACACATGCTGATGTAGAGGTCAGATCCGACGTGACGCAAACCTTGGAATCAAAAGTCAATCTTTACGGCCTTACTTACTGAGTTTATTATGAACGAATCATCAGTGCATGCTTTTCATTGCATGCATCCATTAAAATGGGCAGAAAACTTTAAAAAAAGCCATTAAAAGTCAAAGACCGGCAGCATCGTGCTTTATTTACTCCAGCAGCTTAGCAACTGATAATCTCTGGCACAAATGATGCTTTTTTTCACTGAGAGATGCAAAACATATTCCACGTTCACACTGATTTAGCGAAACGTACGCCACCGCGGGCCATGACAGTCACGATGCCTCACAGATAAAGACACCGCCGGCTGCCGCTCGCATTTCACACACGCTGATCAGCAGATCAAACCAGTCTAAACTGGGCTCTTTGTCTGACTCCAGAGAGCAAAACTAAAGTCAATCCAGATCAAGATTTAAAAGACGTAAAAGTAGAGCCTAAATCATTAATGTATACATTCATGTCACTTTTGTGGTCAACTGTGCAATGTGACACCATCCCAGCCAATCAGAACATATCAGATACTTAATATAAATCAATGTGGATTTTCAACCAATAATATTGCACTATGGGCGGAGCTACCAAATACAACAGGACTAATTAGCAACCGACCAATGTCCTAGAATTAACCGCTTGTGATGATGGTTAAAACGAAAACCCTGAATTACTGAAAGAGCTGTTATTATAGGTAGGTGAACAGAAGTTAAGTTTTGTGCATTAATGCAACCCGAAATTCATCTGCAGCTTGCAATGCAATGCATCCTCAGTATTAATACAAGGGGCGCTACAGCAGACATGAGCATAAACGGTCTTCTTCTACTGTCAGTTTTCTCATTCATCAGCACAAGTAGGACTGCTAATGGCCACTGTGTGAAGTACATAAACAAGAGCACTTCTGCAGTATAAAACAAGTCACATATTCACAGAGTTATTTCATTTCTCTTGGATAGCAGTGAGATTACATGAAGATCAGATGGAGGAGTTTTATGCTACACTCTCAGAAATAAAAGTACAAAAGCTGTCACTGGGGTGGTACCTTTTCAAAAGGTATGTTTGTACCTAAAGGGTCCATTTTGGTACCTTAAAGGTACATATTAGTATTTTAATGTGTACATACTGTATTTTAACCTAATAGTGTAACCTAAAACTTGCAGTGACAGCTTTTGTATCTTTATTTTTGAGATTGTAACATGCAATTCAGCAACAATTTCCTAACATTTAAAAGTGGAATAAATGGCAAATAATTTATTTAAAATCTAAATAATCTATTTATTTTGAAGATGGTAGTTGCCAAATTAATGAAATGCAATTTTTATAATGAACTAAAACTAAAACCATAAAAAGGTTTTGTTACTTGAAATAAAAAACGAAACAAAACTTATTTTATTTCACCTAGCTTTCAAGGCAGTATTTCTAACTAGTTTAACAATAGTAATTGTAGTTTACTAAAATTAAACAATTTATGTTACTTGAAATAAACTAAATAAATAAAAATTAAAATATTAAAACTAGCTTTCATTTCTTATTTTTATTTATATTAACGTGATGTAATAAAATAACTAAAACTACAATTAAAACCTAAAATAAAAAATTAAATATAAAAATATATAATATAGATAAAATATAGAAAATCTAAAAATGAAAATAAGTTAAATTGTATAAATATAGTATAAATAAATAGCATATATTATAAATAATTACTACAAATCCTATCTCAATAAAACTGAGATAACTTTTTAAACTTAACTTACCAAAATAAGTAAAACTAAAACTGATCAAATAAACTATTTAGACATATTTATTAAATTAACTATTTATTAAATTAAAAACGACAAAAACACACAAGAAAATGCCTACAAAAATATAAAAACAAAAATGTAAATGAAATATTAATAAAATTATAATTTTTTCTCAATTACAACTTCCAATGAGGTCACGAGACAACAATGCAGCATGCTACTCTTTAAAATATTTACTTGCTGAATGCTATTTCACACACTATTTAGTTTAATAGTACGCACTATAGTATGCACACTATATACGTACACTACATGCATTCCACTCCAAACAGAAGAACAAACCGAGTCAAACAGAGTAACAGCATTACCTTAAAGTCATCCGGCAGCAGCAGTTTGCAGGTTCGCAGGAAACTGAGAATATAGCGGAAAATCTCTCCGTCCCTGTCGATGAAGTAATGCTGCTTTAAACTGTCTAGAACGATGGGCTCGGTTCCGTTAAACAGCCGGCTGATCCTGAAAATTACAACACACACACACACAGACACACAGAGTTAATGGAGTGAGGCCAGACTCCTTTAAATGCATGAAACAATTAGCATTTATTTTTCAATTTTTATTAGTGGCCGGCCAAAAACGCATTAACGCTCGCTTCTGAAACAAGAGGCTTTAGGCGGATTTGAGTAGCTGAGAAAAGCGTTTCAAGTCCTTCTCTGCTGTGAGATTAATACAGTGCTGGAAAGACTTCACCGCAGCTCCGGTTCATCATCTCAACCGTCACATGCCAATTAATAACTCCCACATGATGTCATGAAGCAGGACAGTCACATAAAAGCCTGCAGATGATTTGCATATGTAAACTAGACAGTCATTATGAGTAACAGCGATGATTAACTTAACAAATACTAGACTGTTTGCAGTTAAAAGTTTCCTGTGAAACAAAACATATAGTGGATAAAACTTGTGACACCTTTTTCCTAGTTACAGTCTCCTCTAAACAACTTTGCTTTATGTCATTTATTTGAATGGCAGACCGCAAGCACTCCGTTTTGCAAACCTTTCAGTGATTAAATCTTAAAAGTAACTCTTTTTATGGAATGGAACATTTCCATGAATGTTAAATGTTCTTTATGGAACCATAAAGAACTTTATTTTTAAGCATTTTTTAAAGATAAAAAAAACAAAAACGGGTCTACCAAATACTGTTTAAACATTAGTATTTTGGCACTGTGTTTGTCTAATGTTAGTGGAACAGGACCACAATTCAGCTGCATTTGCTTTGATGTTATTTAATTACAATAGGACATAAAAGTGTGACTGAAGTGTCTAGGCCAGGTCAGTTTTGAACTTGCAAACCCAAACACATTACAAACTGATCCGGGAAATGCTACATTCAAGAGAATGTGAGAAATCCTGATTCTAAGTAAACTTTATGTCTTTGTGAACTGACAGAAAGTTCACTGATACTGATAAGATAGCTTTAGGTGATTAGAAATGTAATATTTCACCCATGTGCTTTGTATTTTTTATTTTTTTTTGCTAGAATATAGTAAAAATTCAAAACAAGTTTTTATTCATTTATCTATTTCACTTTTTGAGAAAAAGCTGACTTAGGCTTTGACTATGAAATCATAAGAAAAAGAGAAAGAAAGAATTTATAGTTGAATGAATGAATGGATAAATAAGTAAATACATTAAATTTCTTATAATCTTATAATCTTAGAGAACAGCAATCACAAACAAACAAAAAAAAAAAAGAAAAAACATTTATTTTGATGACTATTAGAGTAAAATAAATTAATAAATAAAATCAGTCACTCGTGAGGTTCCATGATTTTTTGGAATGCTCACTATGTAGGCAGCTCACTAGGTTTTGGACCAGAGCAAATACTCCTAATACATTATAACACATTCTTCTCACAATCTACCATTTTTTTTTTACCTATTATTATATAACTGAAAATGAATATAACTGAAATCCTAAAAATATTTTTAAAAAAATATTTTTTATTTTTATACTTAAACGTTAAAATGTTCAAAAGTACTCAGAAGAGTTAATTGTATATATATATATATATATATGTTTTTTTTAGTTAAATAAATAAAATGTCATACTTATTTTGATGCCTAATAGAATACAATCAGTAAATCAAATCAGTCACTTATGAGGTTTCTTAATTCGTTAGCATGTTCCCTACGTATGCAGCTCATTAGGTTTTGGAACACAGCAAACACTAATACACTACAATAAAATAAAAAATCAAATCAGTCACTTTTAAGATTCAATGATTTGTTGAGATGCTCCCTATATAGGCATCTCACTAGGTTTTGGAACAGAGTTTGTGTCCATCACTAGACAAAAAGTACAGATGTCTCTAATACATTCTTCCACTAATCTACTAATTCTAAAAGTTCATATTCTGACGTCTTATAACCGTTTTCAATGCTGAATCTATCCCACAGCACAAAAGCCTGATTCTAGCTTACAGACTGGATACCTGGAAATACCTTCATCTTTCTGCATGCACTTCAGTTCTTTTTATGAACTCTGATACGATCAGCATTTCCTTCCGTTCCTAGCCGAGCGACAGCGCTATCGCCGCTCCGATGCAATCTCCTCTTTAATCATCGCTACAGTTCCTGGATCAGCTGACGACTCTCACAAGCACAAAGAAATCAGGCCGACTGCTTGTCAAAGCCTGTATAACGAACAACAGCCGAGGTAGAAAGGCGTTTATTGACTCGGCGTAAGGAAGTGATTTGCAAACACAAACACAGTTCACTGAGCTCTGCCAGGTGCATGTATTTACAGACGGTTCCTTTCTTTAATGCACGATGTAATTCATACACTCTTCCACGCAAGTCTACTCTATAGTCGTCACCTTGTGCACTTTCTAAAGCTCTTGTTTTTCCTTTCTCTCTCTCTCTCTCTCTCTCTCTCTCTCTTTTTCCCCCCTTTGGAAATCGATGCAAAATGCTTTATAAAAAACCAATACTCATCTCCCTGTAGCGCCTGCGGTCGTCCTTTCTCATATGGTCTTGCAATTCTTCCAGCTAGAATTTCACCATGCCCCTCCAGGCAAACACTGTTTTTCATCTGCACTTTTTTTAAAAAGCAATTAAAATGCTGCCTGTTTTTCTTTTCTTCCTCCTCTCCCCCACCCGTCTCTCTCTCTCTCTCTCTCTCTCCATCTTTTCTCTGATACTCTCTCCCACATCCTCCTTTCCTCTGAATCTCTGTGCTTGTGTTCACACAGCAGGGGAATACGGTTGTCAGTCTCATTCAGAGCAGTGAATATGGTTCAATTTGATCACCAAAGCAAGAGACGAGGCGGCTGGATTTTGAGAGCGGGTTCAGACGTATGAAGGCCATTCTTCAATTAGAGGCACTTTTGACTACTTGACTTCTTGAAAAATTAAACTTCTTCGACCTATGATTCATCTGCGTTGAAATATTTAGCACATGAATAAAGATATGGCCTTGATCAACCTTCAGCTGGATTTGAGTTTACAGTGCGCTGGTGGTGACATTTTCACTTTTTGGGGAAAAAGCTGGATTTGGAAATTTTGGCCTAAAACAAGCAGTTAGCTAGCAGTCTGTTGAACAAAAATTACTTTATATTTCATAAAAACTCTCATAAATATTTAACAAACAATATGTTCACTATAATAAAATCACATATTTATCTTTTACTTTTAGAGCTAATGCAATCATCAACATACGATCAAAAATAATACAAATATTTACTTTCATTGTATTAAAAACAAATGCTAAATATATTAAAATATGATTAAAAAATGAATATCATATAACTATCATACAAATATTCAAATACATTTAAAAAACCCTTTTTTTTCTTTTATAAACATATGTATGAATTAATATGCGTCCATATACACAAACAAATACAGAAATAGCTGAAAACACAAATTTAGTCTTTTTTTAGGAAAATGTAATTAAAGATAAAGTACATATATATAATAATACAGTCTGTGAATGCAGTTTATTTGTTGGTATTCTTCAAATAAATCAGCATCACCTGAGTGCATGCTACTCTCCCTCAGTCCGATGAATCTGCGTCTCAAAAAGAAACAGACAGAAATGAACTCTGCTTCAGTTTGAATCTCACACAGCATCTGTACGGCCCTCAGTGGGTGTGAGGCTTCAGACAGACACTTCCTGTCAGACTGTCTTCACTTCCTCTGTTAACAGGACCAGCCGTATAGAAGAGAGATCTGAGCGAACAAACACCAGTCTGACCTGACACTGAGGTCCTGTTCACATCTGCTATTGATCCAAACTGAAATGACATGTGTCAATGCATGCAACACAATCACCTAACTAAAAAAGCCCTAAACAAATGCATGCACAAGACTTGATTATTGCATCCATGCATGATTCAAGAAGCAAAAATCGGCATTTTCTTTCTCTTGCTTGTCTAACAAACCTGCCACTGTGTATTATAAATATTGTTTGATCTGTGACAACGTGCTTTTGTTCCTCTTTGTAAGTCACGTTTCATAAATGCATACATGTGAATTTAAATGACTGACAGGTGTGTACAGGGAGGTCCAGGATGCAAGTCTACAAATCTGATCACATAAGTATTATGAGTGAGTCACAAAATGCTTTGGATCCCATTTACACCCTAAATTTAGCACTGAATAATTGGCGACTGGATTGCATGAAACGGATATTAACTCCAGATGTAAACAAGTTCAGCTTCAAAGAGTCAAAACCTTGTGTTTCCTTTTGTGACTTTTCTTTTTTGTTACATGCATTTAAACATTTTTGAATGGCATGTTTTAAGGTAAAACTATTTTAACGTTTTTATTTTAATCTTAATATTTAATTATTTTTGTGAATCTTAGTTTCATGCATTTTGCTATAACGTAAATATTCATTAAAAAGAGTGTGTTTACAAATGATCGCCTGCTGAAAATCCAAATAAAGAACATGTACTGAAAAAAAATCTTTTGTGTTTGTTCAAGTAACACCTTAAAGTGATACAGGTCAACAAATCTGCATAATTTCTGCATAAATGACCGCTAATACTAGCATGAAGATTCACGACACGCTTGACACACTTGTGATCATTAGCTGCTGTTCACAACTGGCCTCATGCTAGCGATCTCTGTCAGAAAGACCCCACAGAATGAGCATGAAACTTTCATATGTCCTGTCACTTCAGCAGACTGAGCTGGAGGGAGATGAATGTTCACACATTAGTTATAGAGCGAGTTTCTTTTCCCGCTCTGCATTATTAAGGGATCAATCTATTAAAAGACACCATCAACTTAAGGTTCTTTAACTGGACTCTCTCAGCTGTCAGCTCGGCCTCTGAGGCGCAGCGCTGGGAGAGCGTTTGTTTAACCGTCGCTGTGTCGGTGTGTGTGTTTGCATCCATGAGTGGGTTTCCCACTTGTCAGTGTGATTAGTGAAAGTGGGTGCTAATGTGTGCGGATGGTCAGTCTTTTGTGGACTCAAATGAAAGCATGCTTGTATGAATGCCACTGCATTAGATGCATAAAAGTTTGGGGGTGGTAAGATTTTTGGTTGTTTTTGAATGAAGTCTCTACTGCTCACAGAGGCTGCATTTATTTGATCAAAAATAGAGCAGAAATGTGAAATATTATTACAGTTTCAAATAACTGTTCTCCATGTGTATAAATGTTAACATTTAATTTATTTCCATGATCAAAGCTGAATTATCAGCAGTTTTCAGTGCCATGTGATCCTTCAGGAATCATTCTAATATGCTGTTCTGTTTCTCAAGAAGAAAAAATTTGATTATTATCAATGTCGTTGTGTTGCCAAATATGTTTATGGAAGTTGTGACTCAAACTTTTGAATAGTACTGTATTTGCTTTTCAAGTGCAAGTTTGTATGGCTTGAAATAATAGAACAACAGAACTTGTGAAAATGCAGACAAAAAAGTGTGAACTTGACTTCATTTCCACTAAAAAAAAAATCACCACAAGACCAATCAATTAAAAGACACTGATGCAGCATTTCAGCAGATAAAGACCCTCAGCGTGCATAATATGCTTCTAAAGAATTTAGACATCTTTATGTATAACTTGAACTAATAAACAGAATAGAATAGAATAGAATAGAATATGCCTACCCATGTGAACTACTGGTTGACCAATTAAATCACACAAACACTTGAAACATAAAAATAACAACACAGAGAAAATATAATAGTAAGAATAAAATTATTTTGCAAACTGCAGACTCAAAACGCAATTATACTCTCTAATGTTCATCAAGCTAAATGAACTTTTCTATAGTCCTTCAGTCGAATTTGTAATTCTTAAGAAAGTTCTATATATTCTAAATGTTCAAACAAGTCTCTTTCTCTCTCTGTTCAAAAATCAGACTTAATCTCACTCTATGATGAAAGCATCGAAAGCAGCGCTTACATTTCTGACTCTCTCCTGATAAAGTCACAATTGTGGATCAGACAGAGCGAGTCACAGGGAATTCTGGTCATATTCACATTCATGATAAGTCAGACGTCATCAGAACAGATAATTAGCCTCTAATCAGCTCTAATTGAGTAAACCACTCAGACTGCTGTACATTACCAAACACTCAACATCACCTATGCAATCAGAGAGCACTTTATTTAGCATATTTATCTAATTGAACGCTAAGAAAGTGAACCAAAATGCATATGCATTTGTGAATGTCTCATTACTAGATGTGAATTTGCTTAGCATTGCTTTACAGAGCTACACGTAGAAAAGAGCATCTTCAGCTTATTGCATGCAATTTCAAAATAATACAATTTAATAAAAACACTTAAAGTGAAATGATCCTAACAATTCAGAATGGTGTGCATAACGTAAAAATGCTCCAAGTTGCACACCTTAAACAAGCCAAAGTGCGCATAAATAGTTTTGTAGTTAAACTTATGATTACGTAACAATGCGAGAGGCCAGGGGTCTTACCGTGAGTCTGGGTATTTGGTGAGGGTCGCCAGGCTGCTGGTGTACATGTGGCCACCCACGTCGATGTGAACTGGCGCGTTGGCTTTGGTGAGCTGAGCCGGCAGTGGAATCCCCTGCGCGGCCAGAGGAGAGACCGGAGACCGGGTCAGAGACAGGCGTGACATGCTTCTCCCTTCCTGGAAGCAGACAAACGGGAAAGCCATGGAGAAATGATGCTGCTGATGCGCCTTCACGGTGCCTTAGCGTCTCTCCCACCTTGAGCGTCTGTGCGAGTCTTATCAGATCGTTTTCTCATCTGCCCCATCGCATATTTAGCTTACAAATTATTGCCACAGCTCTAATGAAGTATGTTTGCATCTTTTCACTGGTGCAGCCCGAGGGCAGGATACAAGGATGTTTATTAACGCTGTAGAGAGAGGGAGAGCGAGAGAGATATGCGAGGTGTTCGCCTCCAGGGATGGGAAAGAGAGAGAGAGAGAGAGAGAGAGAGAAAACGGCAAGTTTCTAATTAAAGGTCGTGTTATGTGTTAGACGTGATATCCTCCGACACTTCAGCAACCAATCTGAACATTTGGGAAACGAGGGCATTGTGCGCGTTCACGTGGAACGCCAGGCATCACTTCCAACCACGAACCCGCTGTTAGTGAACTGAGAATCGCTTGACATCCACCAACACCGGACATCCAGTGATGCAGTTGACTTACAATTAATGCACTTTCGAAGTGTGCAAATGTTGATGCATAACATTTTTAACGCACACATCTTAAGGGAACCAAATACTGCACTAATTTTAGGGAAACGTTTAGTGTTTGCAACTTAGGTTCCCAACCATTTTGGCCAGCTGGTCTACTAGCTTGAACTTCATTGCACTTGTAAATGCATAATTATTATTTCACCATCTCGCCTCTGTTCTAGCTCTTTTCAGAGCCATTTTGAAACTTTAGATCGGGTCGGTTTGGATTAAACCATCTGCTACATGAATGCACGCCAATTTCTAGCGCTCAGAATAATTCCAGGATGTGCAAAAATGTCCAAAGTTGAATCAAACAGCGTTCACACACAAACCCGCTTTCCTCCTGAATCTCACTTGATGACTGTCTGCTGAAAAGACTCTGTCCAAACCCAAAGGCTTGTTTATACAAGTCAAAACTTTACCTCACAATGCCCGGATCACGCAGGGCCACATGGAAATAAGACTTAACATATTCCAGTTGTCATAAGAAAGACTGCTTCATTGTGAGCCTGGAGTTCAAAGGGATTTTAACGACAAGTTCTTCCATGCATTGGCTCATTTGCCCGCCTGTTATTTTAACCATACATGGTAAACAGAAGGCGGTTTGTTAGAGGCTCCGCTCAGCTCCAGCGCTGGAGGCGATGCGCTCGAGGCGGACGGCAGAATTTTCCAGGGTGTTGCCACCAAGCCCTCAGCACTAATGTTCATTTAATACACAAGCAAGATGATACATTACAGATTCCATTGAAAGAAAAAAAAGACTTAAGACGTTTTGGCATATGAAGCTATCCCTCATCTCCATATAGCTTAGGGCGTTGTAACCAAAAGCCCAGATATTAATGCCGAGGGAATACAGTGGATCTGCCCCTTTTCTCTCTCTCTCTCTTTGTTAATAGGAGGGACCAGGTAGAAGAGTAAAGAAAAGTCAAAATGGTCAAGCTTAACAGCACTGAGCAAAATGTCACAAACTCATGTTTACGACCTCAAAATCCTCCAGATTATAATAATAAAACAAAATTAGGTAGTCTTACACAACCTTCTTACAACGTTGATTCCCAAAACCCAACCTACTGTGGAGATGTTTGGGAAACATTCTGTGTTTGCTGGGAAATGCATCTTAAAACTTGTAGCTGCATTCAGGTAGATAGCCTAAGCTGGTTCCGAAACCATCTTGACCAGCTGGTTACTGGCTTGGGCTATCTTAGACCAGCTACCAGCTAAGACGTCAAACTTTGAGACGGTTTTCATCCAATCCTCGCTTTTCCTCTCAACCTCTCAAAGCAAATATAAACACCTTTGTGTCGACAGTCAATGGCGGAAGCTTTAAAATACCTTTTGGACGTTCGTGGAAACGTTCGCTACGCGTACAATGAAATCTACACACACTTTTCCTGCTTGCTTTCTCCGGTTTCAGGTCGGTGCCCTACGGGTTAAAACTTCAATTCAGATCATTTCACAACATGGCGTCTCACTCACAGCGATAAAGCTTCAGGTACGAGGCACATATCCTCCTAATAACACAGGTTCTCCATGCCTAGAGGGTGTTTAATAAGGTTACGGAATAAGAAAAGAATCTTCAAGAAATATCTCACAGGACATGAAGCGTGAACGCGTTTGAGGACGCGTCGCGTTTTCGCGGCGTCGCACTCATTCTCGACAAACCACAAAAGCACCATCACATGAATCAATCATCTACTCTACATTGAGATGAGATTTAATTGGAAATGGTACCGTTTCAAACATCGTAGGTGTCCGAATCGCGATCCGAGTCCGGTTCGATCAATCGGCTCCCAGATGAAGGTTCGCGTCGCTCGCTCTCGGTCAAGTTTCTATCCGATAAACGATCCAGCCTAGCTATTCTCGTCCTGTCCGGAGTGAAAAGCGCGTCAAACTGCATTAAAACATGATCGCGAAGGGTCTGGGCGACTATAGCGAGCTGCGCCGCTGCTGTCTGGACGCGTTCAGAGCTGGAGCGCAAAAGCGCGCAGGACTGTCTTACCTTCTCCAGGAGACCAGAGCTCTCCTTCCCCCTCTTGATCTTCTTATTTCTTAATACTCTGATTCGGTCGCGTATATCAGCCTCGCCACTGTCTTTTTTGGCCACGGTGAATCTGCTGCTTTGCTTATGGGCAGAAGGAAGCCAATAATCCGTCTCTAAATCAGAGCAGAGCCGAAAGAAGAATTCTGGCTCCAGGCTGCGCAAACGCCTCTGGGGCCACAGGATTAGAGGACAATTAACTCAAACCCGAGCAGACTCATTGGAACAGATGCAAACCCGATATTCCCCTCGATTATTTATCCTCGCTTAGCTCTCTTTCGCAAAGTAAAAATAGCTGGCGAGGGTTTAAAGTTCAGCGTATAACGGTTTACGCATCAGGCAAGTGTCACCGCGCCGTTCCTGAGACTTTGGAGAGGCAGAAAGGCTGATTTTAATCATTGTCATTTCGTCTGATGTAATATTCCCCCAGGCTCTTTCACAGAGGCAACACATTTTCCTTCCCTGAACGAGTAAAAGTCTCTCTCCGCTCTCGCGAAAGAAAGCAGGAGGCGCGCACTGGAACTTGTTGATAAAGTGGCGATAAAAGACGCGTTTTCTGGTTTTCTGGATCTGGTGCTCACGCGCGCGGCGCTTTCCCCCGCGCTCCTCTCTGTGCTCTAATGTCTGTGAGAATTGTAATGGCAAATTTCCTGGAGGCCATTAAAAGCAAATGACGTCTGGACATCATTCACTGTGCGCCCTCACAGTCCGCCCGCAGCCAAATGCGCCATTTCAATTATTGCGCACGGCTAGATGGAGATGTCTGCTGCTGCAGGATCTCCCGTGCAAACGGGGCAGAACGTCGGTTTAAACCCACACAAACACGATCTTACACTTCTCGCGCCGGATTTTCATTTATTTAACAGCAGGCAAACAAATAAAGACAGTTGCGTTGGGCTTCAGCTGCGCCGCGTTCCCCGCGCAGGTACTCGATTATTTATTTATCTGAATGTTTGTTTATTTGCGTGTAAATAAGTGTGAATAATTGATGCTGCGCTGAGACCCGTAATTACTGTGGATCTCACACGCAGGACTGACGCTGAACGAGGCGTTCCGTGATCTTTGGCGCCCGCCGGTGTCCGTTCGGAGGAACGACAGATTTCAAAGAGTAGATTAGAATAGAATGATTGGTTTTATTACGGTGATAGAATGGAATGATGACAAACAGAAGGATAGGGAATTCCAATAGGGAAAATAGCTTATATAGCCTACAATTCATTCAAGTAATGTAGAATAATAGGCTGGAGCTAGGCACGTTTTTATTCAATTTATAATGTCTGTATCGGTTTCTATATAGACGCAAACATTAACATCTCAAGTACAAAACACTTCAGTACTTTTACAAAAAAACAACAACACCGAGTTCACTGAAGCTTTTGTGACAACATGCCCCAATAGCAACACATGTTGTTACACTGTATGGGGTAAGTTGTCACAATGGAACCTTCCATTATTATAGGTGTTTTAGCAAACAAAAAAATAACAATTAATTTAAAAAAAAGTATGAAATCCAAAATATATGATTTGTGACAAATCAAATGTAAAAACAAATTAAAAGAAAAATGCAGAATTTTGTTGAGCAGTGCTCATAATTAATTTACTACTGAACATTTAAAAGAACTGTTGAATTTATTAAACACATACTGACCTTTTGTGACAACATGCCCCAATAGAAAAATATGTTATCATACTATATGGGGTAAACTGTCACAATGGAACATAAAAACATTTATGAAACCCAAAATGTACAAATTATGACACATCCAATGTAACAAGTCTAAAGAAGAAAAAAAAAATGCTGAATTCCTATAAAGTTTTAGTCAATTTATTTACATATGAACATTTAGAAGATAAATGTTCTATATGGGTTAAATTGTAACAATAAAACCTTCGATTATTATAGGAGTAAAACACTTATGAAACACAAATGTATTTCTTAAAGATTTATGATATATGACACACTAAATGGAAAACTACATTTATATAATACATAATAATTCCATAATGCATTACTAATAATAGCCTATATAATGCTTTTGCAGTGCTGTTCTGCAGTGCTCATGGCAATGAAGTTTCACAGTCAATTTCTTTACTACTGAACATTTACAAACTACTCCTGAGGTCATTAAACCTTTTGTGACAACATGCCCCAATGGCAATACGTGTTGCCACACTATATGGGGTAAGTGGTCACAGTGGAACTTGCTGATATTTTATGTATTTTAGCAAATTTTAAAGAGTAAAAAATTCTGAAACCCGTTTTTATGACAATTTTAAACCCTCAATGTGTCATTTTCAACCCAGCCTCACGGCAGTTGGTGATTTAGTCACGTAATTTAATTTAATCTATTTATTCGTGCCAGGGACACGTTTATTTCGTTATTTTCGTAAGTCCAGCACGTTTTTTAAACTAATGCACTTCAATTGGATGCATCTTAGTTTAAAAAATGTGCTGGACTTACGAAAATAATGAAATAAACGCGTCCCTGCCATGAATAAATAACGTGAGATTTTATGATATATTAAATAAAAAAACCATCAAACTATGCAGAATTATTATAGCAAACATTTAGTCCTTGTGTTTCCTGAGGTATTAATATTAAGATATTGTTATGCGGGGCTCATGGCAATGCAGTTTCAGAGGCATTTTCTTTACTACATTCATCAAACACGCGTTGACCTTTTGGGACAACATGCCCCAAATGCAACACATGCTGTTACACTATATGGGGTAAGTTGTCACAACTGGAACCATGTTGTTATCATAAGATTTTTAGCTAAATTTAAAAAGTAATGCAATTATGAAACTCAAAATATGATTTTTATAAATCAAATATTAAAGCAAACAGCTATCCCTAGTTTCCTAAATTATTAATAATAAATGATAATGCTTTAGCAGTGCTGTTCTGCAGCCCTAATGGCAATGAAGTTTAATTGATTGAAACTGATAATCATCTCTTAACATATGAACCGCATGAAACAAGAATATTTTCAAAACAACTGCTTAATTGATTACAGAAGAAGGAAAGCCGAGCGATCCTGCAGGTATCAGGCACACACACACAGAAGAAACTGGTCCTGAGGCCAGAGAGTGTTTTCCTCAGGACTTACAAACGCAGGAGGAATGTGGTTTGTAGTTTTCCCCCTCATTAATACAACAGCCCCGCAGTGCGTTCAGCTACAGCCGTGTGCAGAAGATGTTGTAAGTTTAAAGATTTAAACAGCTTACAAAGTGGCCCCGGGTGCTTTAGTTGCCATCAGTTAATTCCTGTAATTTATGGGTTTTGCTGTGCTGTCTGTGAGAGGGGAAGCTGAAGTGGGTCAGATTCCCGGAGATGATTCGTCTGACAGTGATTTCCACAAAACATCCTTTCAAGTGATGATAATGAGGATCAAGAGTGTTTATGGGCAAATAAAGCATAGTGTTGAATATGAAAGTCTGCACGGAAAAGCTGAGATGTTCATGGAAATACAAAGAAAGAATTTTTAGAAAACATATGATGTAAAGTAAAGAAGAATCATTTAGGGTCACACTTAATTTCCACAGTCTACTTTAGACATTCTACTGACAGTACTAGCAGACAGTATTAGAATATAACTCCTAACACTTTATTTTGATGGGTCCACAACATACTGACTATCAGAAACTTTGCAATATATGTCAACTTATTCTACTAACTCTAAACCTACCCTTACAGTCTACTCTGAGAGTTAGTTGACATGTAGTTGTGAATGAATGATAATTAGTTGCAAAGTTACTTAGTTAAACCCCTTAATTATGTACCCTACAAGCTGGGCTATCAAAACAAAGTGTAACCTAATTTAACGTTGTAATGCGATCATTAATAATATTAATACATAAATTCATATTTTAAAATACATTTAGGTAACACTTATTTTAAGGTGTCATAATACAGAGTAATTACCTAATTAGGCACTTAGTAGTAGCCATTGTACTTACATGAAATGAAATGTACTTATCATGTAACAGTTTGTAGATGTAACAGACAGCTACTGTTACACATATGTTACAGACCGAGTCTGTTACACAGCTACTTACATTTAAGTACAAACTTTTTATTTTAAGTAGCTTATGCCTGTGTAATATTCTGTTATTTTAATGTAATTAGAAAGGTATTACATGTATTTAAGCTGTGTATTATTGGGTTCAATCAAACTAAGGTGCAGCTAGATACGGTGTACAGTATAGATACACATGAAGTACACTTAAGTACAATCTTCATACACTTTATTTTAAGAAGTTTATGTCTGTGTACTTGAATTTATAATTGCGTGATGTAAAGTCTGCAACACATGTGAGACAATCTTTTGGTTACATAAGTAGCTGTGTAACAGACTCAGTCTGTAACATGTGTCACAGTAGCTGCCTGTTACATCCATATAATTAATTAAATATAATGTACATTTTGTTTTATGTAAGTACAACAGCTACTACTAAGTACTTACTAGGTAATTACTAGTATTATGGATACCTTAAAATAAAGTGTTAGCAAATTTTACATTTAAATGTAACATTTATTAGAGTATAACTTCTAACACTTTATGTTGACGAGTAAAATAAAGTCATATTGACAACATACTATCAGAAACTTAGCAAGGATTAAAGAGTAAAACAATTAAGATAAGTAGAGTTTAATAAGATTACTAATCAAATGTGAATAAATTGGTGCCATTTCTTCCTGATAAACATAGAAATGATAATACTTCTGATTTATTATTAATCAATGTTATTTAGTAGCAATATTTTGTTTTTATATTCCATTTTCTGTTCTAATTTTAATTAAAGGTTAATTAAAAATCAATTATTTTGTTGTGTGATTCAAAATAATAATAATAATAATAATAATAATAATAAATAAATTTGTATTCACTTTATTTCACCTTTAGATTTATAAAGCTTAAAATTTAACAATGAAAAAAAGAGGAAAACTTTTCAAATGCATATATTTATTTTAGTTAATGCTTATTTTATTTTGAATAATTTTTTTATAGTAATTTTTATAGTTTTAATTTTAGTGTTAGTGACCATTAATAAATTGTTAAAACGATCTTAGTTAAAATAAAATAACATTTTATGATGGATTTATTTATTAATATAAAAAACCTATATGCACAAGGCATTTAAAAATAGATACAAATGAATGAAGGCATGGGGAAAGTTTCTGATATAGCAAAACAGGTGAAAGCTAATATAGTTGAAGAAATACATGAAGAACCATTTTAATGTTTTAAATTTGGATTCTGCCTATTAACTAAAGATCTTTTACACAGAACTCTTGAATTATTAATATTCGCCAATTGTGCTAGAAAAATTCATTTTTGTTATTTTTGTTCATAGGTTGATTGAACTTCACTATACATACAGATATGAGAACCTGTTGACTTTTCTCATCTGTGACTCTGTGCTGCTGAAGTCAAATCAGTTCATACCGGAGTATGTCTGAATCTCATTAAAAGTTTGTCATGTTAATGTAAGACTGGCTGAGGTCTGATCAGATGTTTGAAGCTACCTGAGGACGCTCATCAGGAGACCATTTCCAGAATTCAGTTCATGAAGATGAGAAGAAATCATGTTCCTGTAGAAAGTGCTGCAGCAGTAATGATCCCTGTCTCCAAGCAGTGACACACTTTCAGCTGAACACATGCCTCATGATTTATAAGTCCTCAACCAGTCAGCAGTTCTTTTGTCCCTTAAAACACTGCATTATTGAACACGTGTTTTTAAAGAATACATTATGAAAGCTTCAACCATTTTCAACCATCTCTTTATTTACTTGTTTCTAATATTAAAGTTGTAAGAGTTGAAATATACATTTGATTCTGAAAAAAAACCAAACATTTTAGATAGGCTAATTGATTCTTGCATAAGCTTTACATTTATGCATTTGGCAGACACTTATCCGAAGTAAAACATGAAAGTGTAAAATCAGAAAAAAAGTTTGTTTATATATACAAAATTTTATATATGAAATATTTTACTGTCATAATTTTTCTCATAAATTTGACTGTCATCAATTAGATTTTTATGTCCATCTATCATAATTTTTTCAATTAAAAATGTTAATCTCAAATAAAACTTAGATTCATTATAGAATTATAATCCTAATTATAATATTTTTATGTGATAATTTCAATTTAGTTTGTCAGTTTGGATCAGTCATAATTTTGACTCTTTAAATAAATAGTCATAACTTTTAATATCATCATTTCACCTTTTATGACAGTTTTAATCTAGTATATCATTATTTGGATTTATTTATTTATTATTTTGACTTTTCATCTAATAAATATGACTTTTTGTGTCACAATGACCCCTTTAATATCATACTTGCGACTTTGTGAAATCATTTTTATTTGTATCAAAATTATGACTTTTCACCAAAACATGATTTTTTTTTCTAATGTGCTGAAAGTAAGGGCATATTCAAATAATTACTGTTTAGACAGAGAAATAAACTAAATATTATATATATATATATATGAGACAGATCCAGTTCAGTTCATAAACATTCATCAATTCTAAATTTAATTCAGTCCAGCATCTCTTCTGAAGACAGTCGAGTCGGTTGAATATCAGTGTTGGTGTTATAAAGCAATTGAATTCAGCTCATTCCAGCCAATTCAGTTCTCATTCACATTTATGAATTGACTGGGAGCCAGCCGATAGTTGAATTCTGAATTTGACATTCATGCCGTGGTGTATTATATATTTGGCCTGGTGCTTTGAGTTGTTCCTCAGTGAATGTTTCTGTCATGAGAACATCAGAAACACTTCTCCAGCTCATCGTTGTGCATCTGTCTTTGATGAATCCATGGCTCTGGGCGACGGCAGTGCGTCTATAAAAGCAATAAAAGCCAACAATGGCTTTTCAAAAATTAACGCGGCATCTCCATATTGATGAGGAAACATATCCAATCTTTGCTTTTTGCCTTTCTTTAAATGTCACAGTGATGGATGCCATATTTGCAGCGTGCCATAATCAACTGTTTTTTGATATTTTGAATAATGCTGCTTTTGAATTATAGCCAGCAAAAGGAATAATCAGTCAGATATGGGAATGCGCACGGCGAGGGGGGTGTGTATGTAAATGAGCGCATATGCATTAATGCATGACCCTATAAGAATAACAATCAGGCCTTCCGGCGCTAAAGCAGGTGTCGTTAATAGTCACGCCGGAAGCGCTGAGCCCCAACTCACTGCCTCCATGCTGCTCTATTTTCAGCGTCTCCTATTATTATTTTACGCTTATCTGAGCCCATTCAATGGCCTTCCTGTTCTGCTGTGAAGCTGCTTTCACGGACACGTGTATATTTTTATGTCTCCATCAGAGAAAGTATGCATGTGTTTGTACAGCTGTGTATTTGAGTTTATCGAGCAGATATTTTCAGTCTTATTGGTGGGACAGATGCGGGCGTTTTCATAGAGATGTTGCAATTATGCACAAATATGTTTTAATGTAGAGGGAAATAAAACAAGACTACACCATGTAGAGGAAATACATTTTTATCTTTGTATTTTTATAACTTTCTATTTAATTAAATTACACTTTTAAATTAAGTGTTGTGCAGTTCTCTGTTGAGTTTATTTATTATTACAAATTCATACATTTATTTACATTCATCAAAGAAAAACTAATTTCTTATATATGTATGCATGTAGGCCATGTATATATATATATATATATACATACATATATATACACAGTACTGTGCAAAAGTCTTTTCACCAACAAAAAATGGTTTTAAGTCAGTTATTTCTATCAGTTGGAAGTCTATCAGTCCATCAGTTTCTATCAGTTGTCAGTTGGAAATATCAGTTTACATTTCCAAACATTATTTTTGTCATTAATTGTAATAATGCAGTGAGATTATTG
>JAUMHE010000071.1:18172247-18185876 GCA_032359235.1 Enteromius mattozi | reverse complement strand
CGCTGATTACAGAACCGAATTTACTGACAAGATGCGCAATACATATCGCGCGATGATTATCGTGCAGCCCTACTTTTAGTCCACAGATATTTCATATCTGAACCCCACAATACATACCTATATCAACGTAATAAAATGTGCCAGGGTTCATGTATTGAAGCTGTGTTTTAGCTCCACTCAGTGGACATTTCGCTTTAAAACTGCGGCGAAACGTGCAGTAGGGTAAGTAAAAACGGTGTTGCAAAAAAAGTGCACAGAGGTACATATTTTTATGAGACCAGATTGTACTTTTTTTAAGTATTAAATGTATACATGACAAAAAGCGATATTTGATATTTGTCATTAAATCAAATATTACATTTATATTTTTTATATGTATAAAATATTACTGCAACACTTTAAAATAGGTAACAATTGTTAACTATTAACTACAACTTTTCCCTCAATAAACTGTTAATTTGCTGCTTATAAATAAGTTTCAGTATTGGGTAAGGATTAGGGATGTAGAATAAGGTTGTGTAGAATAAGACATTACAGTAATATGTGATTAATTAGAACTAATATTTTGCTAATATTCAAGTAAAATGCATGCTAATAAGCAACTAATAGGTGTAATCATAAAATAAAGTATATTTACAAAATATTTAATATTGTTTAAAATATTATATAGCCTATACCTACTATTCTGTAAAAATAAATATTTAATATATATAACACTACACTTCAATAGTCTAGGAAACCTCTTCTGCTGATCAAGGTTGCAGTAAGAACTGTAATATTGTGAAATAGTTTTACAATTTAAAGTAATGATTTTCTATGTGAATATATGTTCAAATTTATTCCTCTGATCACATGATCCTTCAGAAATCATTCTAAATCATGCTGATTTGCTGTTCAAGAAATATTTCTGATTATTATAAATGTTTTTATATTATTGTGATACATTTTTATTTTCAGGATTCTTTAATGAATATAAAGTTAAAAAGAACATCATTTATTTGAAACAAGTCTTTTATAACATTTTACGTATTCGCTGTGACTTTTGATAAATTTAATGCATCTTTGCTGAATAAAAGTATTAATTTATTTTTAAAATAAGAATATATCACTCAAAATGCATTCTTATGCACAAACAAGTCTATTCCACTTTAGTCAGTAACCCTGTGTGCTTCTCATCTCACACAACCTGTTGTTTCTCCATTTCCTATTTTCAAACCAGAAATTTTTGAGCTTCTGTGAATCAGCTGAATTTCCCTCTGCATGTCTGGACGACGCTTTTCACCGCAGGGTCGTGCAAATTCATCTAAAGGTCCTCGAGAAAAGACTACAGAACCATCCAGACATATATGTATATATTGTATATATGGTATATATGAATCTTTCTCCAAATCTCAGTCGTGTTTACTTTAACATCTGTGCTCGTCAAGGCCTTTATCATCTGTGATCGTCAAGACATTTTAATGAGAGGTTTCCCGTAGCAACAAGCGAGCTGTCAGACGACGATATGATGTGCCGCTCTGCACAGAGATAAAGAGAACAATAATAATAGAAACAGAAAGTCAAACTGCAGACAGGCGCTGATCACTTCATACGATCCGTTACATTGTCGGGAAGTGTCAGAGAGACAAAAGCTAAATCAAAACGCTCTGACGCCTCTGTCTGAGCCTTTATTTGCTTCCACAAATAACTTCATTAACAAGTTCTTCAAAAAAACAAACTCTTGTTTGTATTATGTACACACACAAGCACATTAATACAGCTCAAATGCCACTCAACAACAAATCGGAAATATGCTGAATCATGTATCACTTAACATTATCATTAATATAATTTTTTCTACCCACAGTTTTTCAACAGATTTACAAAGATTCACATATATTTGCACATTTATATATATTTTAACATGCTAATTAAATTGATTTGCATTATTATTAATTATTATTATTAATAATTACTATTACATCAATATGTAATTGATTTATATTTGTTCAAATAGTATTTTTATTTATTTATATAATGGTCAACATAACATATAATTATTTCTATATTTCATGATTTTTTCATGAATTTATTTATTAGTATTTTCTTAAAACATAAAATTTTTTAAGCTTTATATATAATGTTTATTTATTTATTTTACAATTATTATTTATATATCAAATTGATATTTATTTACATGTTATAATTTCCTTAAAAAAGCATTACATTATTATTAGTCTATTTTAGTTAGATCTATCTATCTATCTATCTGTCTGTCTGTCTGTCTGTCTGTCTATTTTGAAAGAAATCTTGTTGGTTATTGTGGTTGATCACAGTCAAGAATAAGCTATTATATGACTTCAGAAGTCATACGTTGACTCCATCTGAATACTAAAATCACTTAAATATCTCTCACCCAACCTGAACCTGAAGATTTATTCAGATTGTCACACTTGACAAGAGACAAAACCCATGAAGTTGCGAGGCCTGTGTGTGTGAGAGAGAGTTGAAGGGGAAAGTGTGTGTGTTTATGTGTTTAGCGGTTTGCCAAAGCCAGTGATACATGAATGCTTACAGAGCCTTTGGGGGGAAAAACAGACACAGAGTCACAGAGAGAGAGAGAGACAGAAAGAGGGGAGAGACAGCGTCCAGGTACTGCAAAGTATGAAAGTCTTGTTTTCCAGGCACAAGGGTCTGTAAAAGTGGAGCTGGACTCCAGAGAAGGCAGTGTGTGTGTGTGTGTGTGAGACACCTCAGGGCTCATGCCCTCTCTGGCCATCTGTGCTGACCAAGCTTCTCTTCACAGCACACACACACACACACACACACAGTACTCTCTCTCTCTCTCTCTCTCACACACACACACACACACACACACACACACACACACGCACAATGACATTTATGTCACTTAAATGGAAATTATTTGTGATTTTAGTCTGATCACATTCTACTCAAAATCACCTTTGACCTTTAGAAACACAGAGGCTTCCACATGAAAACTAATGGTATATTCAAGACTCATCACTGCTATTCACCTTCAAATACTGACCGTTTTGATGCATTCTAGTTTAAAGTCAACATGAAATGGTCTTCACAACTAATTTTACTTTTAAGAAAACTACATATTTAACTGGAAAAATGTTGCAAACCTCCTGTTTTATTTGTGATTTGATATTTATAGAATATTTGTGCAGATTTATATTCTTTTTCTATTCTTTTGACTTTTTTATGACCCTCTTGCACTAGTGTTGCATATTCTATTCTATTCTATTCTACTCTATTCTATGTCAGGCTAACAAAGACTTGTCACAGCACTGCTTGCTTATTTGTTGATCTTGATTGCCTCTATATTTCTCCATTTGTGAGTCGTTTTGGATAAAAGCATCAGCTAAATGACTAAATGTAAATGTAATATTAATGAGTAAGACTAGTGTTTATACCAAGTGTTTATACAGCTCACCCATGCAAATTTGCTGAAGATGTTCTCATGCTCAGGTGTGAGTTGTTTCTTCATCAGATTTGGAGAAATGTAGCATTGCATTACTTGCTTAGCAATGGATCCTCTGCAGTGAATGGGTGCCGTCAGAAAGAGAGCTGATAAAACAGCTGATAAAAACAATAATCCATAAGTAATTCACACCATTCCAGTCCATTAATAGTATTGATGTGCATTAACATATTAATGTTCTCTCCAGTAATTTCACTGATGGCACCCATTCACTACAGAGGATCTGTTGGCGAGCAAGCGATGGAATGGCGAATTTCTCTTAATCTTGTGAAAAAACAAACTCATCTACATTTTGGATGGCCTGAGATTAAAGATGTTTTTAAACAAATTTTCTTTTTTGTGCTGAACTATTACCTTAAGAAATTAAAGTAGCGCTTGGTGAGGTTTTTTTTAATGTTTTGAGAACCATTTTGCATTTGAATATATTTTAAAATATATTTTTTCCTATTATGCTGAATTTTCAGCATCATTGCTGTTGTCTTCAGTGTCACATGATCCTTCAGAAATCATTCTAATAAGCTGGTGAAACTTTTCTTACTATTATCAGTGTCGAAAACAGCTGTGCTGCTTCATATATTTTGAAAAAATATCTTTAATGTTGATTCAAAGACAGAACGATCCACAGACCAGGGTCTTTGTGTGTGTGTGTGTGTGTGTGCACGCACTGAGGTGATTCTGCTGAAAGACTCCTGGGCAGTGTGTATAGAGGAGTATCTGTGCCTGAGCGCTGACAGGTTTGATGGTGCGTGAAAAGCAGGTCTCACGGAGGCTGTTGAGCTCTGCGAGAGAAAGAGATGCTGTCAGAGAGACAGAGAGAGCAGGCCTGGTGTCAGGAGGAGTCTGTCATTCAGGATGAGGTTGGCGGAGTGGCTGTTGTTTTGTGTTTCTGATAAAGAGAGTGAATCACAGCTCCCACTCAACACAAACAAAAGACACAAATCCATTTAAGAGGCTCAGATACTGCGCTTGGTGAGTTTGACATAGAAAACACACACGCACACACACATGGTCCACTTAACAGGGAACATTCCAAAACCTTCAGCTAATGTTATATTACCGAATGAAAGCTCTTAAAATAAAAATGTCAACATGATCTTACTGTGAATGATTCATCAGTGCATCTTACTCCAAAGAAACTAATGTTTGTCTTTTATTGAAATCAAATAACTTGCTTTATCTCGGAAAGAGCTTTCTTTTTTTTGTGGATGTCACAAAGGTCTTGCTGGCTATTGATTATTAGCCAACTATCAGATGACATTTCATTTCGTTTTACTGTTCATACTGCTACTGTAAAACACCTTCATTATGAATTCTTACCAATAGTTCATACTAGTGCTGTCAAATATTACAAAATATATGTGTGTTGTGTATATTTATTATGTATATATAAAAAAACACACATACAGCATAAATTTAGAAAATATGTACATGTAATTGTTATAATATAATTTAAATCATATATAAAATATTTAAGATATAAAAGAAACATAGTTTGCTTAAATATATATACATGCATGTGTGTATATAATAAATGTACACAGTACACACATATATCATGTAAATTATTCTGGATGCAATTAATGGCGATTAATTGTTTGACAGCACTAGTTCATACAGTAATTTAATGTTGGTGAATTTAAGTCTATTAACGGTTACAAGAATAGCAAATATATTATTAAAAGAAGACATTCTTGGTGGTACTATAGGGTTATTATAGTTAACTAAAAACGAAGCTAAAATTAAAAACCATTAAACAAATATGGTTTAGATTAGCATTTCTAGAATATTCAAAAAGGCTCACTTTTCCTAACATTACAATCCGAGAACTTAAATGCAGAGGTTAAGAGAACACTTTCAGGAAAGTAAGGGTAACTTCCACACAATGATACTCACAACTGGACTCTACTTTAGTGTGTCCCCACGCCTAAAAAACAAATCTGAATAATATTTTTATGAACTTCTCTCTGAACTGATATGAATTCATTTAAATCCTGCACACGAGCTCAGTCCTCCTCACCTGTCCAAACCCCTGCTCCAAAAGGGCAGAGCAGCGACGCTATAGGTCAAAAGAGCTGTCAAATGATTGACAAGCCCGACTTGTGAATGTCAATCAGAGATACTGCTGCATCAAACAGTCAATAGCTGGATAGCTAATGATATCAGTCCAATTACACACTTGGATTAGATGCTTGTTAAAGGTGGTTTAGAGCTGGTAAACCACACTGAATAGTTTTCATGATTTTAAGCAGGTTTTTGAAGATATAAAACAGAAAGAGAAAGTGGTTTAAATGCACATCAGATACAGTATCTCAAACCGGCTGCCTGCTGAGAGCATCTATAGATCAACATGCTTGTCAGCTAACCACATTTCATATATTCTGCATTCACAGGAGGTTTCTCTGTCTCTGTTCTTGGCATTTTAACACTGTATTGCATGTTTCAGGATCTTCCTAAAAAAAAGTTCATCGACAGCATACACAAACATGAGACAAACACACACTAAAAGGTAATGATGTACAAAGCCAAATTCAGCAGTGTCAAACTTTACTCAAAACTGTTCAAAGGCAGATAAAGATGTACAGACCTGAGGTGCATTAGCTATTTCATTTATGAAGTCACGTGTTTGTATAAGGGCAAAACTTTCAATCTGATAAACTGTAAAAAAAAAAAAAAAATTGATTGGCTGCTGTGGTTGCCAGAATAATGTTGCATAAAAATACAGAAAAACACATTTACAGAATAAAAATTTTGTAGCTAACTTTAACATACTGACAGAGAAAGCCACATGAAGAATCAAAGCTCATCACAAGTAGCTTTGCCGCAATCAGAAGTATATACTAAAATACAGAAGGTGCACAGAGTCATTCACGCAAACAAAAAACACCATCATGGTAACACACATGACACTTCATTAATTAATACAATAAACATTTATTAAACAACAGAAGATGTAACATGAAGCCAAAATGTACATAACTGATAACAAAAACTATAAAAAACATGATTAAGCAAAATACCTTCAAATGTGGAGTGTCACACAGGGAATTCTGGGAATATCAGTTTACGGTTTTTGACTGTAAATTATACATTGATTTGTTTTATTTACTTCTAAAAACTGTACAATTAACAGCATTTTACTGTAAAATTACATGAAACGTCTGGTTAGATGTTTTACAATTTTTTCTGTGTATACAAGTTACTGTTAGCCTACTGTTAAGTTTTTACGAGATTTTACAGTTAAAATTACACTTTTGTTTTTTTTTTTTACAGTGTATTATTACAAAGTACACTTTGTTCAGAAACACAGACAAGAAAGTGTGAACATTTATTTCAATAATATTATCTGTGAGTACAGTTTTGTAAAAGTGCACTTTTAAGATGTGAAATGCACAAGTGCATATTTCCACAAGGATATAAATAATTGGATGTTACATAAGCTTTAGGTTTTTTAAGATTAGTAATTTTATGCAGCTTTATTAAAATGGGAGCTAGTGTATTTGTCATTGCTACACCCTAAAAGTTGCCATGTTGTTTTTATAAGCATATTATGCTTTTATTATAGTATCACAAACCTACAGTAGTGGTGTTAATGGTGTTTGTAACCCCAGGCTCATTGGATCTTTAACAGGATCAACACACGCAGCAAGAGCGACAGGCTAAGATACATGTGCCAATTAACCTTAATTACTAATAGACCCTGGTAAACTTCATTTTCTGTCTGTGCTGATTATCTCAAAGGCGTTTCTGCATTCTAGTGAAATGAGACGGGCCCCTGCTCTCCTGTGATGCACTAACATGATCCGACCTGCTCAGGAACGCTGAGCGGGACGTTTGGAGAATGACTGGGAATTGAATCTGAGGGCTGGGGAAGGCGTTGAGACAGTGTTTGATGGTGTGTAATTGACATTCAGAAGCTCTGGATAGTTTCTCTGTGTGCGATAATTCTCTGACTGTGACATAATGAGGGAAATTATTTCAGTCTGTGATCCTCACGGGCAAATCACCCTCCCTTATTGTTCTCAGATCAGTGCCAGCACAAACACTGCCACTGGCTGTGTGCAGAATAGAGTACTAGTTTACAGCTCACTGACTAGTGTGCAAAAATGTTGAAAAATGACCATTATAATCATGATAGTTAGGATTCGGTAGGATTAGTTTATAGATTAAAACTATAATGAAAAGCAAAATTAAAAAAGCAAAATCAGCACTATAAACTTGAAATAAAGGAAAATATATAAATAAAAATAGATTTTCGGCTAGTTCTCAGGACAATCTTTTTTATTTCCACTTAGTATAGGTTTTTAAATAGCTAAAAATAAATAAACTGAAATAGAAAAAGAAAATATAAAAGTAATTTCTAATTCAATGTGATGTTGCTAAACTAATTTCGGGAGGAGCGCATACGAATAATCAGACACAGCTGGCCAATCATCTCGTTAGCCAATCTGGACCAAACATTTCCACTATAAATAAGCCCGTTTCCTTCCCTTCCATATCTTGTTAAAGCATCCCTCCTCCTCCCCTTCTCCGCCTTGTTCGCTCCTTCCTACCGGACGCCGAGCTCTGCCCTCGCTAGGGTTCATAATACCAGGGCTCGGAGTCCGCCGAGCTCCCGGCTCGCCCCCGGACAGCATGCCAAACATGCTACTATCTATTATGAGGAAGCGCGAACTCGTGAAATCAATAATAAACAACAAATTCATACGGAGCATTCACATACTATGAAAGGTATTAAATAAAGCAGAAATATTACAAGCAGTAGTGTGCGAATCCAAACGTAGCCATTCAGTTTCGTCAGCTTTTTGACTGCAAAAAAACCCAAAAAACAAATTTTGCTGTGTTTTTGATATTCATGAAAGACTCTGACATATATGCTGCTTTCAAGTCATACTGGGAAGTTGTTCCGTACAAGTTCAGAAGATTTTAATGTGATGGGCTTTCAAGTGATTTGGGTCAGAATAAATGACTCGCTGGGCAATTTTGTATATTTATATTCTCCAAAAGAAAAAACGTTGTAGCACTTAGAAGCACAAAATGAAGAGCAAAGGATGTGGGTCTTTTATGTTTTATGTATTTCATCATTCCCACAATGTAGTTTGGTCACACAAGCATGATAATTATGATGTCGTAAATATAGACCTGCCGACAAGACATGAAGGAAACAATATGCATGGAGCAAAATCTGCAATGCACTGCATACTAAACGCCTACTTATATAGCTTGAGTCAAGGTTCTGTATATTATGATTCCATGCATGAAGAAGGTACAGGCCTAGTAGACTGTACAGATGAGCAGCGTCTCTGCATGACCTTGAGCAGCTGGGCATGACTTAAAGGTCAGCTGTGTTTCCTCAGAGCTTCAGAAGAGCGTGTGAGGGGATGAGTGCACGACAAACGCATCCAATTAACAATAAAGATCAAGAGGCTATAGACACTAGACAACATACCAACTGTCTGAGATGTGCGTTTTGTGCTCCGTTCACAAATGCTGAGGTTTATTCATTGTTCTTTTTTGGAGCTGCATTACAGCAGTATTAGTTTAGTTTCATTAAAATACTGAAAAAAATTGAGTTTCTATTAGCATTTTGAATGTTGTCATTGTAATTACAGTTAAATATTTTATCAATGTTTTTTTTTTGTATTAATTTTTGTTTTATTTTTAAAGCATAGATATTATTATTATTATTATTACTACATTTAGGTAAATCAAGATAAACTGAAGGACAGTGAAAAATGTTGCAATGGCAAATTCCTGATATAAAATGTTACTAGCTATTGATTATACTATAATAAATGTTTTACTTTAATTAGGTTAATGTTTATTTTATTTAAGTAACAACAATTTGTTTTATGTTATAATAACCCTAGGTCACAATAAGTACAGTATTTCTACAGATGCCATACCTGAGTTCTTAAAAAGGTCATAATTTTGCCCTTCCAGAAATTAAAGCCTTAAAGGATCTTAAATTGGAGAAAGTCAATAAAGGCAAAAAATTGTGCAAGCATTGCAAAAGATCTTTTTCAGTATTTTTGTCTTTTCAATAAAATTCCAAAATGTGTTTTAAATCGATAAATTTATTTGAGATACAAAATGAAGATATGAAGCCTTGTTTTTGTTTGAAAGAGCTATACATATATATATATATGATAATTTGTCAATGTGGTATATGAAAAATTGTTTCCCTATTAATTTAATTAATTAGACAGCGTAGATATTTGTCCTTTTTTATTTGATCATAAACTCACTTCTTTTTGATAAATTCCCCAGAAAACAAAACTTCTTATGTGCAATTTTTTAATAGAGATCTGTTGGAAGTTATTTTTAACTCTGAAGTGCTGCTAAATACAACTCATTGTGTGTTCCTTAGACATTTACATTTAGAGAGCATATGTTCAGATTGTGTTCCCCTCGATTTACTCCTAAAATGTTCTTTGAATGATCTTCAAAAGGGTCTTAAATTTATCTTCACAAAATCTGCAGAAACCCTGCTATTACAAAATAATAAATAGCACTGGGATAACATAACCTATGAATTAGCATCACCATGTTTCCATCGACAAAATGCCAATAGGGTTTTTTCCTATTATAAAGCCAACGGCTTTTGAATTATTGAATAAAAATGTTTATGATTCCTACTGTACATGTTTGATCAAGATAATCTTCAGAAATGAACAACTCTGAAGCATAAATACAGTCGCTGGAAGTAAAATAAAGGAATGCAAAAATGCTCATTTTTGATGAGATGAGAAATAACATTAACATTGAATAAATAACATTCATCTTTAATTAACACATAAGCAAAATGAAAACACCCTTGAGGTTAAATTGCATTACGAGTGTAAACCAGTGGTGTTGTCTCATTTCCGGGTGTCGTTTGAGCAGAAATCACTCTTGAGATGTCAACACGTCTCTCATAATTACACCGTCACCTCAGTCCTTCTCACTGTCACATACAGAGAATTCAGAGCTCCTTTGGGCTTCAGAGATGAGCTGAATGTGTCAGGGTTTCTAAAAGGCGTCAATGTTTCAGTGCCGCTGACATTTCAGTGCCCTGTGCTGGAAGGTCGTCAGCTTTGAACCAGATCTCCCAGCAATGGCTATTAGTGCTTTGTATAGGTGGGAGACAAATGCCACGCTCACAAAACCTCTAGCGCTCTTTCTCAAAGCCTCTTCAAATATTCATAACGGCTCCATCAATAAAGCAACCCTCACTTGTAGAGCAGGATATAAACCCCCTATCTGACCATCCATAAAATATGTTATGTGTTGCCTTTTCATAAAATATGTTATCCCCATTCATTTCCTAGCTCTAGATCCTCACCGTATAGCATCATTGTTCCTGTTTCTATTGTACTGTAGAATTTTACGACTAAAAATTTATGCACCCAGATAACATGTTAATAATTGGATCGAAAAGCCTTCATGTCAAACTGATTGAGCTGTATGTGAATGAAATTTTAAATGGATTGAAAGGGTTGTTACATCTATAATCTGATCAGTATGAAAACAATAGTTATGACTAAAAGATTAGAGTTTAAAAGTCAGTTCCAAAAGTAAAAATTATAATTTATTGTTAAAAAAAATAACACTTTTAAAGACCTACTGTGAGCAATATATTGTTTATATAATCAACTTTAAATTAATAGTTTTATATTTCTCTATCATTTTAAATTAAATGATGGATTGTAGTTCTTTCACTTATAAAATCTATTAAGTGCTATAAATCAAAGTTTGTGATGTTGTGATTTGCAGCTGGTTGGTTTTTAATGCTTTAAATACTTTTTTTTTTTTAAATGTTTATGGAAAAATGGATTTGAAAAACACTTCCAGAACCAATGCAACTGAAAAAGTGCATTAATGCAATCTATAAGATACTGTACATGAAAATGCATATTTTGCTCTGTTATGTCGAATTAGGGGTGAAAAAGCTTTTGTGTTTGTTGATACATATGAAGAAGATAGTAATTACACAACAGGTCAATGCACAATTATTTCAGTGCACATCACATTTCAGAGTCATAGGTATAGCTTTTGGGTGGAAGGTAGCGTATGTTTGATGTTGTCAATCTCCTGATGCAGGTTTGTGATTACATGTTAACAGGAGAGAGCAGAAGCCCAGGCCGGCCATTCCAGATCGATTCAAGGCTCTCCTGGGAAGAAGGCCAGAGCACAACGAATGCCCTACCTCTCATTTTACAGGGCACGTGTCATGAGAAAGCATTCAATACTTCATCAGCCCCCACAAAATAACATCTTTCCCCCTGTGCTATTTTCCTCCCCACCGCTCTTCATTCGACTGTAACTTGCTTGCATTTATAATGAAGCATTTGATCATTAATGCTCTAAATATTTCCCCACACACAGAGGAATAAACAAAATGTGCTATTTGCACTCGAATGCATTAAATGCGACGGCGAATGGGATTCAATTTCACAGACAAGCAAAGATATACGCTTTGATTTATTCTGCTGAAACACACTTAAAAAGCCATGAAGTAAAAAAAAAAAAACATAATGGCGAATTATTGAGTTATTGGTTCTCCGATTCCCACTTTGCTGACGCAGGGTTATTTTCGCCTTATCATTGTATTGAAGCTTTCCATACGAAAAAAAAAAGAAAAAAATCATTAGCGCACACAACATTTGATTACAAAAGCACACCTCCATGAAATTACAGCGATTGTATAAACCCGCTCAGCTTTTCTCATCAATCGAAGAGCGCCTGATTATATTTACCCGAGGATGCCTCATCCAAAATTGATACTGCTTCTCACAGAGCCAATTTTAATAGAATTTGATAGCTAAAATGCATATTACATCAATTTATTTTCCTGTCAGGATGAAGGCAATGGATCACGTAAACGCTCGGGCTCTCGCCTACAGCCATTGTTGGTCCCCATTGACCCTCGCGCTCTGGGGGAACGTGTTTAATTGGGGAAAATGTGCAGAAACGACCAATCGCTATTCTGCTGGGTCACCGGAGTGCAAGTTTTGCCGCCAGCAAGCCGCTGGCTTCTTTTGTTCCTGGCTGATCTGGATACGGATGATGAGGATTTATTGCAAATCAGCCTCGTTTTTGGCCCTAATTCCTCGCACCTCTGCGTGCGCCGCTCGAATCCATCGGCAAGCAGAAGTCCACGGCTCATTTATTTCCCCTCACGTGCATCTGATAAAGATGGCAGTGTTGTATCATGGCAGGTTTATCCTCACGACACGCCGCTAGTTTGACACCGCCGATAATCTGAGGCCTCCATCTTTTTGCACGCCATTATCAGGCGAGCCGGGGAGCCTCCGTTTAACTCACTGAATGATAGGCGTCGGATTACAACAGCCCTGGGACTAAATTACCTGCATTAGTAACAGCAAAGGGAGAATCAATCAGCGCTAGTCTTGTAATCAATAGATAAAGCAACAGCCGTCTCATGGGAGGATGTATATAGACCTGTGTGGAATACTGAGTTCAAATAAATGCTTCTTTTAGCTCTTTAAAGACATTGTTGTTCGTTGTTCTAAAAATCTAAATTAGTAGTCTGTATTGGAATCTTTTCACTCAGCTGATATTTTAGACAACATGAGCATTTCAAGAATATGTAGAGGTTTTATTCACTTTTACATCTAAAGAAAACATGAGATTATATGTGACCCTGGAGCAATAAACCAGTCATATAGCACAGGTTGTAGCAATGGCCAAAAACACATTGCATGGGTCAGAAAAACAAGAACTAACAAACAAACAACAACAACAAAAACATCGGAGATTAAGTAAAGATATTTTGTAAATTTCCTATTGTGAATATATCAGAACTTAATTTTTGATTAGTAATATGCATTGCTAAGAACTTCATTAGAACAAAGGTCACATAATTAATTCAAATCTTTTGACTCAAATGTAATCAGCACTATGTTCAGTGACTATGCAGGTTACAGTCTTGTGTTTTGTTGTGCTGTATTTATTCATTGACTTATGTCAAGTTATAAAGATTTAAAAAATAGATTGTGTTGCAGTTTACATCTTTCATAAACATGAAAGAAGGTCTTACGTGTTTGGAAAGACATGAGGGTGAGTTACCCTTTCAGTCGAATCACTTCGACGTTACAGATGGGAACTCGCCAGAGAGACCAATTGTCTTTGAGCCTTAT
>JAUMHE010000071.1:18141710-18159102 GCA_032359235.1 Enteromius mattozi | reverse complement strand
TCGCGGTGTACACGCTTAACTCTGAGTTAGTCTACTCAGAGTAGATTGACCTTACTCAGATCAGCTGTTCTGAAACCGAAAACTCTGAGTTTTTAATCTCTGGGTAAAGCAACTCAGAGTTCAAGTTTAAACTCCGAGTTGTTTGAACCTCCTTTCTGAAACGGGCCCCTGGAGTAGTTTATAGCAGGGTTGGTAAAACTACACAAACAAACAATTAATAAATAAATAAATATTTTTTTTAAGTAATTAAAAAAGTTATGAGAAAAACTATTTCAATATTTCTACTTCAAAATTTCACATTTACTGTTATTAAATGTTACTTGGTGTTTCTGTGTAAATATTAATTCAATCAAATAGCAATCAATGCAAATATTAATAAAATAAATTTAGTAAAATTTACAAGCAAGTGTAAATAGTTTCACCACCATAAAAAATATAGCTTGAGGTAAAATAAATGTTATTAATAAAAGTTTTATCTACTTGCCAAAAGCAGCATTTCACATCTTTGTTTAATAAATGAAGTACTAAAATAACTAAAATTAAACAAAACAATAATTAAAAAAAAGAAAAAAAAAGAAAAAAGCATACAAAAATATTACTAAAACCAATTAGTAAAAATTCGAGAAAAACAAAAAGAAGATAAACTAAAATATAATAATAAAATATAAAAATTAAGTTAAATTTGAAATATTAACCATACTTATAGCTTACCATAACAATAAAAATCATAAAACATATATTTACTTGATATAAAATGAGCAGTAATTGAAACTGCAAATAAAATATATAAAAATAGACTTATTTTAGGTACCAAGGAAATGTATCTAATTTTCATTTGGTTCACCCCAATGTACTAAAATAAATACAATTTAATAACAACTAAAAAGATCAGTAAAAAACAAACAAACAAACTAACACAAATTAAAATCTCAAAACTATATAATATCTCAATGATTAAGCTTTATTAAAGGTTTAATTAATTAATGTTTACATGCATGCATTTGGCAGGCACTTTTATCCAAAGTGACTTACACTGCATTCAAGCTATATATTTGATCAGTTCATTCATGCATACCCTGGGAATCCAACCCATGACTTTGGTATTGCAAGTCCAAGCTAAAGTATCAAACAGTAAGTTGCACTGTCTGTTGACTTTAATATGTTTAGGTTTAATCAGCAAGTGCATGGCTGAAAAAAACCCCCCATTAAAACCATTCATTTTAATGTTTAGTCCAACTGCATGCAAAAATATCTGAGATTTTGATTACATTTGGACACTTGATACTCAACACTAGCTGCATATGAATACAGTGCTCCACGGTGTGCTCTGTTGTTTAATGCAAATGTGAGCAAATGTAGTGGGTCATCTGGGTTTTCTGTGCCTGCAGAACATTTGCACGCAGCAGGAATATAAGAACAGCGTGAGAACCTCAATCATAACCTACCCTTTGCTGCAGTGATCTGGTTTCTAGAGGTTTTAAACAAATTTTACTAGCTCAGTTTGCTATTATTAATGCTGTTTTTGAAGTTTGATAGGGGTGATAATAAACCCGGCAATAACAAGTGAATGAATGCATGAGATAGATTTTGAATGTCGCATAATAGGATTTTTATTGTTGAAGGTTTTTGGGAATCTGCAGATGAATATGACTGATGCAATCTGTTATTATGTCTTTTTTTTAAAATAGAAATTCAGGAGTTCTCTTCCACAGTGATAGATGAATTTTCTTTAGAATTATTTTTTGGCCTATAATTCTAATATAATTGCACTGTTTTCTTTTGCAGACTATGAAGAACTAAATATTTCTGTGTGATATTACAGTTTATATTCATTACCGGTGCTTGCAATCATCACTAGCACTACTATAGATATCTGAAAGTTTCTGCTCTCAGTATACAGTGATTAAACTTATGCATCAGAGTATTTTTGTACTACGTCTCCCCTGATGTTTTCAGCATCTCATCGAATTGTTTTCCCCTTTTTGTGTCAAGGATGAATCGTAGCATGTGTTTTTGAAGAATTCACCTGCTTACTGATCATGTGTGCTTCATCTTTTTAAACGACAGCCTTTTTACTTCTTCAAGAGGAGACATCTTTGAAAAGGGAACTGTGTTCTGCTGGAAAAACCACAAGGTTCAAGTTTCCCATTTCTGCATCTGCAAAACTGCCAAGGACTTGCTGGAATAAAAGTGTGCCACATCCACAAAGACCCACGTCAGTGTATTCATCATGTCACAATGGCATACAAAACATCCACAGATCTGAAGAGCAAACCAACCGCTGGGTTAAATATAGTCTGAACTAAATGCATGCATATTTTGGTTATTGCACTTCTCAAATCTCAACAGTTATGCATATTAGAGAGGATGCAATAAATACAATCAATAACTGTTCAACGATAACCAAAAGCTAAGAGAGCACAGAAAGGTATTGTGCGGAAAAAGCATAGTATGCTCATAAACAGACAGAAAGAGCATCACTAATTATCATCTGTGAGATTAATCTCCCAGTGAAGCACCAAACTCCCCTTTTCAATATTGTGAAATCAGAATAGCATACTTCTGTACTACTGTTATGCTATTTCTGCCATATTTTATAGGGCAGAGCAAAATTAGCCTGTGCTCGAATCCAAGGCTGTCCATTGGCATTCCCATTCATCCTGACAGCTCACACTATTGTTGTGATAAGCTCAATTGTGTTTATTAGGACTATGTCATTAACATCTGGTGTATCTACATACTGTAGGTCGCTAAAGTAATGATGCATATATATATATATACACAGTATGGTCTGCCTACTGGGGCAAACAAGACTGAAAAGCAAATATAACCCACTAACACATTTTCTATTTATGTAAATTGAAAATTTCCAGCACATAAACTAGACTATTAATATTTCTTGTTACGTTCAATTTGTTTCATGTGCTGTGAAGAGTCACGGCGAGACCGATATCAGAAAACACAGCGGGAAGTTTTCCCAGATGCCATTTCATTTTCACAGAAGCGCCATCCCAAGAATCTTTTCTATCAGCACTTGGTCTTGTGTTGTAAAAGAGAAACTCAAACTATTTTAATTTTTTTTTTTTTTTTTTGCAAAATAACAAAAATAATCAAATGACTTTTTTTGCTGGTTAACGTGGTACAGTTTATCTGAAATTGCCAATATTCTGTATTAAAAAAGAGGAAAATATATAATTATTAATTAATTATTAATTATAAAAATTTATAAAATTATATAATCATACTTATTGTATTAAATAATATTTTAAAAGATTTAAATTAATAGCAAAATAATTAAAAAAAGGTTATTTAAGTTGTAGTTAACTACTATGTAGTTATTATATATGTGTGTCTGTGTTTTAATTTAATATTACATGGTATTTTAATTAATATATAACATTTAATTAGTATAATAAATCTAACAAAATAATAGAATTTAAAAAAATATTGAGATTTTTTAGAAACAGATTTATTAGTTTACCAGTACCCATGATTTGATTTGATTTATTTATGATTTTTTAAAAATAAGAAATAAAATCTTGGCTCTGAGTTACTCCTTTTGTTCTTGGGTTCTGATTGTTCAGGGAGGTTTGTTAAGCCAAGACTTCAGATTATCATCAGCCTGTTTCTTATTTTGGGCTCTGCATCGCTGTTTATTCTCTTATCGCATGAACTGCCTGGCCTAATTCATCACAGCAAAGTGAAGATTGCATCGTGAGAATGGATGCAGAAGAGATTGCGTCCTTGCTGAGGGTGTTGAGGTGGCATTAATTCATGACTGGACATCCTCACCCTCATATTAGCACATTAGAAGAGCGTTAACCTCATCAGAAAGCCATAGACAGAAAGGCCAGCTCTGCCCCGCGGTCGCCCACGGCCCGCTAACTACCCATAAACACCGGCTGCATGTAATGAAAAGATGTGCTTAAGATTTTATGGGCTTCCCGATATGTCATGTCCTGAATCGATATGTGTTTATAGGGTTAGAGGACACCACAGGCTGATGGACCGCTCAACTTTACATTCGTGCATTTCTGGCCATGCAAAACTCGATGCAAGATACTACACAGATCCATTTCCCAACTTCAGGGATCAAAATATAATTGAAATCTCACTTATTATCAAGTGAATGCATGAGTTGATGTATCCATTGAATGCAATGTAAACTGCAATGCATAAAAGCATCTGCCAAATGCATACATTTAGTATGTTTTTGGTTTTAATCATTATGCTTTAATATACTATTATATTGTGTACTGCCATATACTATATAATTAATAATTATTATTATACTTGTGGGTCAAACTGCCACTGATATGATCATACTGTATTATGCGATTTCAAGTTTTCTTTTCTCTTTCAAATGTGTTATAATTTGTTAGTGCATAGATAAGATCCCTGAAGTTGCAAAGATTAAAGTTTCAAAACCAAAGAGATATTTTTTTATATAAGTTATGACTTGTTCACACCCCCCTAAAACGGCTCGTTTAAACACGCCCCCAAAGAAAGAAGGCGGAGCTATTATTCTCGCTGTGGTTGTTGCCGGCGCCATGTTCTGGAGACTCTGTGAGTCATTGTGAAAGTGAAACTACTTTGTTTATGCTTCCAAAAGAGGACACAACTAGAAATCAGTGAAAAGTTGTTTACAACACTGTTCCAGAACAGTTGAACACAAATATTAGAGTGTGTTCAGCACATTTACGGAGGACTGATTCCTGAAGCTGACAGAGCAGTCTATGCTGGCTGTGCACAGAGACTATAAAGTGGAGCAATTCTACCTCTGCAAGAACAGTCTGGTGCTTCTGACTCACAACCTTGAAGTTACATTACATTTTCTTATTAAAAGAACCTGCTACGTACTATTCAAACGCGAGTTTTTAGCAGTGAAGGTAGTGCTTGTTGTTTGCTGTTTCTCTGATCACAAATGCAGACATAGTGATATATTTATGAGGTGCAATTCAATTAAAAGAGACAGTACTAAATCATGATAATCAGTAATTGTCCCCACTGGATGCAACAAACGCATAATTTGTAAAGCTGTAATAGCAGCTCACATTATTGTTGTGATGAACTCAGTTGTGTTTATTAAGACTACTGGTGTATCTACTGTACATACTGTAGCTTGCTAAAGTAATCTATCTATCTATATATATATATATATATATATATATATACACAGTATGCTCTGCTCACTGGGGCAAACTAGACTGAAAAGCAAATATAACTCACTAACATATTTTCTATTTATGTAAATTAACAATTTACAGCACATAAACCAGAATATTAATATTTTCCCGTTATGGTCATCACGTTATGATAAGGAGCGTAACATTTCCATCAGATGCTTGAGGTATTCGGCCAATCATAGTGCACTGGACAGAGAGCACACCTCGCTTGTTTTTTCACAACTCTCAGTTTTTTTCTTCTTTTTTTTGCCACTGAAAATATGTATTTTTTATGTTTGTGGTTTTGGGGTCTACTATATGTTTGTCTTTTTACAGTGTGTTTGTGGGCTGTTTTAAACATGCTTTAAAACTGACATATTTTACTCCTAATTTAACTATGAGAAGTAAATGTTTAGTGGTTTGTGCTGCTCACTAATCCTATATCCAGACACACACAAACTTCTTGATAAGTTTATAAATGTTTAACTTCAACTTAATTCTCTTCAGACTGTTGCTCTTTCATGAGAAAACTGACTGAAGATGAAGATAATTCATGCAAATGTCTGCCAAGAGAATGCAACACTTGCATTGCGTTATGAATGGAGGTGACATTTCATAATGCAACAGCACACAAACCTGTTAAGAGTTCAGGCCTCAGTATGAGCAATAATAACAGCCTTAGCAAGCGCCGCTGATTGTTTAAAATGCTTTTGACAAAACATTTTACGAAGGTGTGCTGGCACTTAGCATTCAAAAGATAAAGTGGATGTGAGTTCAGAAGGGGGTGAGAGAGAAGCAGATAAGAGGGTTTGACTGCAGCCTGTGCAGCACTTACATTAATAAACAATGAGAGGCGCTTGGATTTCAGCTCAAGTACATTCAGGCCAAAGTTTTAGCAGAACACAGCCATGAGAGGCCTGAGAAACAATACGACTGCAAGAGAAGAGTACAGTCAGAATGCTTCAGTGTTGTTTGGGCCACATTAAATATGCAAAGACAAAAAAACCCAAAGTGAATGAGAATTGAATATACATATGACCTGAACCTCCTCTACAGAAAGATGGCTGCTTACAAAAGTTTGGAAACAGCATGATTTACACATTATACAAAAAATATATAGGTGTTTTCCAAGTCTCTCAAATTTAGGATCTTCACCTGGAGTCCAAAAAAACAGGCAAATATTTTCCACATTGTAAAAAATTGTTTTGTTACAGCTGTGGTTTCCAGCAATGTACTGCAAAATTTACAATGTCATATCGGTGACCATATTTTACAATTTAACAATAACTTAAAAAAAAAAGTAGAAACATCTTTTAAATGTAAAGTTGGCAACACCATAGTGTGTGATGTTTCAAATGTGCAGGCTCTTCATCAGTCAGAAAAATTATTAAATTACATATAATGCAATGTTAAACCATTTACAATTTCTCACTGTACTGTATATGGTATACTGTTCTTCACTCTAAATTATATGGCAATTCATTTTTACTTGAAAAAACACATTTAACAATATTATTTTAATAATTTATGCATATTTGATTTCCAAAAAAAGTGGTATTTTACTGTAAAATTATGTGTACTGCGTGAAAAAAAAATTATTTTAACTTTTCACTGTATATGGTAAGGTAGCTTTACCTGCTAAGCTCTGTATGTGGTAAGCTTCGGTTCTCCACAACTTATGGTAATTCATAGGTTTAACTAACATTTTACAGTATTTTACAGTACAATTACATATATTCCAATATTAAACAATTTACTCTTTATGATATAGTAACTTCATCACTTTAAATTATATGGTAATTTATAAAAAAACAAAAAAAAACAAAACATAAATGTGACTTTTACTGTGAAATTATGTACAGTATAACATAATGTTAAACCCATTACAGTGTATCATTACATATGGTATATAATGATACTGTAAATGGTTGAACATTGCATTATACATCATACAGGCTTGATGTGGACCAGTTAAAAACCAGCTAGTTTAGCACTGGTAAACAGAACTCTTTTTTCAGTTTCTTCAGAACGTGTAAAAATGCAGTATTTGCAATGCCCTTTTCATGACTTTGAGATACAGGATGAGAATGAGCTTCTCTTTGAAGATGATGTACTGGTTTGGGGCTTCTGAGTGTCTTTTGTCTGTCTTTGCATGTTTCACTGCGAGGGCAAAACTTCAGATCTTCTTCAAGCTGCCTAATATTTCCCGAAGGACAATGTTCTTGTGTAAACATTTGTAAGAAGAGTATTACTATGCAAATGTGATAGACTGTCACTACATTGGCTGCACCCTTTCTTTGTTGTGCAACCATCAAACTCACAGTCTCAGAATCATTTAGCCTCATAGAAACAAAGACCAAAAACACAGAGCAGCTTTGATGGAGTGAAGATCACACTCTTTAGACTAAACACGGGTATACAGCATCTTATCAGAGTAAATCACAACGTCCTTGTGGTTTCTTTACTTACAAATGTTCATGACAGTTGTGTGAGGAACCAATCCAAATTTAGGCATTGATAACTGCAGAAAAGAAGAAAATTCAATTGAGATCTTCAGTTTCATACAAAGCATCATTTAACTTTAGAAAACTTTAAATAAATAGCATGAGTATGCTATCTACATTCTCTTAATTGGAAAAGACCAAAGTGAATATCCTTTTGTTTTTCAAAGCAGAAAAGTCTGATGGGTTTGGAACAGTATTTTACAGTAAAATTACACATAATTGACATTAAGTTTTTCACTGTAATTATCTGGTAATTCATTGTTTTTAATGCAAAAATAAAATACATATATTTGGATATTAATCCATTTACAGATCTTCACTGTTTATTGTTTTAACAAATATCCAAAAATCATTTACAGTATTTTACAGTGAAGTTACATATAATACAATGTTTTTTTTTTCTTTAAAAAAATAGATTTGACAGTATTAACAATTAGTTCATTAATAATTTCTTCAAGCAGAATTGTACTAGTAGATTTATTTATTTAATAATTTATATTTTATTTTATTTTCTTCAGTAAAAGATATACAAGAAAATACTAGTTCACATTTTTGCTTCAAAATGTCACATTTACTGAGTGAAGCTATTTCAAAATAAATCTAAAATTTTTTTTTTAAACATATGCACAATTTAGCAAAATAAGTTTTTATATCTCAGTATCAGTGATGTTTCTCTAGCAAACTGATCTCATTTGAAGGATTTTTAGTTGAATACTGACTTTCCAGGGATGTCTCGTCTTGATTATCAGCTAAAATGACCTTGTTCTAACTATTTTTACATACATTTATTGCAAAACAAGACAAATATACAAAAAATCTGATGTTCTTCGTGCTATAAATAATTGTGTGTTTGTGAGATTTCAGTGATTGTACGGTATGTTCTCCCTTGAAGGGTCCTCCACTGAGAGGATATCTAAAAGGGGAATTGTTGAACAGCAGCTTTTGCCTTTGGTTTTCCGCAGGGACGCCTGGCCCAGATAAAGCGAGTGCTGCAGTTCTGCTCACAAGCAAACGATGTCCACTAGCCTAAGTATGTTCCTCAATGCACAGATCAATTATAGATCGCCCAACCGTACGCCTAGCAGCCTTTCCTGCTCACATCCAGCTACAGTTCATGACTTGTGTGTTCAGAAGCAGGTTGGGCTACAACACAGAAGAGCATGAGTATGCAAACTTTTATAAAGTTATCGTAAAGCCATTGCTCACACATTTAGGGTGTCTAAAACGCTTTGTTAAATACATACATATAATATATATATATATATATATATATAATCTTTGAACAAAGATCAATGCACTTAGCAAACAACACTGCTTTTTCCATGGATAGTTTTTTATTATTATTATGATTGTATTTAGTCTCTTGTTTTTAAGTTGTTTTTACTTAACAGAAGTGAAACAAAAGGCAAAATACACTTATATTAAAGAGTAAATTCTATCAAAACAAGTCTTAATGTCTTTTGCAGTGTTGAGGATTTTTAGATATTTCAACTCATAAAAGACTAACTATAAACTTACGAAGAAGTCCTTTTGCAATAAAACACACCTGTCAGCGTCTGAAGACAAAATACATTATAATTCAAGAATGATATCATAAAAATGTCTTGTGCAGTCTTTAACTTGTTGTAAGGATGTTTAAGGTACATGTTTTATATAATGTACACACAAACACACACATACACACACAGTGAGTAGTAACCATATTAATAGTGTTAATAGTGAGTAGTAACTATAAAATATCAATTATAAGTAGTGACAACACAGAAACGTGCCAAAAATAAATGTTAAATTACCGTTTATCTGTTTGGAAACAGTAGTTATTTTAGTTTCATTCTGTGATTCTACTAGCACAGACATGACACACTTATATTATATTATATTACAGCTGTGTTAACAATCTCACTGTTTGTGATGCCACAGAGTAGATCTGCAATTTTTGGAACAATAATCCTCAGAAAAACAGTCTGGAGTTGATCAAACTTGAGTCAGAAGGATTGAGCAATGGTCACGTGATCATGTTGGTCTGTTAAAATATCTTCCACAAATCTATTTCCTTCAGGCCTCCAGATCTCATGCATGTGTGTTTTCTGCTGGAGTTTCTCACGATTCTCCTGATGACTCATTCAGCAACCAAACTACTAATTTAGCAGCACAAACTTGCTGAGATCTAGCACTGCGATGCATTAGCATTCAGTGTTGATGAGCGTTTTTCCAGCAGCAGAAGCGCTCGGGGCTTTTGCTCGACTTGTTTGCATAACGTCAAAAAACCAAGGCTAAAATAGTCTTGATTTAAGCAGGGTGTGAAGTTGAGTTCGGTCTCTGTCCCGGGTGGATAAATATTGACTGTTATGGAGCAGATGGCCGAGGTGTTAGATCGGGTTTGAGGGAGAGAGAGAGGCAAACTCCGGGATCAGGACTGACATCTGGTCTCGTGAACACGCTTTATACGTCAGTTTGTCTCATTGAGAGATCAGAATAACTTCTCCAAACCACAAATAACTCCCTCAATCAGTATTTTGTCTTGTTTTTCAGTAAAAATATCTAAAAAAAAAACCAAACTATTAGTGCTGTCAAATGATTAATCTAGATTAATCGTATCCAAAATAAAAGTTTTTGTTTACATAATATATGTGTGTATATTGTATATTTATTATGTACATATAAATACAAACACATAAATATATTTAAGAAAAATATGTTATGTTTATATAATAAATATATTATAAAAATAAGAATATAAATATATAAACGTAAATATTTTTTAAATATATACTTTATATGTGTATATTTAAATATACATAATAAATATACACAGTATATTTTAATATAAACAATATTATTTTGAATGTGATTAATTGGGATTAATCGCTTGACAGCACTAATATATATATATATATATACACACATACATTACATACATTAGTTGATATATATAGTATGTTTTGGCACCAAGGACTTATTCAAAAATACAATAAAAATGTTAAATCTTATTACAAATTAAAATAGCTGTTCTATGTAAATATATGTTAAAATGTAATTTATTTAAATAAATTTATATAAATTGTAATTATTATTTCTCATTTTTATGCAATATCAATTAACCTAAATGTTTTTCAATATTTTTGGTTTAACAATAACATTAAGTATGAAAAATGCAAGTGTCTGTTCATATTATCCACTTTATTAATTCCTTATGTTGGCCATATTAAAATATAAAGTCAGCTATGTTTTTATTTTAAGCAAGAAAAATATAATGTGTGATATTGCAAGGAAAATGTTAAAATTGTATATGAAAAAAAAATCTTGTCATTATATGCAGAAAAAGAATAAAAATATCAATATTTTTTGTGGAAACCGTGATACATTTTATTTACTCTTTGGTAAATAGAAAGTTCAAAAGAACAGTATTTCTTTGAAGTAGAAATCTTCTGTAACATTATAAATGACAGTTTTGATCAACTTGATGCATAATGATAACTTTAATGTAAATAACAGTAATGTAAGTAAGTCTAAAACTATGAGTTTTGCTTGATCAAAGAGCCCTCACATCTTCAGAAAGGAGTTTGTTATTTGGCCACACATCTGTAGGTGATGGGTTTGTGTCCTCCAGCTTTATTTAGCGAAGGCTGAGGTTTGAGTTACTGAGCCACAGGTAACGGGATCTGTCCGGAGCGATTGTTTCCCCTCACGAGGAGCTGTTATCTGCGTCTCAAAGTGGCCTCTTCAGAGATAAGCATCCTCACACTCGCAGCGGTGTGAACGCTCGAGAGAGACGTCACTCACTTCGGCAGAGTGTTGTGATAAAGCGCCAAAGGCTTTGCCACCCTGTACGTTTCAATCCAGATCACTTTCCCTAGATTAAATCCAGCAGCGGCTGTCTGTCCTGATTGTCCTTTGGCCCATCAGGAAGAGTTATTCACGGAGATGACCGTACGATTGGGTCATTTCACCCCGCGGCCATCGTTTATTTCATTTGGTTCATTCTGTGAGATCGCAGTCACTATATTGCATCAAGCAGTGCTATTTTAGTATCTTTACTATTCTTACTATTTATTCATGTTTTAACAATTGTATGCACTTTAAAAAGTTAAAAAATCCATAGAAAAGATTACCAGTTAATTTTTGCTCAAATCTATAGGCCTTTCTCCAACCCAAACACAACGCAAAGCCATAATTCAAAATACATGTAAAACACCTGCAAAGAAATATGAAACAATTATTTATATTACTACACTGCATTGGGCCATTTTGTTTATAGATTTCTTCTATAGTGTATTTTTATTTTATTTTTTTTTTTACTTCCCTTGTATAACTTTGTTTTAGTCTATTTAGTTTTTATTAATTTTATTTCATGTTAACATAAATATTTACGTAAATTAAACACAATATAAAAATAAATGTATTTTAATTAATTTAAAAATAAATACATTTTTAATTTATATTTGTTAGTTTTTATTTTTATTAGGCATTATTTAGGTTTTTTTTTTTTTTTTTTACTTAAAAAAAGTTTTTATTAACATACTGTAGTGATGTAAATAGACAAAATAATCACAATTAAAACCATGATTTCAGATCAGTCTTTAGAACCCAAAATTAAATAGTGATACATTAAAAAAAAAATCTTAAAATATTATATTAATAGCTTAAATGCACGTAAACTTTGAAAATTCTAAAAAATAAAATGTAAAAAATATTTGTATAATATTTATGATTGGTTCACATCATGTCAGAATGACCATAACTGCAAATTTTATAGTTCATAGACTGATCACATCTTTCTCAAATTCATTATGGCAAAATCTGAAACTGAATTTTAAGAGTTTTCCTGCTTCATGATGTTATTAAATGTAGTCGGGGAGCTTCTGTGACACACACAGAATATCTGTATTATATGTAATTTTAATATAGCTGAGGAGTCTTTGTTCTTCTTTTTTTTGCATTAATTAATGTAGTATTTTCTTGTCATCAACAGCAAAGCTGCACATGGATTTATTTTTGCATTATGAATGTTGCCATAGAAACTAGTAGTTTGTGAGTCAGAGGAGGTGAACAGCTCAAAGCAGAGTCTGGTGATTACGGTAACTCCACATGAACACTTTTAGAGGGCCTGTTTTTCTGAAGCCCTGATACGGAGCATGACACTTCAGTGAGTAACTCCAGCCAGATCTACAGACACACAGACAGAAACACACCTTAGCAACCACTGTCACTCTGAATGCCCTAGCAACCATCCACAGCATCCTAGCAACTGCACAGCAGTCATTGCGATTTTAGTATTTATGAATATTTTTAATTATATTTTATTTTATTTTTTATTTTAATTTAATTTCATTCTAATTTTAGTTTGCTTTACTGATTTTATTATGAAATGTTCTTATTTTTAATATTTATATTATTAATATAGTATATTATACTATATATAATATATATACGATTATGCAATATTGTAGGTTTTTTATTAATATTTTGAATTATTTTGACTTTTTCAGTTGTAATTACAATTTTTACTGTTTAGGGGTTTTGCTATTGCTTTTGTTATTTTTAATATTTTTTCATTTTAGTATCATTTATTTATAGTATTAATCAAATATAGTATTGATTAATATTTTAAATTAGCCTTTATTTTTTACATCACATTCATTTTTATTTTATTTTTTAAATTATTTTATTTTTAAATGATATTTAAGTATTTTTACATACTACTCTTAATATATTTACATACTATATACTATTATATGCTATTATTATATTTATTGATTCATAATTTGATTGAATAAATCTATCTATTCCAGATTTAGCAATTTTATTACTTCAACATATTTACAAAATTAAGTTTTAAACTGGTTTATTTTATTTTATTACTTATTTTATTTCACAATATTTTATACACATTTGTTTGTCAGTTTATTCACTTATTCCAGGTTTAGCTATTTTATTACCTCAGCTTAATTATTATTTTTTTGTCATGTTCATATTTTTTATATATATTTTTTTTTTTTCTTTATTTCTCACAGTCACTCAGAACATACGCAACCAAGTAGCAATATTATGGCTACAAAGTAGCTCGATAAAAGTTTGCTCTTTTTAATTACCCACAATGCACCATAACACAAGTCTTCAATCTGAATCAACTTCTGCAGCACAGAAACAAATCAATCAATCCCAATCAGCAGAGGCTTCTTTAGTAAATACTGCTTTCCTCGTTTTCCTGTGCAGTAAGTTAGCGCCGGCCTAATATCGCTGTCGCTCTTAACCTTTCGACGGCATAAAGTCTTCTATAGCAGCTCCGGGACAATAGAGTCACGTTTAATGAGCTTCACGTCTCCCTTAATTAGATGCGTGGCTGTTGTCAGGCTGATCACGCCACCAGAAAAACCCACAGCTAGGCACATAACAGAATGAAGACATTATTCAGCTTTTCTCCGACTCAAAGGCACTAATGAATAGTGAACGATGGAGTAACCGGATCCAGAGCCGTTTATGAGGATCCCCGAGGAGATTCTTCCATGTTCTGTGAGAGATTTGCACAATCTGATCTCAAACTGAATTAAGATCTTCTCCGGACTGGATATGAATGACTCTTAATAGCGTTTCTCCCAAAAGCCACAGGCAGGGTTTCCAGAACGTGTTGGGTTACCATTGTGAGATTCTCATTCAAATTGAGACGCATCGAGTCTAATATCATTTTCTCCCTCAAGACAGCCTGTCTCCATCTCAGCACCTTTTAATAAGCAGAAAACCGTCGACTGATCCTTTCCTCTCTCTGACCGGCCTTCAGCTGTCTGTCACAGCACAATGATAACATCTCGGTCCTAACCAAACGTGTAATTAAACTCTCAAACATGCTCTCAGAAAGGCAGTTCACAGCTTCATTTTGGCTGTTTTCAGAACCAGCTGTTTTTCCAAAGAATCACTGTGAATGAGGCTTTATTAACGCAAGCACTCCTTCTGCAAACACTTCTGTACACAAACACAGCATTTCATTGATTAGAAAAGGGCTGCTAAGACTAGAAAAGGACTCCAGCAAATAAAGCAATCAGTGGCATTTCCAGTGAAAGTTATGGTGCTGAATTTTTATGTTGTATGTGCATGTACTGTCTTAATTGTCTTGTTTGAGAAATAAATAGTACTTGTAGTACTAATAGTTCTAATATATACTGTTATTTATTAACATTTACAGTTAGCATTTATCTTCATATATTCAGTTTTCATTTTAAGTTTAAGTTATTTAAGTTATTTCATTTTTATTTTAGTTTAGTAAATCAACTATATCTCACTTCAATATCTCATTCAATATGTCAGTTTCTTGCCCAAAGCATTTTCATTTTCAAATTTCTATTTTCATTTAAGTTTTCTAATCTTATATCCAATTTTCATTTAACTTTTCAAGTTTATGTTTTTCAGATAAAAACTTGCAAGTATTTTTTAGAAATTTAGAAACTTAGAAACTTAATTTCAGAAATATTGCCTTGGAAATAAATACATTTAAATAAATAATAACTGAAAAACCCCCCACATAAATAAAGATTAGATATTAGATTACTAATAATTCAACTTCAGATTATTTCAGTTACAGTACTTGCCCAAAGCAACATTTTTATTTATTTGCATTTTGTTGTTGTTGCTTTTTTTAAGCTGAAGGTTTTCTAATCTAAAATCAGATTTTTAAGTTTATATGTTTTAGATGAAAACTTGATAATATATTTTGAAATAATGATGACATTTAGAATAAACTGAAATTGAAAATGAAATATAAAAACATATAAATCATTAAATCAAAATGAGAAATGTTGCTTTGGCAATTTGAGTTGATAAATAAATAAATAAATAAATAAAATTGAAAAACAGAAATGAAAATTAGATATTAGATTACAAATAATTAAACTTACAAAACTTAACTATTGTTAATTGGACAACATATTTAAAGAACCTAAACTTAATACATTCAAATAAAATGAGAAATGTTGATTTGGCAATTTGAGCTGAAACTGAAATGGATGAATCAGTGAATAAAACTGAACTTTATTTACATTAAGACAAAAAAATGTAATAGTGCTAATCAACAATCACAACCCTGCTCAGGACTGACATGCTCAGCATGTGTATGTGTGTTAGTTTGGCGGTCTGACAGCGTTTGGTCTGATGTAATGTAGCACGTTCATGAATAGTGCTGTTGTTCTGTCCTGTTTGACAGTGTCTCTGTTGGCACGCACGAACAACTGTTGTAATCATGTTATTTTTGGAGTGTAAAACTTGCAAAAAACTCTCTGCACGTTTTCTTTTTAAGTGGGAGTAAGAAACACAGAAATTACAGCATGCATTCTCCAAAATAATCTCTTCCAGGTTTTCATTCACGGCCCGTCATGAATATCAGCGATGGCTGACAGCGTGGTCTTATTAACCCCTCGTCAGCGTCCGACATACGGTAACTAGTGACATTTCCTGAAATATCGCCATCGCCTGCTGAGCAATAATGGCAAAAGTGACATTCAGTGCAGCATTACAGGCCTAAAACAGTGCTAAACGTGTCACCGATGCAACTCGTGTCCCAGACACTCCGAGCACTGATGGCATGAGGCTGAAATACACACCGGACAGCTTTCAAAAGCCAACACGAATCCCTCCGGTGCATTTCAGGAAGACGTGAGGAGGTGTTTGAGTCACGCAAGGCCTGTGGGAGAAAAGATGCTAAAACAGAGATTCTGCTGCTAATTGCTGCCGTTGCCGTACCATGATATATTTTAAAAGACAACGTTCATGTGACAGCACAACTACAGACTCTATTGTGTTCTTCTCTGTGCCTCGAGTCGACCAAACACAGGTCCTGAGCCTTGAAAGTGACAGGTAATGAACGTCCTCTGACTAGCTGAACAATAGCGTCCCGTAGTCTTTTGTGCTTTTTACTGAGTGCCTCGGAGGCAGACGTGATCTCAGGACGTCTGTTTTAATCATGTGTCAGGTTTTCGGTGTGATGTTTCATTACGGCACCTTTACATGACAGTATTGAGTTGTTTTGTCCAACAAGTGTTTTTGTAGCATGACTAATTGCTTTGTATGGCATTGTGGATGTAGCTTTAGTGAACATGGATTTTGAAGATTAAATAAGCTAACTATTTTTTCGAATAAGCATTACAAAGTCTGATTCATTGTTGCAAATCTGTGAAAGCCTGTTTCCACCATTGATTAAAAAAAAAAAAAAAAGGTTATTGCGACTTTTTATCTTACAATACTGACTTTTTATCTCAGAGTTGCGAGTTTTAAAGTCAGAATTGCAAGATATAAAGTCAGAATTGCAAGATATGAAGTCAGAATTGTGAGTTAAAAAGTCAGAATTGCGAGTTTTAAAGTCAGAATTGCGAGTTTTAAAGTCATAAATGCGAGTTTTAAAGTCAGAATTGCGAGTTATAAAGTCAGAATTGAGAGATATAGTCAGAATTGCGAGATATAAAGTCAGAATTGCAAGATATAATGTCAGAATTGCAAAATATGAAGTCATAAATGCGAGTTTTAAAGTCAGAATTGCGAGTTTTAAAGTCAGAATTGTGAGATATAAAGTCAGAATTGCGAGATATAGTCAGAATTGCGAGTTATTAAGTCAGAATTGTGAGATATAGTCAGAATTGTGAGATATAAAGTCATAAATGTGAGTTCCCTTTCAGTCGGTCACTCTGACGTCACGTCGGTGACCGACGAATAGGAATCTCGCTTCGAGATGGCAAATCT
>JAUMHE010000071.1:18104625-18131879 GCA_032359235.1 Enteromius mattozi | reverse complement strand
CTCATGGCTGTATTCGATCAAAAGGGTGCTTCTACTAAATACTGAGCAAAGGGTCTGAATACTTAGGACCATGTGATTTTTCAGTTTTTCTTTTTTAATAAATCTGCAAAAATGTCAACGATTCTGTGTTTTTCTGTCAATATGGGGTTCTGTGTGTACATTAATAAGGAAAAAAAAGTATTTTAGCAAATGGCTGCAATATAAAAAAGAGTGAAAAATTTAAGGGGGTCTGAAGGTTTTTTTGAAGGTTTATTTGTGTTTTAATGTATTATACTTTCTAAAGGTGTAACAATGAATAGATACACTGCAAAAAATACTTTCTTTTTGTTTTGTCTTGTTTTGTAGTACAAATTATTATATTATAGAAATATTTCTTGTTTTCAGCAAAAAACGAACAACATTTTTGTAAATTATTCTCAAATCAAGCTTTCTTAAGTCAAGTAAATGTATCTTGATTCAAGAATGTTTAGATATTTGTACTGGAAAATAAGACAAAAATACTAACTTTTTTTTTTTTTTTGCAGTCTAAGTACAATACAATACAATCACTACAATGTGGATATAAATGTTTATGAGATCATACAATGCACTATAATGCATTAAATATAAAGATTTTATGACAAGTGTTTCAAAAAATAAAGAAATAAAAAAGAAAAGGAATAAAAAATAAAAACCTCCAATAGGGCTCAGAAAAATGAACTAAATCTAAAGGCAAAAGAAAATTATTTTTTCTGTCCCCACTGGCAGATATTTTCTCTTGTTTTACAAACACACACAAAATCACTTAATTTTGATAATTGTTTTTCAGAAAACAAGACTCAATATATCTAGTCACTTTGCTTTCCAGGAAAATGATATTGATTTAAGATTTCATTTAATAATTTAAAATATCTGTACTGGGAAACAAGACAAAAATACCAAGTAAGAAATTCACTTTTTGCAATGTACATACAATACTAGAACTCAAGTTTAACTTGTATTGAACCTGGACAATTATTTTAAAAAAAGACTTACTAACTTTATTTAACCCTTGTGAAGATCTAAAGACTGAATCAACAGCTCAGTGATGTGTTTGGATGTAACATGTTGCCAGGCAATTACAAAAGTTTGATGCTATTTCAAGGCTGTAATATCTAATTCTGTTTGCTATCTGGAATACACTTTTTTCTCACACCTTTGACGCAACGAATATCTGAATTATGCATGTGTCAACCTGGCAACCTTCGCTGATGAGAACTAATGCCATTATATGAGAGCTAGATGCGGGCAGAGGAGAGAGAGTTTAATTGAATTTTTTAATGAGTCTACATTTTAAGTCACTCTGCCAGCCAGCCTCAAATACGATAACGTTTCCTAATAAAGAAAATCAAAGTTGGGCTTCCCTCCTAATGAGATTGAAGGTCTGGCAACCTCATTTAATGTGTTACAGAGGAGTGAACAAATATTTGATGGGAAAAACGATGGGGGAAAGGAAACAACAACAAAACAGGGAGAAAGAAGGAAGAAGCCGTTAAGCTCTGTAGTGCTGATCCAAAAATGTTTGATGCAGTAATTCAACATTTTTTTTTTCCTTTTTACATATATATTTTTACAAACAAGGAATGATTTTGGAATCACCAATGGATACTCTGCAGTGAATGGGTGTTTTGGTCTGAATCAGGAGAGAAATCTGCACAGATCAAGCACCATTTACAAGTGAAAACAGTCCAAAACAGCTCTAAACAAATATATGGATGCATTCTGAAGTGAGAGACAACAGGAAAATGACTTTATCACTGGAGGAAGTGTTATTATGGATTATTGCCGCTATTTTAGCTAGAAGCAACAGTCTGAAGTTAAAACGTCTTTGTTTTTAACAAGCATGGATCTTTTGGCTTCACTAGATGTTAACTGATGGACTGGAGTGGTGTGGATCATTGGGAGGTTTTTATCAGCTGTTTAAATATCTTTCTGATGGCACACATTCACTACAGAGCATCCATTGAAAAGCAAGTGATAGAATTTCTCCAAATATGTTGAGGAAACAAACTCATCTACATCTTGGATAGCCTGATGTGAGTAATGTTATTGGCTAATTTAAATGTTTCAAACATTTTCATATATATATATATATATACATAAATATAACAAAAGCATCTCACAGCAATTCGTACATATTTTACGAGGTGGCTTATTTGTACTAATTCTTAAGACCACACTCGTACAAATTTATATGATTTTTGCTAAATTGTATGTATTTTACAAGTTGCCAATTCGTATGAATTTGTACGAATGACGTAGAGAAATCGTACAAAATTGCATGAGTGAGGTTGTACGAATTTTCATGAATTAGCACGAATTTGTATGTATGAATTGCTTGTGAGACTGTGTTGATTTATCCTATGATATTTCTACTATTTATTTTAATATTTATTCTAAACTATTTTAATGATAAAAATGCCATTCAGAATAAGTAAAATTAAGTTTAAGCTGATTCACAAAAATGATTTAAATTTACCAACCCGCTACTTAAGTTTAAAAGTTGCTTAATTTTATACAACATCGATATCTGAATCTTCAATATTTCATAAAGTCATTTGGAGTGAAAAAGTAGTCAAATTACATGAAAAGTTTGAATCGATTCACTAAAACCTACAGGTTGAACTGATTCACATAAATGAATCATATTTACTGGCTCTGAAGTTTAATGGCATAGATATCTGTGTGATTTTGTGAGAAAATCGTGTGCTTTTGAAGCTCTCAAGACGGAAACTAGTGCGATGCTGATTGAACCAGACTGAGAAAAATCCCACCTTGTAACAAAGTCTGGGAAATGTAATCAATGTTGCGTCTGAAAGGACAAAAACCACTTCAAACGAGATGGCTTTCTTTTTGTCACAGAGTAAAACACTTGGCCAGAAACAGAGACACAGGGCCTGGTTCTCAGCGTTCAGTCCAGTGAGTCAGAATCAAAGGAAACGTGTGCGGTGAATCTGATTCCAAGATACAGTCACTCAACGACAAAGGCCTTTGTGGCTATTGACAGAATTTGCCCGGTGAGCTCAGAAACGTGACAGAGGCTCACGACGGCCCGATCGCTTGATTAAGCCCGTGTATTTACCCGTCAAGCGCTGTATCTGTCGTCTCACAGCTAATGACAGGATGATGAAAGAAGCGCGGCCCGAGCCGGTTTGAATGACACTCTCAGTTACGGGTCGGGCTTTAATCTTTGGTTAACCTGGCCTTTTGCCGCTCTGGGATGAAGCGCCTCTGTATCTTCCTTTGAAGAATGACACCAGGCCGTCTGATCCTGTGGGAAACCTTTAATATTCCTGGCTAGGGTTCGGGAAGAATGGAGTCATGTCTACTGATTCATCAAATCATTGCTCACTGATCTAAATTGCTTTCTTTCTTTCTATTCCACAGACTATTTATTAAGACACGACAATCAAAAAAACATTTATTTTTTACACAGCAATCAATTTTGAGATTTTGGTCTATTTTGCTCCTTATAACATTGTTTCACACATGTGGAGAATAAAAAAGTATATATCTATATGAAATAAACTTTTGCATGTAAGTATAGGCTACAACTTACACCATACTTTACTGTTTTATTCCTATATACATATTTTGAAGGTTTTCACAAAGGGATTTGTTCATTTATCCTCTGCCTGATTTTTATTTTATTTTTAGCAGTTTAATTGTGTTTTTTTTTTTTTTTAAATATGCTTTTTAATAGTCTTCATACATTTCTATTTCCATTTTCATTTTCGTTATTTTACTACAACAACAACAAAAAAAGAAATGTTGAAATACAATTTTAGCTGAAATAAAATCATTTGTATATTCATCTTGTTTCAGTTAAAACGTATTTTATTTCTAGCACTGTTTTAGTTTTAGTTAACTACAATAAATCCAGTAATATGTTATCAAAATGAAACAACAAATTTGAAACCAATATCTGAATCCAAGGTTCATATTTCTGTTCTGAAAAATATATGCAGATTATCACATAGCGCATGGAGATTTTGGGCTCTTTGGCCATTCATAATGTGCTGTTTTAGACTAATATTGGGACATTTAAAAGTCCCCTGCAATTAGAACTCAACTGACATTCCAAATAACATATTTAAACTTTTTTTTCCTGTAAAAAAATTATTCATGCCTTAAAATAGCTTGAATTAAACTGTACCTTTACCTAATAATATGAATGCATGCATAAATGAATGACTAGGTAAATAAATTCTTTCTTTCTTTCCAAATAAATAAATAAATGGTAATCAACTTGGGATGGCGATATCCGTTACCCTGTTCACCTGGGGTGTCTTGCCTTAAAATAATTGAATGTTTCTATTAATATATACATAATATTTACTTTTTTAAATAAAGGCGAGTGTTTACGTGCATGTCAGTTTGTGTTTAGCTAATGGTGCTGCTGCCAGTCCAGCAGAAGATGTGAGCAGTGATGTTCTGGGAGATGCTGTCAGGTCAGCTGTGAAGCACTCCGTTAAAGCAGCAGGTTTTTGAAGAAGCAGCCAGGCTGAAACAGCCAAGCTTGTTTCTTGAGCGCTTGTTTGCACAGCAGAAATGCATTAATGTTTCATGGCTGGTCTCGGAATCAGAGCGTTCCCTCCAGGAGCCGTTTGACTGCAGATGTATCGATTAAAAAGATTAGCCATTACTGAATTCCTCACAGACGCACTGGCCTGATTCACCGCACGTCCTGATTTTGCCAACTACTATGTATCCCTAAGTAAACATATTTAGTTGACCCTAGAACAACATTTTAATGCAAAAATACAGTCTTTACCATATCATAACAAAGATGTTGACCCAGGGACATCTTGCACTTGGCAAAATCAGGTTAGCATGATTCACCACCTCCGTTTCCTCGTGCAGAGCTGAGTGCCGCTCACAAGGGAACCCACAATAACTTCTACACTCCGGTTCAATTCCTGAGCTTGAAAACTGAATGCAGGATTGCAATTTTGAATTTGAATAAACTGGAATTTAAAGTCAATTAGTAAGTCTGAATATCCATCATCTCCTTTTGTGCTCCACAGAAGAAATAAATGGGTTTGAAACAACATGAAGGTGAGTAAATGATGACAGCATTTTCATTTTTTGGATGAAATGTCCCTTTAAAGACCCCATGAGTTCACTATCGTGTTTCCTTTATTAGTGCTGCATTTTCTGTTGATTCAGGAGGTTTGGTGGGATATATGGACAGCTTTCACCCCAGTATAGGCTTTAGTTTGATCATGGCCATGAATCATGATTACTTGCTTCACACTTCTTGCATACTTGATTTAAAGTGTGTTAAAAATGACTGCAGTCAGCTTTTAGCAGTGCGCCAGTGTTCAAAAGTTTGGGGTCAGTATGATTTTTGTAACACTTTACAGTAAGATGTCATTTGTTAACATTACTTTAACATTACTGCATTAACTAACATGAACAAACAATATTTATTAATCTGTATTGATGTTAGTTATAAAAATGCAGTCGTTCATTGTTAGTTAATGTTAGCTCACAGTGCATTAACTAATGTTAACAAGCAAACTTGTTTTAATAATGCATTATTAAATGCTGAAATGAACATTAACTAAGATTAATAAATGCTGTAGTATTGTTCATTCTTAGTTAATGTTAACTAATCTACTAATATTAACTAATAAACCTTGTAAATTGTTACCAATTTTTTAAAAATAAATTAATATTTAAACTGTATTAAAGTGAACGGTACAACATTTACTTTTTCTGTTATAAAAAAAAAGCTTTCTATTCGTCAAAGAATCTTGAAAAATAAAATATGTGCACAAACATTTCCAAAAAAATATTAAGCAGCACAGCTGTTTTCAACAGTGATGATAATCAGAAATGTTTCTTGAGCAGCAAATCAACATATTAGAATGATTGCTGAAGGATCATGTGACACTACTGGAGTAATGGAGTAATTTTACTGATTTTACAGTAATGCAGATGAGCACAAAACTACAGTCACGAATGATACAAAAGTCAATTTTTCACTTCACAGGGTCTTTAACTGAATTTGAGAATCACTGCGAAACAATTAACCAAGAGCTGAAGATGCACGCTGTGTTTAATAACTGCACCTGCTTACTGCACTTTTCTCCATCTCTACAAAGACTCTCTGGAGTTTATTCTGACAGTCTTTCTAAAATTATCATTACAAATCATGCTATTTTCAGGCGCTCCCTGACGGTGCACATTCCATTTTTAGCAAAACAGTGAACGATGTTGGCCGTCTTCCCCATCCGACCCGTCTGAGTTCTCCAGCACAGTTGCATTTCGATACGAGACCCAATTAAAGCAAAGAGCGGCCCAGTTTTCTGCAGCCAGCATACTTCATCTCCTGTCAGATAAGCCCTTTCCCAGTCGAAGCGAGGGAAGCACTCAGTCCAACACGGATCTGTCAGGAAATAACGTCTCTCCAATCAAAGCAAACAAGCAGAAGTGTTTCAGCAGCACATGTGTGTCTGAGCCCTGCAGGAGTCAAGATGGCCGTCTGACAGAAGCTCATTGCTCCAGCTCTCTGTTTTTTCCTGCGTGTTTACATGTTAGGGTGATAAATATTCAACAGTTTTCATAGTGGAGTCAAATACTTCCCGCTAACAATGTGCCATAAGCTATAAGCGTCACTGTTTCTGTTGCTCACACATAGTGTTAGAGCTTTGTTATATCACCAGCACATGTATTAAAGGTTGTCCTGCAGCGTTTGTGTTCCAGACAGCACTGATTCCTCAAATCAAGTCTCTTGTTTCAATGTGTAATACCATAGTGTTTTTAGTACATTGGAGTACCACGTAAATACCATGAAATATGAGTATAAGTAAGTGGCAATAATAACTGTCTGTGCATTAGTGGTGGGAGTTTTTAGGGCAGTTTGCATCCTTACGCTATTAGGTGAAGACAATTTCTGCCTTTATGAGTGAGTCATTGAATTGTTTTTAAATGAAGTGAGTGAATGATTCAAACATACTGACTCTTGTTAGTCTGTCTGATTCATTGAATCATACTGAAGCAATTCGTTTTACTAATATATATTAGGGCTGTCAATTTTACTCGTAATTTTAACATTTTGAATTTAATTTTACATGTTAAAATTTTGAGTAGAATTATAAAAAATAATGCTTTATCAGTTTTAATACAATTAACATTTGCATTGTCTGTTTTTGCTCAGGTTTGCCAACGCAAACATTACCTATTAAAGCCACATTAAAATTGTTGTGCATCTCCAAGCAAGACATTTTGAGCAAATCATATGAACCAAAAATTACCCCAAAATTTATCCTTTCTCAAGCAACATCTATTTCATGCTTTTGTCATGTAACAATAATGGCTTTTAAAGTTATATTATTATATTAAAACCTAAAAAACTAAATAAAGGACAGTTCACACACACACAAAAAAATTAACATATATATATATATATGGAACACAAACAATAATGGCTTTTAAAGTTATATTATTAAATTAAAAAAGTTATATTATTATATTAACATAATAATATAAAGTTATATTATTATATTAAAATACACTGTATTTTTCATATTCATACACTTTATACATATACTTTTACATCAATATACCATGGTACTAATCACTGCACTACATACTGAAGAAGGCTCAGTTTCAGTATATTATGCACACAAGGCAGGAAACTTTCTCTCTCTCTCTCTCTCTCCATATATATATATATATATATATATATATATATATATTATCTGTTCCATTAAGACCCATGGGTGCAATAAAGGCTCTTTTGTAGTTTCACTAACACTAATTTCACTTTTTATTTGATAAACCATCTGTGATAGATTGTCATTGTGCTGCAGCAGAAACAGCGAGACGTCTGACATGATGAATAGACATGGCAGACATTTGTCCCACATGATGTATTCGCGTTAGACACCCCTTAAACGATACATCACATCTTGATTTAGCTACTCACGTGTGTGAGAGATCGCCTATAAAAAACCACCATGGCACTTAGCGTTGGTTAATAAGGCTGCATTACATAAAGCAGAGCAGCGTTTGACAGCGTGTCGCATTATGCAGAATCCAGTCTGCCTGAATAGCTACAATTCACATCCCAAACAAAAGCCACCAGAAAAATGAGACACAATGCGGAGGAAATGTCCTCCGCCGAGACGAGGCGCTTCTCTGGGGGGCGGCAGTAATTGCCTTGATGTCTTCAGACGGATGCTGGCACACAAACTTTTGTGAAAGGCGTCTGCCGTACCGCTGTGCGCACCAGCTTGAAGTATTATGTACATTGATAATGTGGTTTTCTCTGTCTGAACAAACAATCTTTAGGGGCTCATCCCAAATCTCTGTAATAGCCTGCCTGCGTTTCAAGGGATGTAAACAGATGCCGATAGCTTCTGGCTATCCGCAGCCCTTATTCTGATTTTTCATGTCAAACAGAGTACGTTATATGTTGCTGAAATGAAAAATAATCAAAACTATTAAAAAAAGTAACATTACAATGTTTGTGCATCTCCAAGCAACATACAATTTCTGAATGAATCCTCACTTTGAACAAATCATATGAACCAATGATTCAATAGGCCATTCATGAAGAGTCATTTACTTCATTCCTGAGTAAATAAGCCATTTGAATGAATCAAATGAATGAATGACTCAATGACTTATTCATATAATACTATTTCATATCATTTTCATATATAATAAAAAAAATCTGGTAGCACTTTACAGTAAGGTGTCATTTGTTAACATTAATTAATGTATTAACTAACATGAGCAAACAATGAATGATGCATTTGTTACACTATTTATTAATCTTTGTTAATGTTAGTTCATGAAAATACAATAATTCATTGTTTATTCATGTTAGTTCGCATTAACTAATGTTAACAAACACAACTTGTGATTTTAATGATGCCTCAGTAAATGCTGAAATTAACATCAACTAATAAATGCTGTAGAAGTATTGTTCATTATTGTAAAGTTTTACCAAAAATCCATATTAATAAAAAACTCATTAAAGGACTGTTCACCCCAAAAATTATATAAATAAATAAGAAGAACATGAAAAAATGAATTCTTTCAAAAAAGTAATCGAAGCTTTTGAAAGAGAATCAAAAACCCAGAAATCTGCTGAATCATTTGCTTGAAGTGGATCGTGATCTTGCACTGAAACTACTTTCACTCCGGATCAAACCGCTGCTATAAGAGTAAAACATGTGCTTACCTGCTGAATATGTGTCAGTAGACGATCCACAGAGGAGGGCAGATGGAGAGAAAAACAGACAAAGAAACAATTAGAACTGAATTCAAACATCTATGTCTTTCTTTGACAGGTAGCTGCCTTGTTAGACAGCATGCAAACCGTAATTCAACACTCATAAGTGACAGATTTGGAGCACTACATAGACAGCAACCCAGCATGCAACACAAATACTGTGAAGCGCATGGAGATTCGACTCACAATTGAATGCAATAGAAAGTGAACATAACAACATTCTTGTAAGCTTTACATAGCATACATAAATATTGATGTTAATGTTACATCAAAATAATAAGTTTTAATGAGAGTTAACCGTTCTTTAGTGTTATTTTAGTGTTGTTTAGTGTTAGAATATCTTTTTTGATAATAGTATATTATTGTTTATAGTAAAATTATATTTTAATTAGGTTTAACTTATTTTTCTCAGTGTTGAATAGAATACAGTTATTAGTAATATTGTTATTATACCTTTTTAGATTAATTTTAGTTTTAGTACTTTTTATGTGGTTTTGTCAATTTATGTATTTTGTTAATAGCACTGTATCAAAAATACATTTTAATTGGAATGAATCATGTTAATTGTCTCAGTATTACTGTATATACAATTCTGTTGTTACTGATAAAGTATTATTAGTGTTATTTATATACTATTATAGTATTTTTTTTATTTTCCTTTTCTTTTATATTTTTCATTATTTTCATTTTATTTGTTTAATTTTAATTTAAGTTTTAGTAATTTTGTCATTTTCCGTCTTTCTACACAGAAAAAAAATTATTAATTGAATTTACTAAATTTTTAAAGGTAAGTGGTTGCAATCAATTTCAGCTACATTTAACTTTGAACATATATGAACATATTTTTTCTTCTTTTTTTATGAAATGTAGCTACAATAAATAGTTTGCAACCACCTTAAAAAAACTGATAAATAAAATCCCCCGTGTATATAGCTTTAATTTTCATTTCAATTCTAGTTTTAGCACATTTAGTACTTGTACTTAAACTTTATATATATTTATTTTTATTTTTTAGGATTTTCAGCTAATACTGATATTTTAGTATATTTCAATGAAAATTGATTTGTTTATTAGATTTTGTTGTCTACTGCTCTTACTGCTTTTATTCTTTTTTTCATGTTAAAAATGTATATTCACATTCTGTATATTTGCTTCTACATATCAATCACTGTGAAACCCATATGGGTTGACCACTCATTGCAATGCATTCTGGGACTGCCATCACTGTAGGAAACACACATTACCATCTTTCACAATAGCCAAAAACAAAGTATTATGCAACATAATGTGACCATCTATCTTCTGGAACAGTCTAAAATTGCTGTCTAGGTAGGAAGCTCACTAGACTCTGAAAGAGAGTTATCGTCTCAGTAAACTCCAGTGTTTAATGCAGCAGAGCGTCATAAAGTGTTGTGCCGCGTCCTCTCTGTAACTCTAAATAAATCCCAGCTGTGTGCTCGCCAAAGAATATGATCATTTCTGGAGTCCCCACAGACTCATGAAGACCTGAGCGTGTGTGTGTGTGTGAGAGATCACTCTGAGCTTCTGGAGGCAGCAGGTGCTCGTCCTGCAGTAGCTGCAGGGCTCGGAATACTCCAGCCAGAGGCAACTCGTCCTCAAGTCAAAACTCATTTAGATAGAGAAACCAGCGGAGCAGACAGTCTGATACCAGACGCAGCATTCGGCAAGTCTGAGTCACAGCTAATGGTATTTATATCATTTTATTCACTCATTAATACCATCCTGCAACGTATGTGATCCTGGAGCACAAAAGCAGTCATAAGTAGCTCAGGTAGCAATAGCCAACAATACACTGTAGAGGTCCAAAATCCATTTTTACTTTCATGCCAAAAATCATTAGGATATATCATGTAAAATCACGTTCCATGAAGATATTTTGTACATTTTCTACCATAAATATATCTTAATTTTTGGTTAGTAATATGCATTGCTAAGGACTTTATTCAGACAACTTTAAAGGTGATTTACAGAAAAAAAATTATAAAAAAACTTGTGTTTGTAAATTTGTTTTATCAAAAAGATCCATCTACATGATGGACATTTTTGTGGATGTTTTTAAACTCGACATCATAAAAATAGCTAATTTTATGCCTTTTTTGCAAATCAGCAGAATTTTTTGTCAAGATGCAGGGGTTTTATCTCTCTACCACAGATCTTAAAAGCAATGTGCATATTCAATACGCATATACCATAATTTCAAAGCAGCTTTGAAAATGCATGCTTAAATGTTTTCAAGTCACAATGAACAGAGAATAGCATTAAATCAAGAATAATTGCATGTCTTGTAAAAAGTATAATTAACAAGTTTAAACATTTGAATGAACGGTTTTGGAAGCTACATATTATTTATTTATTTATTTATTTATTTATTTTTGTGGAATTGTGCCCATAATAAGTGGAATTCTAGCTTCTATCTGCACTTTCTAGAATAGACTCAATTTTTCGAGGTTAAAAGAGAAATGAAGACATGAAATAAAAATCAAGTATTAATTTACAACTCATTTTCATTCCTGAAATAGAAACAGCCTTGAAGACGTCATTAATAAAGAATTAATATGTTAATATTTTATCAACTTGTCCAGGCACCTTGGCAATTAATCTGGGCTCATATTAAAGAGATTCTGACCCATTTCTGCTCAGAGACGATCTGTTAATAATTCACTCCATCACACCTGTGATCACACACACACTCTGAGCAACAGACTCTAATTAAACCCGACCAATCAGGGTCATGCTCTGGATGAAGAATTTGCATAATTACAGCGGTAAAGAATGAGGACTCACAATAAGAGAACTGAGCTGTCCTTGTGTACTGTACAAACAGCCAGGACTGAAGTGAAACACAGCGAACCGTGACTCCAGGCCTCACAGAGACCTTAAGATCCACTTTAAGCTGGTTTTTGGTGTTGATGAAATAATGCGAGTTATTCATAGTTTTTGAGAGGCACTCCCCTGCAGTGTTTAGTTCCCGACACAAAGACCTTGATTAGTGGATTCAGGAGTGTTGTTGAACTCTCACCAGAATCAGAACCAGAATCAGGGAACACAGGTATAAAGGAACAGTTCACCCAAAAAGCACAAATTATGTAATCTTTCATAAACTAAATTAATCAATCAATCAATAAAAGTAGCCCAATGCAATATGTGCACTAAATTAAAATATGAAACCTGATATGATGCATTATTTTCTTGTTTTTTTCATGTACATAACATCAAATGTATATTCATAAATATTTATATAAACTACATTTCAAATGATTAAAAATAAATAAATACACACATTCAATATATATTTAGAAAATATTTGCATTTACGTACATGTATATATTTATATTCATATATACATTTATTTAATATATTACCATAACATTTTTCTTAAACTATATACATGCATTTGTCATTTGATAGCAATATATAATATTATATAACATAAGTTGAACTAACATGAATAAACAATTAACAACTTTTTCACTAACTAACATTAACAAATATTAGTAAACAGTTTAATAAATGCATTGTTAATTGTTTGTTCTTTTGTTTATCCCAGTTAATACATGAACTAGTTAACAAATGACACCTTATTGTAAAGTGTTACCATATATTTATTTATATATTTATTTATTCTTAAGAATATTAATATAAGCATAAAAACTACATATATAGACTATATTCATAAAATGTATTTTTATGTATTTACTGTATATTTCAATATGTTCCTCATTCAAAGCATCATATAAATATATAATACAAGTCATATGAACTGCTCTTGATAGTGCTTTATGTCTTTTAGCTCTTAGTAGCTGGACAGATGTGGTCACTCTGATCTGCTGGAAACTTAATGGAAATGAGCTTGAGCAGACTTTTCAGCAATTCTCCTTTTGTGCAAAACAGCAGGCTATGAATGACATGAATACTATTCTCTTTAGTATAGTTTTTCTGTGTGTGTTACTGCATGAGAAACTACTTCAGTTAAACTATTAGGCACCATAACTAGGCCTTCCACAAACACACGCATACTCTTATTAACACTCATATAGCTCTGTAAAAACAGAGAGTGCCTTTATGAGGTCTCATGTGTTTTGGTGTCACAGTTATTTATTTCCTGACTAAACTACATGACAGACGACAGTTCCCAACACTCAACAATTCCACAGAGCATGAGCGCGAATATCGCTGCTTATTACAGCGAACGCGGGCGGAATAGCAATGTCTGGACTCTGGGAGAATAATTAGGTGTCACAGACCGGCACGCTGGATATCCAAATGCCCAGCGCAGCGGAAGCAGGCTGATTGGCACGGCCGGCGTGGGTGCGGTGAAGGGTCAAATAATGAACAGAAATCTGTTTGTTGGTGCTTTTCTAAATGGAAATCACAGAGCGTGACTAACAGGCAGACGTGTGTGTTCTGTTGCAGAACGAGAGCAAACTAAAGTGCTCGCTTTTTCTTTTTTCTGAAGCCGGAGGAAACGGGAAATTGGACACACTTGGTGTCCATGCAGGCCAGGAAATATGACTCGTCGAACATCTCCATCTAGAAACGCTTCTATTAGACTTCATTAGAAAGCAAACAGGTCGGTGATGAGGAGAATCAAGTCTTTTGAAGAGACATTGAAACTCCACTTGAATAAATGGCTCCACTTTTGGCCCAGAAAGGAGGAAATGAGAACCTGAGCTCGATGTTTAGTTTTGCTTTCTTATTTGTTGACACATTTGCTAAAGCAAGCAACAGTATACTGTATACAGGTGTAGCATGCGAGTGAGGGCAGGTGGAATTGATTTTCTTAAAAACAATAGAAAATGCACAATCACCCCAACTACGCCACTATGGGAATTTCACCCAAAGATTTTGAAGTAACCCACCTAAAAAGAAAAGGCATACACAGATTCGTATCACCAATTAGAGTCAGAAACATGGGTAACAATACAAAATTAAGTTCTTTATTGACAAATCTTAAATAAAACCATCTTAAAACAGCATTGGACATTGTCCGGCCAACAGGCCACTCAGAGTCTCAATATAAAGCACGGACCAGGCACCAGAGCTTAACAATATGGGTGAATAAATCAGTCCACGCCACCCAAAGGTGAATAACGGCACTTCACTGTGAAAACACGCACACACACATGGCAAAGTGATCACTGCACACGGTGAGAAAGATACCACCACCTAAAAATGAATCCTCTGCCCCTGGTGCACAGGCCCTGCCACAACAAAAAGAAAGTACAAGTCAAAAAGATTGTCACTTGGGGCGGTATAGAATCACAAGAGCAGACCGCCAGTCAACAATAATCAGGTATAAAAAAGGCAACATAACCCAAATAACAGCTTTACAGATCGGATGGTATAAACAGATTAGGTCAGTTACAGAACCAACTCTCTTGCGGCCTCAAAAAAAAATCTAAAAAGCAAACAAAACAAAAATAAAACAAGAAAGAAAAAAATTCAAACTTCAAGAAATTAGATTAAACAAATGATAACCATAAGACAACCAAAGAAGAAAAATTAACACAAATAAAGTGTGTAAACAGGACAGCACTGCAGCTGTAAACAAATGCAGAGCATGACGACTGTAGTGCTATTACACGAGACAAACAAGAGACAATCAAAGGAATTAATGTTCTATCAACGCTGACAAAGTTGGGGTTTTTTTTCAGCATGGCCAACATAGAAGAGAGAATAGTCTGGTAACTGCATCTGGTTCTCACAGCTCCTCCAAGGTTTATATCGTACAGGCCCTCGTATACACCATGATGGGTAGCGCGGCAGCAAAACGCATAGAACCAAGACAAATGCAAATCCTTTTCCAAATGAATCGGGTCTCGCCTCACATACTCTCCTCTGATTCCGGGAAGTGATGGAAGCCTGTTAACTACGCCACAGTTCGCCAAGTGACGCATAACCCCTCACACCTATGTTCCTGTTTTTATAGTCCCAGGGCGCTGACAACAAGCTTAAACAGCAAACAATAATGACGTCAAAACAGAAATTGCCCCTCATGCCACACAGACCTGGCTAGCAACTGATTCCAAAAAGTACTTGTAATTAGATCATATTACATTTTAAAATCTCATAATTTGACTACGGTTACTTTTTTACTGATTACATGGTTATATCTTATTCACACTGTGTATAGCCATTCTGGTCACTCTTTATATTAGGTGGCCTTATCTACTATGTACTCACATCAAAAAATCACAATGTACTTATTGTGTTCATATTGTACTGTAAAACACTTCTGCTGCTATTGAGGTGGGATTCAGGTAAGGTTAGGGACAGGTTTTGTAGTTTAAGAGTGGGTTAAGGTGTAAGGAATGGGTCAACAGGCTAATTATAAATGTAATTACAGACATTAATTACAGATGTAATTACATACAGGTATTTTAATAATATAAGTATAATGTAAAAACATGTACACAGTAAGTGCATTGTACCAAATTATTCATTTAAATGTAAGTACATAGTGCATAGATTATCAGTGATAAACAAACTGGATCTCCAGTAATATTCTAAATATTCTGATTACATTGCCTAAAAATGAATGGATTATGTTACTAGAATTATTTTTTACAAATCCTTGTTTTGTATTTGTAATTCATGACGGGTGTCAATACTTTTGCATTCTGTCAGAAATGTTTTGCATTACACAAATAACTGCCTCTAAATGGTTTTCTCTAATGATTGTGTTAATGTAAATTCAATATTTTAGTTCGAGACTGACAGCTGTTTGAGGATTTGGGGATATGCTACATGTTACAAAAGTTATATTGTTTGACCACTTTAAACGTTTTATCACATTTCTGTTCCTGAAATCCATCCTTCTAATGGGATTCATATAATCCTGATTTATTTGGATCAAAGGTATCTAACTAAAAGTTTTGAACAGCACAAACTAAAGATTTGATCTTTCTTTCTTTTAAAAAACCCATTTTCAAGATTTGATCCAGAATCCGATCTGTGTATTTTTTGAATACAAATGCATTGCTTTTCTTCAGAAGGCTTTTATTGACCCCCACAGAGCACTTTCTATGATGGATGGACACACTTTTTTGGGCTTCAACACCTCAACCCCCATTCACTTCCATTATAAAACTTGAGAGAGCTCTGATCATACGTCTAAAAGAAGAAAGTCATATACGTACTCCTAGGATGGTGTAAGGGTGAGTAAATCATAATTTTTATAATTTTTTATTTATAATTCAACAAAGCATATGAAGAACATTTCAAGTCGGATAAGAAGGTAGCAACATCAATGAAAAACTCAACATCTGTCCCAAAATATTCATGAAGATGTTCAAGAAGCATTAATTTAACCGAGCGCAAAGCAGATCATTCAGTTCCAGCATTTTTCCTCAAATCCCAATCCTACACCTGAAATAATGGATTTCCTCAGGCAAAATACCATCCTTTGATCATCGCTAACATGGAGATCTGAAGAAGTAAATGTGCCACTTATCATCACCATTTGGAGGTCATTTTTCACTTTCACTCTCTTTCTTCTCCTCACCTTTTTCTCCATTTTTACCATCAGCCCTCTGACTGTGGGCAGAAAGCGAAGCTCTTTCCCTGATTTAATGATCCTCATCCCTGGAGAGCATGTTCAGCTGAACCAGGGACCCGAACGTGTTTAAACTCTGCGTTTGATGGGATCTCCCAGTTTGAGACTCGGACTCTCTGATACGCTTAAAAAACAACATCTATGCTTTCTGCTCCGTCGCTTCTACTGCTGCTGCAAAACTTTCACTTTTTGCTTTTTAACAGGCTCAAGTTTTAACTGAACATCTAGATGGCCACTTCAGGCTGGAGTTTCAAAAACATGACTTTGATCTGAGAATCCTGCTGCATTTGAGACCCAACATTGATTTGGAAGTGACTGAAACTATATATCTGATCCCCAATAAATCATGAGCTCTGATCTACAGAGACAAATCAGTATACACTGTGTTTGGTAATAGCATAGCATTTGTGCTTCTGCAGTATACAGTATCCATTCCATTCACGGTGTACATCACCTACAGCACTACATCTCCCACAATGCAACACGTTTATATCTGCTTTGCTAAAAACTGGAAAGTAACTATTTTTATTTTTAAGATTTCAAGTTGCCACTCACCTCATGAGAGAAAACCATAAAAAACTATATATATATATATATATATATATATAAACTCATTTATCTGTTTTGTATTTTAACATACAAAAAGCTAGTGTTGTTAAATTATAAATTGTGATTAATCACAAAATTAATTAATTCATCTATTTTTTGTTCACATAATATATGCATATGTGCCTTGAATATTATGCATATAAAAATACACACCTGCATGTATTTATTACAGAAAATAATTGTTTATATACCATATATATTTATTTATAAGATAAGTTATATGAATATAAATATAAATATACACAGTACACAAACATATATTATGCAAAATGCAAAAAGTTTTATTTTGTATGCAATTATTCGCAATTAATCTTTTGACAGCACTACAAAAACTTGTAAGGAGTGAAAATATTTCCAAATGAAATAATTCCTGGTGAAACCAAAAACCTGCTATGCAATAAAACTAATCTGAGAAAAGGATCTTCAAAGAAACAAAGGATTTCAAAGAGAACAACACCCCCTCTCCTTGCTCCTTTACGACCCCCTCTTCCCCCCTGCCCTCTCTGCTGCTTCTGCTTTTGCCCAAAAAAGGTTTTACTCAAAGTTTATTAAGAATAAGGTATTTCTAGGATGTGTTACATACAGCACCACTGACACTCAGATCACTATATTCATGCCAGTATGAGGCTGTAAAATAAAACATATTCAGAGGGATTTATTTGACAGCGGCCCACTGTAAAGTCTCACAGTGATCCGGATACGGGCTCGTAAAGTGCTTGGGTTCAAGCGGCCAATCAGAAAGCACAGGGTCAGTTTGAGTTACAGCTTCAGCCGAACACTGACTTCGGTTTGGCAGGTGATTTGGACAATTGTCTGATTTATTTTTAACAGTTATTAAAGTATAGTGTAAGTACATATTTTTATTTAAAACATTTTTTAGGTATTTTAGTCATTCTATTTTCTGTTTTTAGTTTAGAGTTTAGAGCGATCCAATAAATGAAATATTTAAAATGATTTTGTATTTTCATACTTTCCAATTCCATATATATGCACAAAAAATACTGCAAAAAGGGTGTAATATTAGTTGATTTAACGAGTTAATATGAAAATATATTGATTTTTTTTTTTTAAGTTTCTGTTAAATTAACTTTTAGATTAAAAAACGTTGTTTTTCAGAACCAAAACTAAATATCATACATTTTTCCCTGATTTACTAAATTTACCCACTAATATATCATTCAGTGTAAAAATCTTGTCAGGCATATTTACAACAAAAATCTATTTATGACACATTTCACGAGTTCGAACTTGCCGGTAATGAATAATAATGATAATAAGCGAGGCAAGTTTGGCGTGCTGTCCGAGGAGAAACTCAGGGTTCGGCAGGCTGCCGAGCCCTAGGGTTAACAACCCTAGCGGGCTCGGGGAGGAAAGGTAGGGACGGCCCCGTCCGAACCCTGCGTGCTCCCCGGGGAACGGGGAAAAAACATACAAGAAGTCAAGTATAACAATCTGGAAGTACAAAATAAGACATGAGAGATGAGAAAGATGATTAGAGATGAGCGGGCCATTGTTACCTGCGTGTACTCCTCCCGAAACTAGTTTGAAAACATCATTAAAAGACAAATTTCTTTCACCCCAAATACTAATTAGTTATTATTTTACAATTTTTACATTTTCCACTATCTTAGGTTTTGTTTATTTGTCAGTAAGATTTTTTTTAATAATTTAAAACACAATAAAATTTTATATGATTCCTTATTCTTTCATATATTTTAACATGTACAAGTCATAATAAGAATGTTTTTACATAAATATTGTGTTACACTGAATGACATTATTTCAGCCAAATTTTGACATTTTATTTTCCAAAACCTATTTAAAACCTTAAAAGTATAACTTATTTTAATATCTAAAATAATATTTTTTCACAGGTGTTTTAACTGTAGTTTAAATTATATTGCTTTGCATTAGGGTTTGTTTTGGGATAAAGCAAACTTAATATAATAATGTTCTGGCAATTATCTGTAGCTTATCTGTATTTCTACAGATTTTTTGTAGGGTCTTTTGCATTTCATGAGCAATGTTTGAGCTGATCTGGACATCTTGAGCTACAAACACAAAGCTGTTCTCTCATATTCTTTTGACCTTTAACTACTGATGTTTGTCAAGCATCACAGGAAATATTGATATTTCCTGTTCCTCGCAGATTAATTTATTCCAGTTCCTGATGTGATGTGATCAATGCCAGGTCACTCAGCTCTGACTCCAGCTTCAGTCTTGTTTCATTAAAGATCCTGAAATATGTCAGTAAAATGGATTATGAATGTTTATTCATGATGACTTTAAAGCTAACAAGGGAAAATAGCGAGCTGGCCCTTTGGTCGTTCGCTGAATAAGAGCTAATAAGAGCTGCAGAGTGAGATCTCGGGCTGGTATTATTCGCTTTCAGGCAGGTAATGTGTCTAAAGCCCCAGCATGGTGTTTTATTACTGCCAGACGGACTTGTAATGCATAATTTCCCAGAAGAACCTCAGCTAAAGCTCCTCGTTCCTCAACTCACTTTGCTTTAGGACTCAGACTGTACATCGAGCGGGGACCAAATCATGTAAATGCATACAAAAGTGAACGTGCATTTATGCTGTATTTTCTTTGATAGTTATATTCTGCGGTGGGTGAGAATGAAAGTCCATGCAAGGAGTTTCTCTCCGTTCTTTTCTGTGAATGTGTAGGAGGTCAGCAGATTTCCCAGAGCTGCTGTTCCTTTAGCAGACAAGATAGAAATCAATGATTCAGAGCTGTGCATTTCTTATTATATTATCACTGAGACACTATTATAGTTTTTATTCATATTTATTTTTACTTCAGAATTAATTTTGTGTCTTTGTCACATAATTCTGTTTTTTAAGTCTATATAGTTAATACATAAATAATAAAAGTAATTATTATTTTTGATAGCTATTTTACATGCTGGCAAACTAAAAGAAAACTAAATGAACTAAATGCAGTTTATATTATAAAATATTTTTTTTCTAGACTTTAATCTTTTCTTTTACTCTGTAAATCTAAAGCGATTTTTTTTTTCCTGTTTGAACAACAAAAACTTTTTCTAAAACTAAAAAAAAAAAAAAAAAAGTTAAGTAGAAATATATTTTAAAATCACTAAAGTTTTTAATTTTGATTTTAACATTTGTCTTATTTTATGTATTTTTATTAAACTATTATTATTATTGTATATACAGTATTTTTACAACATTACTACAGTTTTTTTCATTTAGATTAAAAGAACAATCAAATTAATGTTGTTTTTTTATTTAATTATTATACATCTTTATTAGATGTAATAAAGAGTGTGTGTTTTTTTGTTATTTTTTGGAGGGTCAGTGTATATGAGAGTGTGTGTTTTTTTGTTATTTTTTGGAGGGTCAGTGTATATGAATGAATCTTCTGGAAGTGAACGTGATGTGAGCAGATGAATCTGATCATCTCCACACGGCTGAATGCTGTTCTGTATTTGACTATAACAGTTTGTTTAAGTTTATTCAGGCCCCGCTGTGTTAGCACATTTACACACATCACTATGTTTCAATTCACACTAATGATTTTTTGATGAAGCATTTTAAACAGCAAACATACTGCAATTTGTTTTATTACCCTGTTAATCAAAGTCTTTAAAAGCATGTTGTGCCGTTCATTAAACCAGTAAACAACAGGTTCATTTTACACCTGCTTGTTTATTATTTCAATAAGTTACGTACAGTGTCATCAAGTTGAAATAAATATGTACCTGCATATAAAATAAGTGTGCAGTTTCTTTTAGGTGATATGCAATATTCTAACCATATTCTGTTTATTGTGTTTTATTTATTTATTTATTTTATCTATTTTTGTTTATATTTACAACAATATGCATGTACACTGAAAGAAAAAAAATATTAATTGGATTTACTAACTTTTTTTTTAAGATAAGCGCTTACAATCAATTTATTTTAGCTACATTTAAACTTTTAACAAAATGTATTTAAATGCAGCTAAAATATATTGACTGCAACCAATTAGTACAGTAAATGCAATGAATAATTATTTATTTATTTCAATGCAAAGTAATTTCTCTTAAAATACAAATGTAATTTTTTAACATTTATTTATCTAGCAGGATTACAAATTACAATATTATTTATTTATTATTTATTTGATTGATTGATTGATTGAATGAATTAAACATTATTTTTTATATAAAATATTTTATTTCAACTATAATTTTAACAAAATGTTATTTATTTATTTTTTAAAACAAACAAAATTCGGATCAATCTGCATTTGTGTCACTTTCTATGTATTTATTTATTTACAGTGTTTATTAAAATGTCTTAAATGTTATTTATATATTTATTTATTGATGTTAAAATAAATAATGCTGTGTGTGTATATATATATATATATATATATATATATATGTTTTTTTGTTTTTATTATTAATTTTTTTTATTTTTTTTTTTATTTTTTTTATTCACAGTGTTGCAGTGCATTCTTGGATTGCTTATTCCTTGTATATTTCCTTATACATCATGCAACCTTAAACACTAACCAAAACCTGTCAGCATTTATCATCTTTAGGCCTATGATGTCTTCAAATACTGAATATGCAGGCAGCTCACAAGGGTTTGGAACGGAGTCTGTGTGTTCGCTTTGGCTCATGATGTGTTTACGGTCGTGCCGATTATAACCCACCAAAACACTGATCACACACCTGCAGATACCCCACTGAATGCCAGCCCACCTGGACAGTGTGTTTGATTATATTAACATCCAAAAACACTCAAAACAAGCAGTGCTATCCTGGACCAAAAGAAACCAGAGGTTTGTTTTTCCGTGGTTTTAAAAGCACAGTGAATGATAACCACGATATGAGACCAGTGTGGAAATATAACCCCACTGCAATCTCTATATGAACGGAGGCCGGACAGAAATGAGATTAATGAATGCCATCCGTCATACAGCAAGCTCTGAGCGGTTAATAAGCCTGCGCAGGATCTGTTTGACTGACAGACTCATCTATTGAGTTTAGCAGCCTGATGGCAGATGAAAGGCCTTCTTTTCCTTCACCCAATTAAAGGCTCATTTTGAGATCCAGCTGCAGGTGCGTGTGTCTGGACGGAGCGCTTTCTACATCCCTCGTCCCTAAAGCTGAAGAACAGAAGAGACTCTATGTCTGATCAGTCTCTCCTGCAGGTGTTCAGGAGCAGAAAAACAAGTCACTCTTTTCAGAAAATCAGCAAGTTAGTGCTCCTAGAATAATACTCCATTTCATTTAAGTCGTCCTGCATCATATTTGCTGAATGAAATCCAATGCTTGTTTCTTACTAATGTTAAGGTGCCGATTCCTAAAACAGTGTCTGTTTTAATGTCACAATTGGTCTCGTGGGATAAACGTACCTTGGTGCACTTTTTTAGCAAGATATGTTGGTACAAAATATGTACCAATAAGTACATATTAATGCAGTTTTCAAATGAAATAACACTAGAGGCAGTAAAACTCTGACATCTTTTATTCCTTTTCACCCAAATTTACAGAGTTTTGATCAATAAAGTGTGATTTTCGCACAATTACTTAAAGAGTAATTGTTATTGGTACATGTTATTGGTATAGGGCATATTTTCCAATAGAGAATTAACTTTTAGCAACAGTACACTGATATTTCAATTCTGAATCGCCGCAATACATACCTATATCAACGTAATAAAAATGTGCCAGGGTTCATGTATTGAACCTTTGTCTTAGCTCCACTTAGTGAACATTTCTCTTTGAAACTGCGGTGAAATGTGCAGTAATGTATGTAAAAATATTGCACAAAAAGTGCACAGAGGTTCATATTTTTATGAGGCCAGGTTGCACTCACAAAATATTTCTCACAAAATATTGTTTATTTTAAAGCATTATTTTTGCTGTGAAGATGTCTTAATGAGCAGAAAAACACCTCTAACACAAACTTTTTGTTTAATATTCATCACATTTTCAGATATATGGCATTATTTTATGCTTAAATCTGATTTTAGGATCAGAACTGTGGTCTGTGACAGAAGAAAATAAGCTAGGCATGGAAAATTACAGATTTTATAGAAAAAAAGCTTATTTTTAAACATGTCTACTCTATGTTGTTATTTGACATTAAATGGGGTTTTTGAACAGTAGCCTGTAAGTGAAATTATACACTTTTGATACTATTTTAGATTATTTTTTCTGTAACTGAAACTTTTGTCATTTGACTGCTGTTGTTGGGATAAGTTCATTACAGCTGATATTGACGAATTGTTTTTTTATTAATATTTTAGAACACATAAGCATTATAATAAGTAATAAATAAGTATCTTTTTTGTTGTCGTTATTACTGCTCTGGATGTAATTTTTCACTTGAGATCACCTAGCAACTATACATCACAGCAGTACAATTTGTTCAAGGACAAACACTTTTTCTTTCGAAAATGTAAAATGTTAGTATTCCATGATTGTTTTTGTTGTTTGTGCTTGTGTGAAATGATATTTTCTTCTTTCTGGTTCTCAGCATTGAGTCCCAGGACATCTGACCTGTATTCAGCACAGAATTCAGCCTTTTAGAAAGACCTTCGGCTCAGGGAAAATACTTTTTGTTTCTCATGCATTCGGACCGTATCGCATTTCAACAGACCTGCATGTGAATATATATCTGATGACAGAGAAAAACCTCCTTGAAAAAGGAAACCAGACTTTTATTGTGGAAGTGCATGCTTCAGTTTGCACAAGTTAAGAAAACATGGCTTGCTTCCCTATTCACAGACTTTAGAACATGACTTTATTGAAGTAGATGCAGTCTGTTGGTATTATATCCTCAGATGTGCTTAGTTGTAACCCTGAACTAACACACCTGACATAAAACACCACAGAAAAAAGAGCGGCTTGGGTTTGGTTCACAAGTTGTCACTCAGAATCAAATGCTTTTTACACAAACAAGGTACAAACTAGCTTGAAAGTATTCATATCTGTTTTTTCTTCTTCTTTTTGTAATTAATTCATTTATTCATGCATGTATGCATAGTAACTAATTGCAAATTCTGACTAACTTTAACCAAATGACATTATATTATATATATGCATGTATGTATTTAAGAAAATTATGTTCTTTTTACAGAACATTTTTAAATGCACTTATATATAATATAATTGTCTAAATATAAATATATACATGTAAATATTTACAAAATATATACTGTATGAGTGTGTATTTATATATATATATAATAAATATTTTCTGAAAAGATCTTTGATAAGATTTGTGCATTTTTTAATATGTATCTAGATATTTATAAATGTTGTTTATAAATATTTTGTTTAATATTCAGACACACTTGACCCTGTTTGTAAACCCTCTTCTCCTGCACTGAGATCAGCTGCACTTGTTAAATTGAATGTGTTGTGTTGGTTGCTCTGTTTTCTTTCGGACCACTGATCTACTCTTCCTGTCAAGCTTTATTTACATGCAACGTTAACTTTGTTTTATTCTCGCTGTGCTGCTGGAGACGAGATGAGAGCGAGAGAAGATTCAATCGACGAGTACAGTCCCGAGTCTAACAGGAGAGAAAGCACTGAACTACACACACACCACGTCTCTCAGACGTGTGTTTCAGACGTGCTTTGTTACACATAGAAGACACCTGAGAAGAGACACTTTTGGTTTATTTTAGCACAGAGACGGAGATTCTTGTTTTAAACATACAAACTGAAAATAACAAAAAATTATACTTTGAAAGTGTGAAATCTAAATATCACGCAACTCTTACAAAAAAAGAAACAATAACAAGCAGTCACAAACTACTTGAACAATTTCATCAGACTTGAAAATGCCACACAGCTGCAAAAACTTTGTTAGAACATTACTTTGAAATGTTTCTGAAGTGATAAAATGTTGTGATTCCAATGTTATTTAAAGGTAACAAAGGTTTCCCTTTCAGTCGAATCACTTCGACGTTACATATGGGAACTCGCATGAGAGACCAATCACCTCTGAGCCTTATGGAAAAGGCCAATGAATATTGGCGTGCACTGATTACATCCAGCTGCATCTAGTCACAGCGTGAGTATAAGAGAGCGCGGATGTAATGCACTCATTAGCTTTTTCGCTTCGGAGCCTCGTCTGTTGTGCTGGAGCTCTGGAGAGTTTCTGCTGTCTTCAAGATGTGACGAAATTAGCAATTAAAAAGAGTTCCTGCGAGTTCATGTTCTCTCCTTCCGACGGCGGTTTTCTCTGGGCGGCTGTCGGAGATCCCGCGGGCTGGTAGCCTTTGTAAAGGCTTTGAGCGAGCCAGCATCCTGCGTTCCAGCGAGCCCTTCCCCACTGAGCACCAGTGGCGCGAGGTCCTCCCTGGGCAGACCGGGAGAAAAAAAAGAGCAATTTTCTCACGGTTGGTAAGGCGTTCTCCGGAATGTCTATCAGGCCGTGCGCTTCCGGATGCGGTAGTTTCCTCACCTCTCTGCACGGACATGATCACTGCCTCACGCGTGTCTGGGCGAGATCATGCTGAGACAGCGTTCATGGATGATTCATGAGTTCATTGCGAATGCATGACCATGGCTACAGTGAGACGTTTTCCCATCGCGTGTTCCCGCGGCAGTTCGTTGAGCCGTAAAGGTTTTTCGGCGGCCGCAGCGAGGCGCGTGGGGAACCTCACGCTGACCGCGCAGAATGTTCCGCCGGGCATAAAAATCCCCGCGAACTTCTGCCTCGTCATGTAGTTCCGTAGGGTTACCAGAGCAGATTGCTTCCCCCGCACAGCGGGCCGAGCATTACCTCCGATGCACCCCAGAAAGATGAGATGTCTATTGCAGCATCAGAGGGAGAGTCGGCTGGTAAGGTGAATGACTTGCCAGCACAGCGCCCCTCCGCTCTCGCAGGCGGGACTTACCGCACTGCCACCACCCTGCACGCCCTGCTGTGCTCAGCCTCCGCCTGCCCGTTGCCGAGGGCGCCCCCCTGCGGCTTCCAAACCCGCTCCATCCCCCGCCGAGGCTCAAGAAGCTGACTGGCGGCCCAATGTCGAGCTGGCCGTGGGCAAGCGGCGCCGCCGGTGTCTCAGCCCCGGACATGGGTAGCCCAGAAGTAAGGAAATTATTTAAAACATTAATAATAATAATTTTTTCCTCACCTCTGGGCCCAGGGTCTCAAGGTCCCTTCCTGAGTGACGCGTTGCCTCCTCGGATTTGGACCCGGAGCCCTATATCGCCAGCGCGGGAACCAGGGAGCAGGTAAGCGCTGCCCAGTGCAGTCAGACTGTTCTCCAGGATGCTTATCCTTCTGGACTCGCTGTGCGTCATTCACATTCTGGGAGAGCTCAACTGTGCAGCGATCAGCTCTCACGGCAGCCCACTCACCCCGGAGAGTGGCGACTCCACCCCCAGACAGTCCAGCTGATTTGGAGCCACTTCGGTGAGGCCAGGATAGATCTCTTCGCCTCCCCCGAGTCCTCCCTATTCCCTCACCGGGGCCCAAGGAGCCCTCGGCAGGGACGCTCTGGCACACAGCTGGCCTCTGCGGCTCAAGTACGCCTTTCCCCCAGTGAGACTGCTTGCACAGACCCTGTGCAAGATCAGGGAGGATGAGGAGCAGGTCCTACTAGTAGCGCCATACCGGCCCTCGCGGACCTGGTTTCCCAACCTAGTCTCTCTCGCGGCAGCCCCTCCCTGGAAAATCCCCTTGAGGGGACGCATCAGACCTTTCCGGCCTTCCACAGGCCGTGATAGATACTATCTCTTAGTCTAGAGCTCCCTCCATGAGGCAGGCCTACGCACTGAGATGGGGTCTGTTTGTCGACTGGTGCTCCTCCCGCAGA
>JAUMHE010000071.1:18071272-18088249 GCA_032359235.1 Enteromius mattozi | reverse complement strand
TTGTTTATTGTGATTAAATTACACTTGTTTAACACAATCTAAATAAACGGATGACTTATTGAAAGTTTAAATTTTCGTGCTGTTGTGACGACATGACATGACACGTGACAACATCAATATGGCGGATGTACTACGTCCGAATTCCATTCATCCTACCCACATTCCTACTATATAGAACGTACTTTTTAGCGGTCAGGTAGTACGTTCAATTTTAAATGTAGTACCTACTTAAGCAGTATGCGATTTCGGATGCAGCATCTGTGTATCACCAATCAACACCCTTAGCAACATAAACAATCACTAATACAGCATAAAACTGTTCTGTGTATTATGTATTTCGCCAAAATTAAATGTCTGTCATTTATTTAATGAAGTATGAGTGACCCCTGCTGGCGCTATGTTGCATCTTTCATCTTTATTTTTGAGACCACGCCCTTTCCCGTCTAATAAATGTTTCTCACAAGGAGACATGTTGTGTGTGCGGTGTGCATCTGTGAAAGCTCGCAGTTTTCCAGGTGAGGAGGGAATATTATTGCATCTATTAGTTTTCTGTTTCAGGTATGATTATAAATGTCCATCAGTTTACACTAATGACGCTTGCAATCTCGCACTGCACCACGAATCATTCTGATTTGAAACTAAAAGACAGAAAACAGACGTTTTGTCATGCTGAGAGATAAGCAGATGTATGTGTGTGAGAAAATATCATATATAGTGTTAAAAATAAATGATTCAGCGGATTATAAGCTATTCTCTGCTATTCTTTGTTTGTTTTTAAGCTCCATTAGATGAGAGGCATGTTCGGAACATTCTCTTGCTTTTACTGTTGCTGTCAGGAAGTATTTTTTAAGCAGAAGGACTGCATTTAACGAACTTGTTTCAATTTCAGTATATATATTTTTAGTTTTAATATTTTTTATTGTGTGGTAACCGTTTTATAAAAGCAATAAGGTACGGCTGAAGGGCGTTGTTAGGCACAACGCGAAACAGAGGCTCTCATACCTTATTGCTTACATATATGTATGTATGTGTGTGTGTAATATGATGGAAAATATGATGTGGTAATTAATGAAGGTGAGAAAAAAATAGTTTTAAATCATATTAGAACTCCTGACATCATGATGCATTTTTACAATTTTAAGATATTTTATTTTTTATTGCATTTTAGCTTCATTATTGTTCAGAGTATGTGTGTGTGCGTGCATGCATGTGTGTGCATATTTATGGTGTTTATGAGGACACAAATTTGCATAATGACATGAGTATGACAGAGGTATTACAATCTGAAGGTGGTTTATGAGGACATTTTCAGTGTCCTCATAATTCAAAAGGCTTAAAAAACCTGTTATTTTTTTATCTAAAAATGCCTGTAGTTTCCTATGATGTGTAGGTTTAGCTGTATGGTTGTGTAGGGCAATAGCACATACAGTTTGTACAGTATAAAAACCATTACGCCTGTGAAGAGTCCACACAAATCACAAAAACCAACATGTGTGTGTGTGTGTTTAATAATTATGAAAAGTAATAAGAATTAAGGGGGAAACATCATGAAAATGATGTCACAGTTCAAACTAAAAGACAGAAAGACAGAGTGAAAAGGCCGCCTCAGAGCATCGGAGGAGCATCTCAGAGCATAAGCAGACGATCAATAGTCTAAATGTCAGGATGGAGTGGAGAAATTGAAGTGATCTCACACCTGCATTCATCAGTGTCTGCGGCCGCTGAACTATCACCTCAACACCAGAACAGCTTCTTTAACGCTGGTCATCATCAGCCTCTCAGCCTCTCCAGTCCCACCTCACATTATTGAGCTGTGTGTTCGTGTGGAGCTGAGCTACATGTAAAGTGACCTGAATAAGCCAAAAAAGCATTTTTGAGAAGCACTCCATCTCGACATACCCCATCCCACAGCGGAGGCAGACAGTCGAAGTCAAGGACGTCCAAGGACAAGGAGAGCTAGTCTGAAGACGAGGAAGAGCCTGCTGTGAGCGACTGCTGAGAGCTCTTTCTTCTGCTTTTACACAGAAAAATGATGAAATGGCATCACTTCAATGCTACACATTAGTTTTGCTATTATATACTGGTATTATTATTTTTTTTTTTCTAAATTCTTCTCAAGTATAAATAGTATGGCTTTATAAAATAAAACATTTGGGGAAATTATTTAAGGGCACCACTTATACATACACATATCTATATCTACAGCATACATAATGATATCATGTATTATCAATTTTTTTGTAATAATATGATATTTATAATGTTTATATATATATATATATATATATAGTATATATATAATTATTACAAAAAATCATTATGATACATGTTATAGATAGATAGATTGATATATTTTAATCCATCTATATAAATAATTTATAATAATTAAAATTTGAATGTTCTTGTGTATGTACAGTAAATACGCATACACATATCAGTGCTGGGTAGGTTACTTACAAATTATAGTCAGTAACGTAATCTAGATTACTTATTTAGGTAATATGTTCTGACTACATTTGGATTACTTTCAGATTTTTACTTTACTTATTTTTTACTTATGACCAATATATATATTGCATTATGATGCATAATCTAAAAGTAATCAAAAAGCATATTTCCTAAAATGAGTAATCTAGATGCACTATATAAATGCATTATTGATTAGTTTTAGATTACTTATGACCTATCATGTCATATATAGATGCATAGGATAACTATTTTTAAATAAATAAATAAATGTATTACATTCATTGCTACCAACATCATAAAGTGCATTCAACATAACATTACTTCTGGTTGTCCCAAACTGGAGTAAATAAAAATAAATAAATAAATAAACTGCTGTGAATAATTTGTAATCGTATACTGTAATCCATACAAAAGTTTAGTAATCTGTTGTAATCCAGATCAGTTACTACCAGCTACCTCCCAAAATTTACACTCAAAAATCCACAAAAGCCAGTGCAGTTTTACACTTTTCACAACTTTATTTTCCCATCCTATTTCTTGTGGCTTGTGAACTAAATTTAACACAGTTCATTTGTTTCAAACTTTATGTTCAATATTACAAAACACTACACACTTTTGACAAAAAGCGTGATTGAAGGGCCATTTAACTCAATTATCCGCGCCGCGACGGCTCTTTAAACACGGACATCATAATCATCAGGCTGATATGCTAATTCACTGCAGTTCCTCTGCGAGGGTCACACCGCATCAAACACGTGAAAGACCCAACAGTCTGTGCTTTTACTTCAAATCACGCTCATTACGCCTGAATCTGAGGAAGCACACATTAGAGGTCTCGTGCTGTTCATCATCATCAGTGATTCTCCATCTTCTGCCTTTTAGTGCCTTAATGTGAAATAATGTAAATGTGTGTTTTTGTAATGTTCTAAATTCCAGTTAAGAGTATTAAACGGCCCTGGAGTGATTACAGCGCATGCTTGTTTGAACAAATGTGATTCACTGTAAATGACATTAACATGTTAAAAGCAGTTTGGATGCTGGAGCCGTTTTGTATGTGATGGACGCTGTTACTGGCCGACAATCTTTCTATCTCACTCCTTTTGATCGTGTTGATCATGACTGTTACCATGGAAACAGAAGAACGCTGTCAATCGTTATTGAGAGTTATGATAAAAGGAAAGACAAGAAACGATGGAAAGGATTTTGAATGTTTAGAAACTTCTGTAAATGCTGGAAATACACATGTACAGTAAGTGCCAATGCATTGCATTGAAACAGTAAATGCAATCTGACTAAAAATAAACAAATAAATAAATCCAGATATCCAGTTTAAAAACATCACAGAATTGCGATCAAATACAAAGTTCACATCTGCCATCACAGGAAGAAATGGCATTTTACAATTTACATTTTGTCATTAGCAGACACTTTTATTTATTTTATTTTTTATTTATTTTGCTTTTTGTTAATTGTATAATAAATAAAAAGGAAAACACATTGAATATAAAAAAAAAGTTTAAACCAAAAAGAAACTTTAAAAAAAAGAAAAAAAGAAAACAATCAGTTTGTAAACAAATAGTTTTATTTATTTATTTAATTTATTTTTAAAGAATAGAATCAAAATATATAGTGCTAAAGTTAGAGGGTCAAATAAAGATGGAAGAGATGTGTTTAAAATATTTTAAAATAGCCTGTAATAATATTTCACAATTTCCGTATTTCTCAATATTTTCACAATATTTTATTCATAGTCATACTGTATTTTTAATCAAATAATAAGAAGAGACTATTTAAAAAAAAAACAAATCCACAGATACTGTCGTCTAAATAAATTAATAACATATTATTTTAAAATATATGAAAATTGGAATCAGCCATTTTAAACTGTAATATTTAACTATATTTATGTACCCTTGTTCAAATAAATGCAGCCCTGCCTTGAAGAGCATAAAGCAACATTCTGCCAAATACGATCCTCTAGCAAAATAGAAACTGAATGCTGCCGTGTGTCATTTCAGGGCTATCAGGAATATCAAACTGAATTGCAAAAATAACTGGTCTAGTTAAATATGTAGTTGCAGCCCAATGCATTACGATTATGTTAGGAGCATAAATTTCAAACTGCGGATTTAATTTATGTAAACTAAAAATATGATGTTGCATGCATGGGGTATTTTTTTCTGTTGCACACACATCTGTTGTACTTTAGCGTGGCGTTTTCTCAGTCGAGCGCTTCTAGCTGACACTGACACCTTGCCGCTCATAAATCATTATGCACAAGCAACTATCTTCAGTGAATAAAGAGTCACCAACACAACAAAACATGCATTGATTATAAATCATCTGCATGTTCAAACGCTGCTCATTTTATCACAGAATCAGACATGAATATCCTCAAATGTCATCTTAGTTTCCTCATTTATGCCGTTATTTTCGCTTCACTGCATCAAGCGGCTCCAAACGACGTTTTCTGCCTTGCAGCGACTTGGACGTGAATGCAAACAAACACTGCTGCTTTGCTATCTGTCCTCGTGCTAATTTAGCCGCGGCAGTTATGCCACGTAAGCTTTCTGTTTAGCTCAGTGTGTCACATGAGATTGTAAAGCACACACTCAAGGGCACTAGTAAAGTGTGCACTGAAGGGCACAGATACGGCCGCACACTGCGCCTAGCCTGAATCTGTCACCACGCGTTAAGCGCAAGCTCCGTTTCAGCCGATCGCGCTATGAATCAATCTCGCTGATTTCAGACAGAGAATAGAGATGCTCTGAGATCTCTTGGGGTTAAACAACCTCCGTGTGCTGTTGCCCAAGTCAGCAGTGTGATGTTTGGGATGCGAATGTGTGTCTGTGAGCGTGACAGCTGGCTGTAGGTCTGGTATGGGTGAATTTGGATTTGAATTTGAGGTTTGTTTACAATTTGTGATACTTTACTCATGCATGTTTAAAGGAATGAGAATATTTTTAAAAATAGGCTCGTTTTCAAACTCCCCTAGAGTTAAAGAGTTGAGTTTTACTGTTTTTGAATCCATTCGGTTGATCTCCGTGTCTGGCGGTGGCACTTTTAGCTGCAGCTTAGCATAGATCATTGAATCTGATTAGACCGTTAGCATCACGATCAAAAATGAGTTTTGATATTTCTCCTATTTAAAACTTGAACCTTTTATAGTTACATTGTGTACTAAGATCAACAGAAAATGAAAAGTTACGATTTTATAGGCCGATATATAAAGGAACTTGCATAACATCATTGCTCCTGCTGCAGCCATGGTATGGCAGTAAAGTTTCTTGATTATTACTCTGGAATGAGAATATAGTTCCTAGTTATATCAGACTAGAAATTGCAACTTTTTATTTTTCATCAGTCTTAGTACACAATGTAACTATAAAAGAGTCAAGTTTTAAATAGGAACAAAATAGAAACTCATTTTTGAGCGTGATGCTAACGGTCTAATCAGATTCAATGATCTATGCTAAGCTACAGTTAAAAGTTCTACCGACCCAGAGATCGGCTGAATGGATTCAAAAACTGTAAAACTCAACTGTTTAACTCTAGGGGAGTTGGAAAATGAGCCTATTTTCAAAAAAGCTGAGTGTTTCTTCAAATGTATGCATGACACTTTCACACAAAGCAACTTTTGTGAATTAAAGCATTTTGAATCAGACCCATTACCTTGCCGTGCTCTATGTGAATGAACTTTTCCACAATTAACAAGCAAACCACATGTGTTTATTTCAAGTGGTTAACTATAAAAATGTCACTTGTTCAGTAAGATTCCCTTTAAACTGTTGCTCCTCCACCAGTTGAGCTGAAAGGAAAAATTGAGTGTAAAAAGATATTTTATGCTAATACCCTCGAAGCAATACTGTGCAATTAGTTACTTATTAGCATGCATATTACTAGAATATTAGCCATTTATTAGTGCTAATTAAGCACATATTAATGCCTTATTCTACATCTCTGATCCTAGCCAATACCTGAACTTAACAACTACCACACTAGCTATTAATAAGCAGCAAATTAACAATTTATAGAGGGAAAGTGTTACCTATTCTAAAGTGTTACCAATATAACAAATACATACAAATACATTTCATTATTTTGCACTAAATGTCCTGTATATTTAATATATATATATATATATATATATACACCGTCAAATATTTATTTATTCATTTACTTTTATTATTACTATGTCTATATAGTATCTATTTATTTTTATATGTTTATTTTATTTACTGGGTTTAGTTTTAGTACAACTAACTGCATCTATAGCTTTTAGGATTTTTATATTTGATTTAATTTCAGTTAACGTTTATTTTATTTCAAGCGTTATACATTTTTTTATGCTCTATTGCAGAATAGAACATGTTTTGGGTCTCATGTTTGCACAAATTAATCTGCAGCTACGGAGTCATCTCTTCTGTTTTCCAGCACTTAAAGAGTGCATGTCACAGCCCAACTTCAGACATATTCAAGCCTCTAGAAAACACCCACGTTCATAAATATGCATTACGTGCATATATAACCAGCTCAAAATCTTCAGAATAGTCCTTAGCTCTCTTCTTTGGCTAATTGTATCATTAATGCTGTCACTACATCAGAATTCAAGCCAAGTTCAGGCAGGCCCTTTGGCAGCACAACCAAACATCTGACCACAAACACAGAGTGAGCTCAAGCGTTAAACACTAGTGTAACGTTAACTCTGCAAATGAAATCTGAACAACTACCCACAAATACTTGGCTGGAGTCTGCTTGTTGGCACGTATCAACCCAGGCCGGAGAGTTCAGAGCGTCCGTGAGGGCGCATCAACACGCGGCCCGGGAGGGATTCAGATCTCTGGCTTTATGTGTGCATGTGTTCGAGGGTCAAGGGCTTTGACCTGGCTCTAAACGGGGTGGCATATTCCAACGTCTCCGGGAGCAAAAACGGCAAAGATTAACCGTCGCTCCGAGTCATAATTAATGCAGCCTCACTCCCCTCAGAGACGACACTGTCTCCGGCCCTGACAGGACATTGATGGAATTGCCATTTAGCGGTCGGATACATGGAGATGAGACACGCTAAAGATGGGATGACGGAATTTAGAGACACTTCGTTAGCATGAATTCCTTACAGAGATTACTGGAGCGACAGGCTGAATGTTAAAGGGTGGGTGAGGTCTGAGGTTGAGTTTGGGGCATCATCGTGGGGCGTTTGAACGACCTCGACCAAGATAAAAAAAAGATGTGCACCAATTAAATTGTTAGACTACAGAATGTTTGCAGATCTTTTACATTAGACCACTTGGAAGACGTCAGCAAGGATGCAATTGCTCAAAAGTGACAGTAAAGATATTTATAATGTTACAAATGTCAAATGATTCAATAAATGCTGTTCTTTTAAATTTTCTATTCATTATAGAAGCCTGAAAATAAAACCTGAATATATTCAGCAGCACATCTGTTTTCAACACTGATGATAACAAGAAAGGTTTCTTGAACAGCAATTCAGGATATTAGAATGATTTCTGAAGAATCGTGTGACACTGAAGACTGGAGTAATGATGCTGAAAATTCAGCTTTGATCACAGGAATAAGTTACATTCAACATATATTCACATATAAAATGTTATTTTAAATAACATTTAATTAAACAATTTCACCATATTTTTGATCAAATAAATGCAACCTTGGTTAGCTGAAGAGACTTTTATTTTAATATTGTTCAGATATTACTTGTGTTAATATTTTGAATAATTTTTACATTTTATATTTTTTTCATTATTAGTTTAACTGAAGTAGTTATGTTTTGTCCATTCTTTTGTTTGCTTGTTTTTTTTTATATGTCTGTGTAGTTAATGTTGTTATTTCAAGTAGTAAAAAAACATTTTACAGATCTCCAACTTTTGAACAGTAATATATATTTAAAGCTCTCTCGACTGTGTGCTGTGTCAGGAATGAGTGTTGTTAAAGATTAAAAATTAAATACTTTAATATCATTGTACTAAAGTCAAAAGAAATAGTATTAATATTTCAAATTTCATAATAAATATTTCCCCAAAGCAACCCTTTTTTCTCTGAGTTTTTCTGCAGACCCCTTGCGAGCCCCCAAGGGCCTCCAGACCCCTGATATAAAGTACATTTATGATTAATCTTGACAGCCCCTGGTCAAAATACGCTTTCACTATATAGAAAAGAGCACTTTAGCACTTTCTTCCACAGGAGAGAGTCGGATGGGTCTGGAACGAAGTAAATGACAGACAGACTCGAAAAGAAACTGTAAAATCTGAATTAGTGAAGCAGACGCTACAGTCTACAACGGCACTAAAGAGCTGAATTCACTGCATTAGAAGTGCATAGGCATTCGAAGGTGAATAGGATTGTGGGTAAGGACATTTCTTGTCATTTCAGAGCTCCGGTGCTCAGTGGTACATATACAGCCTCAAAGAATAGAGGATTTCGAACGCCGCCCTCCTACCTGTGAGGGGGTCGGACAAATCCGGCTATTGTGGCTGGATTAAAGTGAGAGACTTCCTCATTCACTGCACTTCCTCTAAAACGCCCACACTGCAGTCTCCTTCGGTCAGCCCAAATCTATTCACCACTCGTGATATTAGTAAACAGTCTACACCTACGCCATCTGACATGGACTCCAGTGGGTTTATTCAATATATGTAATGTCATTACTGTCATGCAGCTTGTCATCAGAATTTATGAAATCTGAAAAGAAAATATATTAAAAATGAAAATATTGACACTCACATATAGACAAATTGATAGACTGTAAAAAAATTACGGTAAAAAAACACAGCTGTGGTCACCAGAGTTTTACAGTAAAAAATATGGTAGCAACATTTCAGGTTTTACCGTTTTAACTAAAATTTACAGTTTAATACTGGAATTACATTAACTGATGTAATGTTAATGTATCAACCTACTGAAGTACTGAAATCTTTGTACCTTTGCAATATACTGATGACCACCAAATACAGATGGCGATGAGAAAGTCACATGATAAACCAAATCCTATCACAAGTAGCTTTTAATTAATAACTTATATAGCTATAAGGTGCACATGTCATTTACAAAAACACTAAACACCATCATGGTAACACATATGAAACTGAAATTATGCAATAAGCATTGATTTAACAACATTAGCTGTAGCATGCAACCCTAATGTACAAAACTGATAAGAAAAAACTAAGAGTAAACATTATTATTAATATTAACAACAACATCAACAACAAAAAGATAAAATTTACAGTTTTTTTCCCCTTCCAAAAATACTACCATAACATTCCATGTAATATTTAACATAGTAGGGGGACATTACTGTTAATCATTTAACAGGTTTTTACTGTAAAATTTTTAGTCTTTTACCATTAATTTCACAGCCATTTTGAAAACTATAAGCAATAGCTTCCTATATATGAAACTTTATTATTCAGTGTGTTTTATTTTCCATTGTATTACCAAATATATTTGTTTTTAAGGGTTGTGTCAACACTGCATGGTTGGTGGTTGTTTCTAATAATAAAAAGGACCAAAACTTTTTCTGCAGCCAAATGGAACAAAACTCTAAATATATGATGACTATTTCCATAAATTTTAAAATATGATTAGTATTATTATTATTATTATCCAATGACATCACAGGTCCGACTGACCTCTCGAATTAGCGGACATTCATTTGCTATTTCAGTCTAACAGTCTTATTTCCTCAGTATTTTCTGGTTTTAGTCTTAGTTTCATTCTCAGAGGGCATAAAAGCAGGATTTTCTGCGGTCTAGGCGCCCCTGGGGAATTTTATTGAAGTATTAATTTAATTTAGGACAGGCTTTTCTGGCTGCTGATAAAGCCTGTGAAAAAAGCTTACAAGCCTTTTCTGTAATACAGTTCAGTGAGAGGATTTATTTCATTCTCTCCGTCTGCATGATAAACAGATTTATTTCCATTTGTTGTTGATTTCAATATTTTGTCAAACAGTAGCAAAGTAGACCTGCTAGTGACTGTCAATCATTCTATTGAGTGAAAACACGTCGTCTTTTGTCAAACTCTAGTTATTCTGTCATACGGGGCATTTACATAATAGGTAGCTGCTGCTTAAATTCCCTACAGCTTTAACAAAACTACTTTTAAAAAAGGCTTTTTTGGTTTGTTTGGAAGGAGAAAATAAACTCAGTAAACTAAATCTTTACATCAAGTGCAAAGCAATCACGGAAGCACGAATGGAAAATGATTCTACTGAAAGACCACCAGTAGCAGCAATAATGACTGTATTTACATGTACAACAAAACACTCATAACTCCCAAATAGCTGCTTATGATGTAAACACAACATAAAATAACTGCATTTACCTGGGATTTCAAAGTCATTGTTGAAAAGTGTGTACATGCGGAGCAGTTTTAGGGAAATCCTCATAAATCTACATGTGTCAATCAAGCTAAAAGCTGACCCAAACATGCCTTTGTGAGCCACGAAATCATTTACTCAATCAATTTGTTCAAACACTGGTTCATTTAGGACTGAAATTATGCTTTATTTTGCTCATAAACTTATGCAAGATATAAAAAGTCATAATTTTGGGACAAAAAGTCCAAATTGTGACATAGTAAGTCATAACCATGATACTATGAAAGTCTGACATACTTTTTTGCAATTCTAACATTTGACATATAATCATAATTATGACATAAAATTTGAAATTATGATATACCAAGCCATAATCATCAGTCAAAATGATGACATAAAAAGTCATGGGATGAAAAGGTTAAATTATGACATATACAAAGCCAAAATTATTATTTTAAATGTAATTATAACACAGTCATAAAGTGGTTTAGATATATATATATATATATATATATATATATATATATATATATGGTATGTCATAATTTCAACTTTATATCTTATAGTATATTAATTTCAACTTTTAAAGTCAAAATCTTAGCATTTGAACTTCATTTATTTCACAACTATGGCTTTTTATGTCAGAATTTTGACTTTAAAGTCATGACTTTTTCATATGACTAACCAGAGCATGATTTTTTTGAAGAAATACACTTCCATAGAAAGCGTTGATAATGTTTTCAATTAGTTTGGAACAATTTTAGCTGACAGAGTAAAAATAGACACAGTAATGTTAATTGTGTGTCTAAAATGCAAATAAGGATTAAATTAAAGTTATTTAAAATTATTTAAAGTTGTATTAGTTGAAATCAGTCCATGAGTGTTACAAGACCTGGAATAATCCCCATTCTAGAAAACCTGTCCATCAAACAGAAGCATCCTGCAAAACTCCAGAGGAATAAATGGTGGAAGTTTTGCCTAAATGAAATATTAACACATTCTGATAAATCACTGTACACAGTCCACATGGTTTTGCCGTCAGTACTTTGGCTGAGATTATGCTGCAGAAAAGACCTCCGGCTCTCGCTGACATCACAGAGAATAAGAAATCAGTGGTGAGCAGCTCAATTTGTCTGGATGGTTGTTAACGGTCTGAGCTCTATTATCCAAACCTCATCTGAATTTAAACAGACAACGGCTCATCGCCAGAGCAGAAGAAAAGCACTGTAAAACACCCTCAGCCACATTTAAAGAGACGGGAGTGGAGAGAACAGCCTCCTTAAACACCCTACAAAAATATGCACCATTGTACAGTAACGGTACAGTATCTGATACGGATACCATAGTAAGGTACTCAGTAATATGATTGAATATTTTAGTTGTGTTTTGTTTGTATAGCTGGTGATGAATGTGCCAGGCTTCACCGAGGCCGCGGAGGGAAAACAGTGCAGTGTATCTTCAGCCTCATGCTTTTATAAACGCAAACAAGCGTATAGAGTTCATCTGCAGAGTGAACAGGTGTAAAGATGATAGAAAGAGGGTTTGACGTGCTTCATCTGCTTCTCCAGTACACTGTTTCACTTGAAGAAGCCATCTGACAGACTTTTTATTTATTTACTTGTTTTTGAAGAGCAAGGCAAATATTTTAAGAAAAGAGAGTCAACGAGAACCGGGTCGGTCCAGATCTGCTGGGAGAATGTTTGTGATGTGAATTTTCCTCAGAAAACATTAAAAAGAAAGCTGTTTCTTGATGTTACTCCACAATAAGCTTTCCAGCTACTGTTTTAAAGCTTTACAAGTGAAAAAAGGTATTGTAAATATCCAAGATATCCAAATTATTCTCATTTGAGAGCATTTCTGACATGATATTACTATAAAAAAAAACAAAAAAACAAGCGAAATGGCTATATAAATACATTTAGGACCATTTCGCTTGTTTATTTCTTTCACAATTCTTACATCAATGGAAAGCTTATTTATTCAACTTTCAGTATATATTGTTAGGATAGAACAATAATTGGCCGAGATACAATTATTTGAAAGTCTGAATCTGAGAATCTGAGAGTGTAAAAATTGTGCAAATAAGATAAAAATGAGATTATATATATATATATATACATATATATCTCTATAATCTTTCCTTTTTAATTGACTTCAATAGCTGAGCAGACTGCTAATTAATGTTAACCAAAAGACAAAAACTGGACTCTAATGCAGTAAAATGTGTTTATATGGGGATGCTTTAGAGGTGAATGTGACCTTTAACCTTTGCATCCTGGTCAAAAATTATTTTCAAAAATGTCTTTGCATTTGAAATGGGTTGCAAATGCAGTTTCATGTTGACTCAGTTCAGATAGTTCAGAAAATGCTAAAAGTACATATAAATGCTAAAGAAGTCTATGAATAGTAAGTTTGATTAACAAGTCGTGTATTAAAGTAGTACAGTAAACCAATTTGAAAATTAAAGGTTGAATGAAAGCAAAATCTATGTCAACTCAAAAGCAGAATAAGTTGTATTGAAACACCTGTGGCTTTAATACAGCACCTGTCCTGTAGAGGACACAGCAAACAATGAAATACTGTTACACAAACATATGAATTGCTCCTGTAACAAAAAGGTTTAAGCGTTTCTGCAATTTATTTTCCACTGAACAGCTCTAGTGTCCTACAGTTTCCTCCCTTTAGTCTTCAAGTAGACTAAAGATTAAGTAGATTAAGTTACGACCGCAGAGAGTACACAAACTAGCAGCACTAAACCCTGCATGTGTATGAATTTCATCGCATATTACCGCTGGTTATGGATCGACATCCTCCGGTCTGTTGGGAGAAGCCACAGGGATGCATTCGCCGGCCCTGAACGTCATCTTTGTGACTAATTCATTCTCTCTGCCAACAGCGCTGAGACCTTTAATGGCTTTTTTTGTTGCAAAGAGCAGAAAATTGGATTCTCACCCTATTGAAGACAACCTAAGATGCTTTCATGCGCTTTCTGAACACATATCACTCACTGGTTCATTCAAATAAGTTAAAGTGGTCATGAACTGCATTTAAAAGCACATTTTCTGCCCTGATTTGAACGCTCTGCTGGAAGGGGCGTGTCTGCTATGAGACCTCAATGGAAACGCCCACTCCTATGATTGGCTGACATCTTTACATATGAAATAAGTGTTCCATGTGGAGCTTTCTCAAAAACATTAACTATATTTACTATTACATGAACAAGCAAAATAATCTGCCAATGGGGTAAGCAAAATAATCTTGTTTTCTGTTTGAAATAAGATTATGTTGCTTACCCCTTTGGCAGATTGTTTTACCTTGTTTTAAGCAAAAAGTCACTTAATTTTTTGGCTAGTTTTTATGAAAACAAGACAGTATTTTTTTTACTGAAAATCTTCTTGATTTAAGAATTAAAGAGTTAAAGTAAGAAAAGCATTTTTTGCAGTGTATATAAAAACTCTATAACAACTTGAGTTTAACATAAATAAAATTGTACAACACCTACATATTAAATAACACAATCAGGAATGATTTTGGGGGATTTCTTTATGTTTTGAGTACTGAATGAAATAAAAGCAGGTTTATATTTAATGTAGTTACTTTTTCAATTGCAATGCATTTTAGGATTTTCCTTTTAACTAAAACTTTTCTCTCATGATTCACAACTTTTTTTCTTGCAATTCTGAGTTTATAGCTCACAAATGTTTCTGTCCTTCTCATAAGTCAGAAAAAAAACCCTAAGATGATATAAACTTGCAATCCTAACGTTTGACATCAACTCGCAATTGCACAAAAGTAAAAAACTGAACTGTTCAGAATTCGGAGACAAAAGTCATAATTAAATGATATGCACACAGAGTTGTGATGAAGATCAGATAACATGTAGAAATTTCAGAAACTAAACAACACTGAATGTTCAAGAAATATAAGTCAAAACTAATCCGCCAAACTGTTAAGTGGATGAAGTCTGTGATCTCATCATTGCAAGTTGAGTTTAGCCAACACAGTCTCAAAACCAATTTGTATGTATTTTACGAGGTTTAACACCCCAGTGACAAGTATGTTGAGCCCAATCTCACGGCAATTTGTACATATTTTAATTGGTGACCAATTCGTACAAATTTGTACGACCTCGATCGTACAAATTCACACGATTTTTGCTAAATCGGACGAGTTGCCAATCCGTATGAATTTGTACGAATGGCCTACACCTAACCCTGCCCCTAAACCTACCCATCACTGGTGTTTAGACAAATCGTACAAAATCGTACGAGTGAGGTCGCATGAATTTGTACAAATTAGCACAGATTTGCCAACTCGTAAAATCCGTACAAATTGGTTGTGAGATTGTGTGTAGGTCATTCGTACAAATATGTACGAATTGCTGTGAGATTGGGCTCTTTCACAATGTTTTTACCATAACTAACAGTGCACACATAATGTAAATAAGGATTTATTGCTCTGGTCTTGTAAGCAGGGCATTCGCAGTAGAGCCTGTATGCAGCAGATGATGTGAGGTCGTGACCCAACCTGAAACGAAAACCTACTGTATAACGAAACCTCTGTTATAGGTTAGCACTTATTTTATCATCTTTCCTCCCTCCATTCGTCTTTGCTCCCTCCTCCTGAGATAAAATCCCATGTCTTTTTTTATCTGTGTTTATCTCTCTCTTTTGCGTTGTATTTCCTATCTGCTCGCTCTTGCTCTCTTGTCGTCTGTCGTTGCACCATCTCTCTATCTTTCTCTCTTTTGTGTTTGCGTGAGGTGTAATAGAGATGATGATGAACTCTTCCTTTGGCTGTCGGTGGTTTTGGCTGTCTGCAGCAGCTCGTGTGCCAGCTGTTTCTCTCTCTGTGTGTCTCTCTCACACACACACACACCAGCTCCATTCCAAATCACACTGCGCTGCCTACTGAGGTGGAACCTCATAAGTGACTGATCTGGAAAGGTCTTCAAAGGCAGCGGCTCAGTGCAACACATGCAACTGATGCTGATGGAGATTGACGGTAGGATGTTGTTATGATAATAACTTTATAGTTTAAGAAGCGTAAAAATGTAGAACATTCACTTTTGGGGAGATATTTTCTTACACTGCTTTTAAAGTTTTAAGTACTGAATGAAATAGAATCAAGTTTATATTTGGAATATACAGTTATTTTTCCATTGCAATGCATAGGACTGTGTTTTCTAATAATGCTATATTTGCTGCTGCCTTTAAATTGAGGCAGAATAAATATGTTAGATTTATGGAAGTCTATTTCTGCCACGGTAATTGTGACTTCTTATCTCACAATTGAGACATTTTTCTTGCAATTCTGAGCTTATAGATCACAATTTTGACCCTCTTTCTTATAATTTAGTGGGGAAAAACGTCTAGGTTATGTAGGTAACCCTCATTCACGGAGACATTACATATGGCATAAGAGACCAATCGCCTTTGAGCTTTAAGAAAAGGCCAATGAACATTGGCGCTGATTGCATCCAGGTGCACCTCATCACTACGTGAGTATAATATATGGATGCCGTGCACCTGCAGGTTTTCGCTGAGGAGCCGAGCCGGCATCAGCGCGACCCAGGGTCGTGGCAAGGGGATGTAACGTCTCCGTTCCCTCCTTCAGGGAACGAGGGTTACCTACGTAACCTAGACGTTCCCCTTCAGTCGAATCACTCCGACGTTACATATGGGAACAGACCCGTGGAAAAGGCCACGACCCTGAGGCCACGTTACGCAGAGACCTCCGTGCCGACAGGCAAGCGTGCCAGCAGAGGAGTCTGCACGTAACCTTCCCAATGCCCTGAGGGCCAAATTTTAGGGGGCCCCACAGGAATGCCAGTTGTACTGAATCAGGAGTTGGGGGGGCAGAGCTCATGCCTGTATACTTACAGTTTTCACACATGGAATTTTTGAATATTCAATATATATATAATTCAATATATCAATAAAGTTATGGATATATGAAGGGAAACACAGCCTTCTGGCTGACCGTGGAATACTGAGATTTGTAGCCCCAACCTACTGGGCGAAGGAGAACCAGTAGGAACACAGTCAGGAGCTACTCCGCTTCTAGTTCTGACTGCGGGGCAGGAGGACTCAGGTTCATTGGCCTTTCCTCAAAGCTCAAAGGCGATTGGTCTCTCTTGCGAGTGTAACGCATATGTAACGTCGGAGTGA
>JAUMHE010000071.1:18020832-18050431 GCA_032359235.1 Enteromius mattozi | reverse complement strand
TCTGGCGAGTTCCCATATGTAACGTCTCCGTTCCCTCCTTCAGGGAACGTGGGTTACGTTCGTAACCTAGACGTTCTTAGCAATGCATCTTACTAATCAAACATTTTTGATATTTTTATGGTAGGTAAATTACAAAATATCTTCATGGTACATGATCTTTACTTAATATACTAATGATTTACAGCATTAAAATGAAATGGTTCATTTTGACCCATACAATGTATTTTTGGCTATTGCTATAAATATACCCCAGTGGCTTAAGACTTATATTCAGTGGCCAAAATGTCATAAGAATCATCACAAGGTTAAATAATGACTAGTAATATATAATAGTGAACAGTAATTTTGATCAATATATTTCTTAAGAATAATTGAATAATAACAAAATAATAAAAAGTAATAAAAGTAAAAATAGCCTTATTAAATACAAATAAATAAATATGCCAAAAGAATAAAACTGTTCATAGAAAAAAAAATAAATAAAGTTCAACTATAATTAATATAGTTAAAAGAAAGAAAAAAAAAAAAAAAGTATTTGTGCAAACTCTCTCTCTCTCACACACACACACACACACACACATACGATTACAGGTTTCTCTCTTGACACACAAGACACGTTGACATGTGAATTACACTTTTCAGATCCATCTGAATAATTGCAGAGCCAAACATAATAATCTTAATTAGTGTTTAATTAAATTGAAAGCAGGCTTTCCTCCACAGTTGTGTTCAATCAGGTCTGTTATTCACGGGAATACTGTGTGTGTGAGAGAGAGAGTATTCAACCTTCAATTGATTTCCTATAGCCTCTATATTTGAGCGCACGTCTCTAATGCACCACAAAACAAGCTCTGAATGAAAGCGGTGTTTTCCTCAACGGCCGTCCTTCAGCTGGAGAGAATTCATAAACAAAGCTCACAGTGATGCTTGATCTGGAGACGCTGTGTTGTGTTTCAGGGTCTGCAAAGACATCTCTGTCTCAAAGGATAGAATCGTTGCTGTAATCTTCATTAACACCATTAAGTTACTGCATGATTTTTCTTTTAATAATAATAATAGTCATTTTGATAAATATATTTCTTAAGAATAATTTAAATAATATATAAACAATATATAATATATAATATAAAAACAATAAAAAGTAAAAAAAAAAAAAGTAAAAATAGCCATATTAAATACAAATAAATATGTAAATAACTAAACATAATAATAGTAGTAGTAGTAGTAGTTTAAATTAATATATTTCTTAAGAATCATTTTAAATAGTTAAAAGTAATAAAAGCAAAAATAGCCATATTAAATGGAAATAAACAAATATGTAAATAATTAAACATCATCATAATAATAATAATAATAGTAATATTGATTAATATATTTATTGAGAATAATTTAACATACATAAATAAATAACTAAATAATAAAAAAATTATATATTTATGATCATGCTTTTCTCTTTCATTGAGACTTTCTTAACTCTGAATGTAACAAATCAGTCGACAGCAAACACAAAGACTGAAACTATTCCTTTAAATGGTGTCAAAGCTGCTTTAATTTAGAGCTCCTGCCTCAAAACAATTTGTTGTTCCCCGCAGGACCTTGTCTTTTATGACCGTTTGTCAGAGCATCTTCTGATTTAGTGTGTTAAATAAATCCAGGCCTGCCTTCAGACGATATAAAAGCACAAGCAGCATCAATACAGCTTAAGATGACATATGTGGAGATCCGTAAAGAGCCTAAACCTCCGCAAACCTACTAAAACTGACTCCGAAATATACAACTATAGTGGCTTTCCGGCATCCGATGCATGCTTTCCTCTCTGTTTTTATTTATAGCCAACAAAGCGCTTCCCCGACCTCCAGCACACAAACCATTTCAGCTACAAGCAGAATCAATAAGCTTTGTTTGGTTAATTATACCCTGAACAGAGCGACAGTACAGAGCCGAGCGGGATCGATCCAGACTTCCAGCACAAGTTCAGATTTGCATCGTTTCGTGTCACACAAGCGTATAAAAGTCAGTGCCTTTCAAATAGTTTATTTAGTGAATGAAGGCAAATAAGAAGCGAAGAAACTGTATATTTACTGTACAACAACATTAATTGATTACTAAATTTGATCAAGACAAGTTTCAAAGTATTAAAGAGAAAAGGAAGATAAATTTAAAAAACAAGCAAGTAAATAAATAAATAAATAATATGTTATTAGAACTAAAACAAAGATAATAGTTGAATAAATATGTATAATTCAACATAAAAATAATATAAAATAAATGCTAAGATAATGAAATAATACAAGTAAATACATAAGTAAAAAAATAATCAAAAAAAAAAAATATATATATATATATATGGGTGTGTGTGTGTGTGTGTGCATGTATAATTCAATAAATATTTAAACAAATGTAAAATAAATGAATAGATATAAATAAAGCAAATAACTCACCATATAAATACAAATAAATAAACAAACAAATTAACACATGAAAATAAATATTGCCAAATACAAAAATATTATATATACTTATTATATGTATATAATAAGTATATATAAGTAAATAAACAAACAAATATGTAAATAAATAAATAAACATTTCAATATTATCAAATAAATATTTCCATAAACAAAACACAATATTTATACATGTACATAATATTCAAGTAAATAAATAATTAAATTGTAATCAGTGTCATCTTTATTTTTAGAGTGTTTTACACAACAGAGATTGCTTCATAGCAGTGTCACAGTGGAAAAGAACGAAACATAAATATATATATATATATATATATATATATATTACAACAAACAAATAAAAAGCAGAAAACTAGCAAATAATGACCCAGAGAAAGATATTCCACTGTAGTTTTCCTGCAAAAACCAGGTCAGAGTGACTTCATGGTGTTGCTATGCAGTTGCTAGTTTGTTGCTAATAAGTGCTTTGTAGCTTAGAGTTCTTGTTTGTTACTAAAGGTGTTGCTACAACATTCTGTATATTTGCTTACCATCTCCAGGTAAAGAGATAATGTCACATATGACTATATTGATTACTGAGGAGGTGTGCAAACGCTGAATGCTCAACAGCTGCAGGAAACGCCAGTCCTTGACCTCTGTATCACAGCATCTCTTCTGAGTTTGATCTTTGCATTTTGCTGATGGAGGTTTTTCTCTGAAACCAGCTCCAGCATAGATCTAGTGTATTAATGCAGCAATATTAAACTGCTTTGGGCTCGAGTGTCACAGATCATTAGCCAAAGCTTGACCCACACAACTATGAATGCTTTTGTTACTCATGTGTTTTGGATCATTTTCTGCTAAATGCATTTTTGTTCTGGTTTTTGCCTGGTTTGTCCCCGTCTCCCTCATTACATACAACGTGAATACATGCATACATACAGAAAACATATTTAAAAATGACCAAATAAAAAAATTTATAAAATGAAAATAAATAAATAAACAAAATCATACATACATATTTAAACATATTCAAATATTACTATATATAAAAAGGTAAATAAAAACAAACAAACAAATCTTTATTAAAAATAAATAAATAAAAGTGAAACGAATGAAAAGATTTCATCAAGTGTTTGGCTAAATGAATGTTTAGCTCAAATTACATTTCTTGTTACTGTCATTCTCACGTTTATGAAAAATTACAGTGCATTTTTTGCCATTTGTAAATTTTATGAGCACTAAAGGCAAAGGGTTGTTTTCCACTCATATTTAATGCGGCTCAATTATGCAACAGCATCACAAAAGCTTCAACTAAACTGGTTTCTGTTTTTAGGGTCCTGAGCGCCAGTGAATCGAGGAAGAAGATTAAAAAACCACAGTGAATAATAGACGAGCGCTTTGGTTTTGGGGAGCCGCGGTGACCCACATACTGAGAGTCTCCTCTGGGACTGATGAGAAAAAACATCCCATCCGGTCAACAGATACTGCACAAAACCTAAAAACAAATGCTAATGCAACAAAGACTAGAATGCCTTTCTCATTTCAGAGTCAACATGAAATCAAAACTAAAATATACACATCCCTGGTCTTTTTGTTATTGATTCATGAGTCCAAATAAAATTACTAATACACTTCAAATGTTTGACTAACAGTTATAAGCCTCTGAAATTCTAGATATTGGGGGCAAAAAATGCCTCTGGATGAGTTAGTTTCTTATTTAGAGCAACATTGTATTAAATATAAAAAAATAAAACATTAATGAAAGCCAGAGTTCACACACACAAAGTAATTTCATAATTTATTCACCCTCATGTAGTTTCAAACCTTTAAAACTTTCTGTTTTGTTTCTCAAATGATTCTTTTTTATGTTCTCTAGTTTATGTACATGTGTAATAAGTTTCATGTTGAAACAAATAAAATATTACTTGTAACCTTTACAATAAACTTAAGTTCATTTTGAAAACAAGTTTATTTTTCTGACCCCAGTTACAGATCTCTTCATTTTAATCATTTTTCAGAAAACAAGATTTCATATATGAAGAAATATCTTAAATATTAGACCTAATAACTTTTCAAGTAACTGTATTTTCTTGATTTAAGAATGTTTCGATACTGGAAAACAAAACAAATACTACAGTAAGTATTTTTTTTCAATGTAATTTTTAGTAAACTTTTTTTCTTAGTTTTCAGCTGAAATGTATATATGCGTGTCCCCTGAGAAACGGAGGTGGAAAGAAAAGCCCTGAGCACTGTTACAGAGGTTATCTGTTGGTTAAGGTGCATGGGTTTGTTTTGCATGGTTACTGAGTAATGACTAACTGTGTGTTATACAGTATTGTGCAGCTCATTCACTGGAAAACAGCCTTACAGGGACATTAAACAGCTTGAATAATTACTTGTTTAATTGTTAATCTTTTTTTCCATTATAACTTCATGTGATTTTTTCACATCAACAAACAGGAGCACACAATGCTGATGCAATATGCTGTACTATTGAAATAGCACAATAAAAGTAGGAATAAAACCGATACATCATGTTTATAGAGCAAAGAAAGAGAGAAATATGAGCATTGGCTTCACTAAGTAACAACAAACTTTGGCTCTTTATGAACATCCAAAGATAATAAATCTGAAGTGAGAAGATTCCCCTTAAAATTTCAACATGAGCATTATTATTTTATAATAGCAGAATAGATCAACTTAGCTAAACCAAGCTAAATTAACTAAAACTGAAATAAAAAAAATACATATTAGACATTTATTTACAAAAAAAAACAAAACACTAAAAAGACAAAAACTCACAAAAATGACTAAACCTTAAAACAAAACAAAAAACTAATTAAAATAGCAATAATTGTTACGATTGTTACGATCTAGCTGTTCTAGCAAGTTCACCTTATTCCTGCCTTCTTGTCCTCTCTGCTCGCGAGGAAGCGTGAGCGCGAGTGAGTTCAACTCTCATCGTGACAATAATAACTAAATAGTATCTTCAGTTATATTAACAATAACTACAGTACATGAGATACGAGACACTTGCTCAAAACTATCAAAATATAATTTATAATAACTTGATATGTATAAAATAAAATTACTTGAAATGTATAAATCTGAAATCTAAACCTGATATAAAAAAAAAACTGCTTATTTACAAAAAATAAGATAAGAACAAAAAAATAAAAATGAAAAAAAAATGAAAAAAATAAACTTAATTAAAAATTAAAAGCAAAAAAATATAAATAAAAATAATTCAAAATATTAAAATGAAAGCATAAAATTAAACCTAATTTATATAAATATACTATACTATATACAAATATTTATATTAAACAAATATACTTCTTTCAGCTAGATGCCAGTGGAACATTGGTCCTTTTTATTTAGTTTAACTTCATACACTAAAATAATTCAAACTAAAACTGAAACAAACAAAAAAATACATAGACATATTTACAATAAATAAATAAATCTACTCAAATGCGAAATCTCACAACGAAAGTACTAAAACTTTAATTAAAGATCAAATAAAAATTAGTATATAAAAAGAAAACTAATTTAAAATATTGTTTAAAAACTATAATATAGTATCTCAGTGACACTGGAATGCATAAAATGGGGAATCACAAGATACCAAACCTCCCAAAAACGCTATAGGCCTGAAAGCAAATGAATTATTAATTACCAAGCTGCATTCATCAGCGAGACGCCGGTGGAGCGACACAATCCACCTGTCCCTTCTCTCCGAAATAAAATTAGACAAATCAAATTGTACATTTTCATATAAATTAGCGGCCGGCTGTCGCGGCTCAGTCTGGCCTGTTGCTTTCTTTCAGAGAGGTTGTAAAATTGGCAGCACGGCGACGTTTCCAGTTTGTTATAAATAGGCTCCATCAATCTGGAGAGCCGGTGGCTCGGGATCAGATCTGGCACGGCCAGGAGGGGATTTCTGAATTACAATCCACTGGTCTGCTGCCAGACTCATCCGTCAATACAGCCTCAGCATCTCCTGCCATCAGCCACCGCCAGGATCCTCGTCTTTAAGAGCACCAATCCTGATAGAAGAGCATCAAATATCCATACGCAAAACTCCAGATCATCGGCTTCTGTCTTTACTTGGTAACATCTTAACGCATTTAATTAAAATTAATTCAAAACCCAGGCCGCAGCGCACTTAGGTTCCCTCGCGCTCTTTGCTTGACAAAACTGAATTTTAAACGATGCAATAATTCAGTGGGCTGATTTGTAGCTGTGATATTTGCTCTGGTGCAGAAGACAGGCAAAATCAATATTTGTTACCAATCAATTTGCATTTGTAAATGTCACAGACGTCCAGGTCAAGGCCACCAGCCGGTCAAAGGGCAACAGCCTGTAAAAGGTCCCCTGTTATTAGTTAAACATTCCACAATGTTTTATGGCCCTGATCCAGCTTCATATTTATTTCATAACTCTGTATTCCTACTAAATGACAACTACTGTCTTATTTGTGCATTATTATATCTGACAACCAATTTTTGGACAAACTGCTTGGATTTTTCTTTGAAAGACTCAACATCATACAAACATTCCGGTCTTATTTTGCCCAAAAATATCAAGCAAGCAATCAACCGATTTGGGCATTATATTAGACAGCAAGTTGTCATATGAAAATCATATTTCCCATGCTACGAAAACAGCATTCTTCCATCATAGAAACATTGTCAAGCAGCAGCTAGAGTGTTAACCAAGTCAAGAAAATATGATCATATGTGACCCTGGACCACAAAACCAGTCACAAGGGTGGATTTTTCAAAATTGAGATTTATACATCAACTGAAAGCTGAATTAATACACTTGTAAATAATAAATGCACACTAATGATATATGGTTTGTTACGAAAACACAAGATTACGCTGAGATACAACTTTGAAAATGTGCAATCTGAGGCCGCAAAAAAATCTAAATACTTAGAAAATCACCTTTAAAGTTGTCCAAAAGAAGTTCTTAGCAACGCATATTAATAATTACACATCAGTGGCTCAACTTAAGTTTTGTGACGCTAGGAGAATACTTGTTTTGCGCAATCAAAGCAAAAATGACACCATTCTTCTCACGTGACGTACGTCTTCCACCATTTTAGAGAGTATCACAGTGTTAAGTGTACGCATAAACAACTGCAGATTACGTACACGTGCGTGTTTTCACTCGGATGTAAACAAGAGTGATTACGCCAAATACATTAAAGCTTGCGTACGAGGTGCGTTGTGATACTCTCAAAAATGGCGGAAGACGTAAGTCACGGGAGAAGAATGGTAGAGATAAATGATGTTATTTTTGTTTTCTTTGTGCAAAAAAAGTATTCTCGTAGTGTCACAAAACTGAAGCAACTGATGTCACATGGACTGTTTTACCAGTGTTTTTACTAAGTTTCGGGACCTGGGATCATTTCAGTTTTGTTGCTGTCTATGGAGGGTCAGACAACTCTCTGATATCATCAATAATATCTTAATTTGTGTTTCGAAGATGAATGAAGGTGTTACGGGTTTGGAACGACATGAGGATGAGTAATTATTGACAGAATTTTCATTTTTGGGTGAACTAACCCTTTAATGGTTTAATAGTTTAGCTCCTGCATATCTAACTAGTCTTCTACAACGCTACAATCCATCACATTACATTACATTATCATTCTTGTGCTTGGGTTGAACACATAATTTTTTGCTCGGCTGGAACATGTCGTCTGTATTTGCTTCTCTGTTTCTGTCACTGGATTGGTCTCCTGAGGTAACTAGGAATAAGAGATGACGCCAAACCCCCAGAAGACCTCAGATGATGCTAACCCTGAACAACATACAAAACTATAGTTTAGTCACGACATATAATCGTTGCAGTTAATAGTGTTCACCGTCTGTTTGATTACATGTCATTAACTAACGCCATGATTTTTACTGTACATTTCTGCCATATGGACATCACCACTAATAAGCTACTGCTAAATATAATGTAGAAACTTTAATATAGAAACGATTTGCATAATGAAAAGCGGTATAGATAGATAAATAGATAAATTAAAATTTCCCATTTGTATATGTAGAGTGCTGTTTTTGATATGTAATGTCTGACTTGAGTTGTGTTTTTCATTGGTTTCTACTCTACGACTGTTGTTTCTATCTTCAGATAAAGGCTTGTTTCTATTAACGGTCTGTGCATCCTCAAGACAACAAAACCTCCTCCAGCCGAAGGTCAGTGAGTGTTTATGAAATGTGTGTCGCAGAGTCGTGATGCAGAGCCAGACGCTGAATACCTGCAACCTTGAGCGCAAAGCTCAGCCGAAGCCGGCCAACAGCATTAAACAGCATTTTAGAAACACACAGACTCGCTGCATGATGAAATATTGATACTCTCTGATCCACGTAAAAATCCTGCATCTCCCTGAGTGTCTTCTCATGATTAATTATTTCTAGCAACATCAAGGTTTGTTCCTGTGCAAGAGACGGGTTTCTCTGGCCGCTGCTGATGTGTTTGGGATCATAGATGATTTTTCAAGTTATGAAACAAGAGAAATGTCCACTGAAAGAGAGAGAAAGGTCTTATTAAATTAGTTTTAGTCGCCGAGGGCAGTTTGTATAGGTGTAATATAAAAACTGCCCTTGGCAAATAATTTTTTTTTTTTTTTTTTTTTTTAAATGTGATAAAAAAATTAAGTATTTACTTGATAAATCACTTTTTAAAACAGTTAATGATAAAAATGAAGTTCATTTTAATTTATTAATTAAGGAATAAAACTGATTATTATGTTGAAGTTTGGAATTTATATGGAAATTTGAAGTATTTTACTTGGATTTGTCAATATTTGAGAAATTACTAAATTACTAAAAAAATTTAATAAATTAAATATAAAATGTATATACAAGTATACAAACTGCCATTAGCAAGTAATTAAAATAAACAACTTAATTTAAAAGTTTAATTAATTTATAAATAAAATTTAAAAAATCTTAAAAAGATAACATCATTTTTTTAATTAATTAAATGAGGAATAATATTAAATGGGAATTTGGAATTTTTATGGAAATTAATTATTATTTTAATGTTAATGTAATGCACCCTGCAGTCAAATATTTGTAAAATTTATACATGAACAAATAACATATACACAGCATGTAGATAAACTGTCCTTGGTGAGTAAATAAAATTAATTAAAATTATACATTTAATTAAAATAATAATAATAATTAATATACAAAACAAAAAATAAAATTGTGCATTATTTATATTAATTCATTATTAAAAATGATTACTATACAGTATTTTATTTTATTTTAAAACAGTATTTTATTGGGCATCTCACAGTCAAATAATTATAAAACTAATAAATCACACACAAACAAATTTTAATGTAAAATAATTAATGATTCAAATGATAAATCAGTCGCATTTATTTAATAATGAATTATTAAAGCTAATTATTATTAGGACATTTGAAATAATTTATTGTGATTGGTCAATAAGATGGGCATTGGGCATCCCTGAAGTCAAATATAAAAAATTCAAAGCCTTTACTACAACATGAGAGCTGTGCTGCCGATCACCAACCAATCCCAGTCAGACATTTGGTCCAAACCTCAGTGGCCGGATGTGTAATGAAGTTTGACTGTACGCCGCAAGACCCGTCTATCCCCCTGAACCGAAGTGGACCAGACACCTGAAAGAAACCCGTGTCAAATCGACCTGATGTCAGAGTCAGCGAAACACTCGCAGCTGTCAGGAAAGAGCAGCTTCTGCCCATCATTTAACCGCAGCAGCTGCTCGCAACCAAACACATGATTCACAGCAGACCGCAGCCTGCTACAACGCACTAGCAAGCAACCACAGAAACATGCATTCAGAATTATAAGCAATAGGCCAAATACATATTGTAGGAAGAACACCAATCACAGCCTTCAAAGGACATGATTGACAGGACAGCCATCCAATCAGAAGGCTCCACCACTTTCCACTGAAGCACACTAAGTGTATAAATCAGCTTACCAAAGCTCTTAGCGATAATGCGGAAATATTGAGCCTTTTAATAATTACTTAAATGGGTGTGTTTGTGGAAGACCGTGTGACCAACGTCCATCTCGCTTTTGTGGTCTACAGATGATTAACTAAATGTACAATAGCCTTGAGTATTGAATGGCCATTACTTAATGCTTTCAGGTAATGAAAATAATGGAGTGTTGAATATGAATGTTAAGGTCAACAACATTAAATACAGTCCTGGTCGAGTCCTGGAGAAAAACTAGGCTTTCAGGCAACAAATTCAGGCTATAAACACTTTGAGGGAACAGAGTTTTGAAACGTTAGGTTTCCAAAACGTTAAACTTGTGATTAAACAGTTATTTAAAGATACTCAATACAACATTCTATTAACTTACTTTCACACAAAATATAACTTTATTTTTTGATGTTGATTTTTAAACGTTGCAAAAATGTTCTATTAACTTTATTTTCACATTAAAAATAACATTATTTGACTGTTTGTTTGTAAATATATATACATACAGTATGTATATATATATATACTGTATATTATAAGCATTTTGTCCGGTTTTCTTCTTGTAATTACATTTCAGTCTTACAACGTTTTACTAACTTCATTTTAATCCAAAATGCAACGTTATTAAAGTTTATTTTATATTATATTTTAAGAATGTTTAAATGTCCAGTTTTCTTCTTGTGATTCTAAAGTTATTTAAAGTTACCAAAACATTTCTTAGAATGTTCATTAAGTACAAATAACACGGGAAAGCATGCTCTCTCTGAATGTTATGAAAGCATATCTCAGACTTTAAGAATGTTTTTGTAAGTTTGTCAGAGACAGTTGTGAGAGTGTTCCCTGTTAGCTGGGTGATCTGTACTTGCTTATGCAAATATGGCTGTCTTGATGCTGTGGGCGGTTGTTTATGGAGAAGTCGAAAGTCTCGAAAACTTCATTCTTGCAGGAACATTTAGCAGTGTTTGCTGATGAACAGCATGAGAAATCAACACAGCCATTTGTTCTGCTTATGTGAGCCAGATCTCTTACCATAATCATCCACACATCGCATTACTGACAGCAATAAACACCTGGGAAACCACATGAAACTCTCAGATTATATATTTTGAATGTTATGAAATATGATTCATACTTCAAAGGTAAACCATCTTGCAAAAGCTCAACCAAAATTTGATTAAGGATGCATAAAATCAATCAAACGTGACAGTGAAGACGTTTCTAACGTAACAAAAGTTCAAATAGAAATTCTATTATCCAAAAAACCCGAAAAATAAAATGTATCACGCTTTCTACAAAAATATGAAGCAGCAAACTATTTTCAACATAGAATTAAAATAAGAAGAATGTTTCTTTAGCAGCAAATCTGCATATTAAAATGATTTCTGAAGGATCAAGTGACACTTAAGACTGGAGGAATGATGCTGAAAATACAGATTAGACCACAGAAATAAATTCCAGTTTAACAGATATTCACAGAGAAAGCAGTTATTTGAAATTGTAATAATATTTTACTGTTTTTACTGTAATTGCCATTAAATAAATGCAGCCTTGGTGAGCAGAGGAGGAGGAAATGTGTTTCTCTGACTGTCAGTCTCTCTCACATGCTGAACACACACAGCAGTATGATGAGATCTGATGTGGCGTTCAGTTGGAACATCACCCACCTGCTAAAGGGAGTCTGGGCCGCTTTCAGAGAGGAGAATAATTCATGAAACTAAAAAAAAAAATGTCCCTTATTCATGCCATCACACATTAACAGGGAACTAAATGGGCTGCAGATACAGAAACCCTCTGAAACTTTCACAAAATGAATAATGAACTACCACAAAAACTCTTGCTATAAAAATGAAGTAAATGAATGCTTGTAAATTAGTTCATCAGAATACTGCATGCTTTAGAAAAGCCAACAATTTTAATTTTATCATTAAAATATAAAGATTTTCATTAATTGAAATGAAGCAGAAATACAATCAAATATAAATACTAAGATATTAAAAAAAATAATAATAATAATTAAAAATCAATAAAATTTGTTAAATGTTGCCTGGGAAAATAAAATGAAATAAAATAAAATAAATTACTAAAATTACTAAAACTGAGGCTAAAATAATTTAAAGCTAAATAGAAATGGCTTTCAATTTATTACAAATTCCAAAAGCAATGAAAATGAAAATTGAAGATATAAAAATAAATTGTTATTCGAATAATTGCTCTGTACTCCTCATTTCGATGTCAGCACACACAAAAAATTATTCTTTAGATTAGTTTATAGGAAGCCCAAACTCCAAAAGTACATTATAAACTAAAATGAAAATTTAAAATATAAAAATACATTGTTGTTCAAAATACTAATAAATACTATAACTGAGTAGTGTTGTTATCATTAACTTAGAAATATATATTTTTTTAATTATTATTTTTATTCATTGAAATAAAGCTGAAACAAAAGAAATTAAGTTAACTTTAAATTAAAGTACTAAAAAAAAAGATGCCTTGGTAATTAAAAATAAATTAAAGCAAAGTAAAAGAAAAAATGTTAATATATGCACAAATATCAGAGCATGTCCAAACATCTCAAGGGCCCCAAAATCACCTCGGACCCCAGAGGGTTAACATGCAAACTACAATTAATACTACTAAATACTAATAAAGCTATAAAATATACAAAAATATTACTAAAATATATGCAATATGGAGCAAAACAGAAACAATAAAACTGACAAAAATCACAAAGCATGTCACAAAATAGCAAAAAAATAAACTAATAATAAATTATAGATAATTTAAAATACTGAAACAATGCATATTAGAAATGAATCTGACCTGACTCAATATTTTTGAATAAAAATAACCTGCCTGCTGCCAAAGTGTCCCAGTTGGCCATCTGATCAGAGTCTCGCTAGGCCATAATGAATGATTGTAATTAAGTTAAGTGTGACACTGAGCACTAATTGATCACCAGGTGCTGCCGCAGCAGATAGAGTTACAGTTTAAAGAGCCCAGCCGCGAGGATGGACGTGTTTTTCCATCATATTTTGAGACACTGCGGGCCTGACCTTCCCCTCCTGCGGTCACGTCTGGATTCTCCTGATGGACACAAACTCTCTCAGATCACTGGATTCGCTTCGAAACGCTGCCGGGTTTTTCCTGGTTAGCGTAGAGACAGAGAGCTCAGATGTGTACTGTCTCACACACACACTTACGGCTCTACCTGCGAGAAGATGAATGAGTGTTGTCAGTAAATGCGTGCAGGGCGACTTCACACCAGGAAAATAAGGGCATTATCTCCCTCAGATGTCCTGACGATGCAAAACCGCATAGCAACCTCATTAAACACAGCGTGGAAACGAATCTCTCATTTTCTGTGTCATTTTTCCAGTTTTAATGGTATCAAATAAACATCTGTATCATCTGAGCACAACACAATAAGCTCGTAGCTCGATAAGTAACTGTGCGTTTTCATTGCTCTGTACTCCTCATATCGATGTCAGCACAAAAAACAACATTATTCTTTAGAATAGTTTATAAGAAGCACAAACTGTTCTCTGTGAGCTCTTGAAATAAGATTAGAGGAGGGAGAAAAGTTTGTGAGAGGTCCTCTGAAAGTCATATATTTTGTTTTGTTCTTCAAAGTTTTCCCTTGTGCAGAAACCCTCAAATCTCTTTTGCATTTCCATATTCAGATTCAAATATGCCAAATATGACATCAGTCATCAGTCATCAATATTCCCAGCTTATATAAGTTTTCAGACTGGTTGTTTATTTTACATTACTTGTAGTTGTTCTATGTGTGTTGATTTGTTAATATTAAGCATATAAATTAATCATTTTGATTCCAAGGCTTGATTAATTGAGGTAACTAGTCATGACTAAAATTGAAAAGTTTAAGTATTTGAAAGTGAAAGTATTGTTTTTTTCTAACAAAATAAAGTTTGCAGTTATATAAGTTATATATATATATATATATATGTGTGTGTGTGTGTGTGTGTGTGTGTGTACAATACAATATTAAAATAAACCTAAACAATAAACATAAAATAAAATTAAGTAAAACATGATTTTAACAACGACATATTATCAGCAACAATTACTAAATAAATAAATATCATTAAATTATAAATTAACTTTATTTATATTTAATAAACTAACATTATAAAAAAGATTATTTTTAATAAAATATAATCACCAATATTTAATTCAAGTAAATTGAACTGAATTGAAGCAAACTTTCTTTATTCTTAAGCATGTGCACTGCTAAATCTCACCGTCGTCAAACAGGTTTCTTAAAGGCGCAGTAACACAAATATAATAATAAATAATTTGAAATATAAATAAATATAATTTATAAAATAATATTTTAATATCATACATAATCACCAATATTTCATTATAGTAAATATAATAATAATAATAATAATAATAATTTATATATATATATATATATATAATAAAAAATATATTAAATACATAATAAAACATATATAGTTTAATATTTGTTTGAACTAAAATTATTTTATTACAAATTTTGAAAAGAGTTTCAACACTGCTTCAAATGTTTTGTGATTTTTTTTTTTTTTGGTACTGCTTCAAATTTTTAGACATCTTTGATGAATAGAAAGTTCAAAGGACAGCATTTATTTAAAACAGAAATCTTTTGCAACATTATAAGTGTCTTTGCTGTCCCCAAATCTGACATCAAACTTTTAAACAGTTGTCTCATAATTGAGATGATTAGCTCAAAAACAAATTGTGCAAATGAACAAAGACGACAAAGTCGGAAATGCCATATGCAGACTTCCCACCCCGGTAAGCCCCGCCCTCTCTCCTCATCCACGTACGTCATTGGTTACGGTGTGTTGAGTGACAGGTAGTGCAGTGCGTTGGTGGCATATTCCTCCTGCTCTCTCCCACACACTCCCTCTCCCCGTTCTCTCACTCTAATCCTTTTTCAAGCGTATCACATTACGCTATTCTTCCCTTTAATACACGCTAATAGCGCCGATATCTCCTGCCGTCTCCTCTGCCAACACAAACACTCTTAAAGCTGAACAAAGCAGCTCAGCGGAGCGAGGGTTCAGTGCAGCTCCTGCACGCCTCGTAATGGCTCCACGTGCTTCAAATAAACACTTGCAGGAGTTCATGCGAGTTTTCTCAGGTGCCTTCTCGAGGCTCGATCAGGGAGTGACAGCAGAGGTCAGAGTGAGTTCTGACGGTCAGTGTGACCAGATCTCCGGCAGAAAACAAGCAAACAAACTGTTTAAAGGCGAAAGTAGATGCTTCATGCATTATTCAGCGCTGCCGGCTCTAAACTTCAGTCTTTGGGGGATTGTCTGACATCCCAGATGAATAATTAAGCTCTGACCTTTTATCCTCATTAAAGGTGATGCGGGGGGGAGATTTTCCTCCCGAGAGCGGTCGAATCCTAGACAAGCTGTCAGGAATGGCACTGAAATCAAACGCCTCATGTTGCAGAGCCTCGGATGCATCTCTAGGACACCCAAACGAGAGATTTGCAGGCGCTTTTACATGTGTTAGGTGAGGTATCAAATTTGGGTTTGATCGAGAAATTCAAATTTGTTCTGGATTCAAATCTCAGTTTGACAGTTTAACAGCCGAGCTCAAGCCTCCTTTACTAAACTAGTAGCGAAGGAACGGTGAGTTGCATCATTGAAAACATACTGTTTTTAAAGCTCATTAATATTATACAGAATAGAGTATTATAAGAGAGGAATGGACTGAATGAGTATGATTAGCTGCATCACTCTTATATTTACAATAAAACGTAAGCGGTATATTTGTCGTACTATTCTTTCCTTACTATGTAAAAGGATTTGAAAATAGCCTCATTTTCCAACTCCTCTAGAGTTAAAAAGTTGAGTTTTACCGTTTTCGAATCCATACAGCCGATCTAAGGGTCTGGCGGTAGCAGTTTTAGCTCAGCTTAGCATAGATCATTAAATCTCTGTAGTTACATCATATACTTAGACTGACGGAAAATGAAAAGTTTAAATTTTCTAGGCCGATATGTCTAGGAACTACACTCTCATTCTGGCGTAATAATCAAGGAACTTTGCTGCCGTACCATGGCTGCAGCAGGCGCAATGATATTATGCAGTGTCTCTAACAAATGTCTCCCTGGTTAAAAGGCACGCTCCCTGTGCAAACAGTGCTGCGTAATATCATTGCGTAACTTTATATAATAACAATAGTAACTTAGTATACGATGTAGCTACAGAAGAGTCAAGTTATAAATAGGAAAAATATCGAAAACTCTGCTAGCGGTCTAATCAGATTCAATGATCTATGCTAAGCTACAGCTAAAAGTGCTACCGCCAGACCCAGAGATCAGCTGAATGGATTCAAAAACGGTAACTGGCGGTGGAGACAGAACTGGGTCTGGACACTACTGTTTTAACTAGTGGGGAGTGTTCCTTTAAGGGTGATTTCTGTATCCTACAAGGTGTTGTTAAAATTAAAAATAACATTCTTGTTTACGACAGTATTTCAATGATAGTGGATGGAGAAATGGTTGGAGCTCTGTTATCACTAGTATATCGCACTCCTCTCAGCCAATCAGATTCGAGGAGCAGAAAAAACTGTTGTGTGTAAACAAATAAACATTTTTATTATTATTATTACTGAATTGCTGCCTCCAAAATTCCTAACAGAGCAGTACTTCAATACAAAATTTAATCAAAATACAAAAAGCTGATGCATAAACACCTATATAAAAATGTTAACATCTAAAATAAGATGTGCATGCAGTATAATAATAATTACATAATAAAATAAACAAATGTATTACTGAATAAATAAATGAATCATATTTTAAATCTAAAATAAATGTAAGAAAATATAAATAATTTTTTCCATTAAACAAATAATACAAATATATAAATCTAAAATAAGATTTACAAAAATACAAATACATAAGAAGGGAAACAAAATTCTAAATACAATTAAATAATATAAATATAATTTTTAGAGAAATCTTTCTATAGATGTTGGGAGATTTGATTAGAGCAACCGTAATTTAAAAGAGAATAATGAACAATTGAGTCTTATTATACACTCTAGTAAACCACTTTTTCCACTGGTTGCACAAAATGCAATTTTAGCACATTTTCTTGCCATTACAGCACAGATGCGGTGCTGCTGTAGAAGCTCTAATGCTCGCTCTATAGATTCGGAAAGGCCGTTATATCTGTTGATTCAGTTACGTTGATGTGAGTGGGAGGGTTATCTGACTCGCGATGAGCTCATGAAGAGCCTCGCAGAGATTCCAGGCCTGAAACGTGGACTCGTTTAAGGCAGAGTGTATTTATAGCCAGCAGAGAAATAATTCATTGTGATCAGAGTGGAGATTGTACACAAACACAACAGCTGTGCTGGATTAGAACAAACCCCGTGCTGCTCTGCTGCTTCTCCACTCATCTTGCTCCTCTCTCTTTCTGTGTGACGGGAGGGAGGATGTTTCTTTGAAGTGTGTTTGTCATGCTGCGCTGTGCTGCTGCTCTCCAGTGGCTCTTTCCACAGCAGAAGCCTTGTATGTGTCACACGCACATCCCGCTGTCTGCAGCGCACCTGGACCTCACACCAAACCACCACTGAACCCTCAGAGAACATCACCCGTCTCTACAACTAATAAAAGTGCTAAAAACTGCTCAGGGATATTATCGGTTTGACTGCACTGACTCAATCTTGTAGTGCTACTTCATAGATAACTTGAAGTAGTTTCATAATTGATAGAGTTTGCAACACTGTTATTGAACAGGATTGAAACAACATTCAACTGAATTGAGCTGAACTGACACTATTGTGTTTGGTAGAGATGCTGAATCATTTCATAATTAATGAACTTTGCTTTTAATGAACTAAACCAAATTGACTCTCAACTGAATTGAGCTGAATAATACATTTGTCTTCTGTAGTGCTACTTTATTAATTAAATTAGTTTCATAAATGATTGATTTCGATATTGTTATTGAAACAACATTTAACTGAATTGACTGAATCAACATGAGCTGAATTGACACTACTGTCTTTGATAGGGATGCTTATAACTGAATCGCTTCATAATTAAAGAACTTTACTGTTATTGAACTAAACCAAACTCTGACTCTGAACTGATTTGAGCTGATAATTGCCATCTGTAGTGATATTCATAGCCGAATCACTTGAATTAATTAACTTTATTGAACTGAACTGAATCAACACTGAACTGAATTGAGCTGAATAATGACAGTGAATAATGTTTAGCTAAATCACTTTATAATTGATGAACTTAACATGAGCTGAATAATCACACAATTGTCTTCTACAGAGCTGTTAAACTGAATTATTTCATAAATAATGAACTTTACAGTTATTGAACTCAAGTGAATCAAATCTGATTCAATCTGAAACAATATTGCCTGTAGAGATGCTTTTAGATGAAATTAATCTGTTTTATAATTGGACTTGGACTCAATGAACGAAACCAACTATATTTTCCTGTTTTATTACTGAGAAGCAGCTTTAAAGCGGTCTTTATTGTTCAAAGCGCTATAGTAAATAGTAGAATGCATAAGTTTAATTCTACAATTCTGAGAATTTTGCTTATGCTCCTGGATTCCAAGTCACTTTGGATAAAAATGCAGCAAAAACAGTCCAAAGTTAGACTAATTCCTTGTACATCCAAACACAAAAATCTATAATTATTATTAATCTTGTTTGCATCAAGCTAATCATAACTATTTGCACTTTATACAATCTTTATAATGCAAACTACTCATGAATTATTGCACTGAGGGATTCCTGAGAGTCATTTGACTGCAAATAGAGACTTATAAATAAAATAGAGCAAAGAGCAGTCTAGACAGGTATTCATACCAGAAGCAGATTCCATAAAATATATTGTTATTTGTTAACACCAAAAATAAACGAGGTGTGAAATGCCACTGCATGCAAAATCTGAGCCGATACCGCAGCACAAACACGCCATGAAAGCGCAATATGATTTCATATCCCTATAGTGAACTGAGGAGGCAGGTCCATTCTCTTTATCTAAATGTTTAATAGCTTTTTGTTGAGCTGAAAAGGACCCAGATAGAAATAAGAAGCTTTTCAGCTGAAAGCCCAGGCCTCCTTCCAGAATCACATCTGAAGATACTCTCGCTCGCTCTCTGCCATTCTCATTCTGCTCAGTCTCGTCGGTGCAAATTTGACAGAATTTGACTATCAAACCTGATTAAAGTTGTATTCAAATGGAGGAAAGTCTTTCATCTTGATTAAACTCAAATTTAGGGCAACACGTCACACTGAGGGAAGTGAATACATGACTGATTGCTCCCATATTCAACTAAAGGAATCCAGATTATGCAACGAAGAAACACACATAGACACAACCATATATGCACACGTGAACAATCAACGCCAATGTACAGTAAACAACAACAACACTGAACGGATTGCATAACTGCATTGTTTAATCTATGTCGAAGTAACTGGAATCCATGCAAATGTGCAATATTTAAACGAACAGTGCACCCAAAAATGACAAATCTGCTCATTTATTGACCTCATGTCCTTCCAAACCTGTGTGTTTGCAATGTTTTCCAGAAAACATTTAGAAGAACGAGGATTGATAGGAAATTCTTCAAAATATCTCATTTATGTTTCACACAATTAACAGTTTTGGAATGACATAAGGGCAAGCACAATGCAAAAAATGTTTTCCAGTACAAATACCTAAACATTCTGTTACAATTTTGTCATTGTCTTGACTTTTTCTCAGAATTACAAGTGTATATCTCACTAGTTTATGTCACAATTTCGACCTCATATCTTTTTTCTTACAATTCTGAGTTTATGTCAGTGCTGACAAGTATCTCACAATACTTGATCATTTTATTTTTCAGTACAAACATCTAAACATTTTTGCAGTGTAAATGATTTTCACATTTGAGTGCACTGTACCTTTAAGATTCCCATCGCACACACAGTTATAAACTTGTGCATGTTGACATGCATGTTGTCATCCTCTGTCACGTGGTTCCTCTCAAACTCTGTGCATTCAGCTCGGCTCTCCCGCGGAGTCTGGATCGGATCTCTCCTCAGGTCTGTGGGAACGCGGCGGACGGCGGAGCCATCTGGACTGTGACTGTATGTTCCTGCCTGCTGATATCACGCCAGCACTGAGACTCTCCGCACTAACACGCATCCTGACAGCGCAGCCCGTGTGCGTCAGACCCTGCGGTACAGCAGCTCCAGCCTAGAGCAGAGCCACCGCCGCTAACAAACAACCAGTCATGGGATTAAAAAATCCAATTGTGACTTTTTATCCCACAATGTTGAGTTTACATCTCTCTTTCCTCAGAATGTTAATCTTGCAATTCTGCAATATTTTCCAGAATTGTGAATTTACATCTTGCAATTCCTACTTTTTATCTCGTAATTCTGACTTGATATCTCACCATTTGTCATTATATCTTGTAATTCTGACTTTTTCCCTCACAATAACAAGTGCATATCTCACAATTTTGACTTTATATCTCAAAATTCAGACTTTTTTCCCACAATTCTGATTTTATATCTTAGAAATATGACTTAATATCTCATCATTTTGACCTTTTATTTTGCAATTCTGACTTTTTTCCCCCTCACAGTTCTGAATATATCTCAAAATTCAGACATTTTTAATCCTGTGTTGGAAACAAGCTTCCATAGAGATCCCAGCAATGAAATCTACCAAGATACTAAAGTCACCAATCAAAAATAAATGATCTAAATGTGAATTCAAAGAACAAATGATGATCTGAGCTGCATATCACATTATTTTTTTTTTACATTTAACTCTCAGCTTTTGAGCTAGTGTGTGGTTTCCCAGGAAATCTACAGCTACATCTGGTGCTATTTTTACATCTCCAAATGTGTTTTAGGAGAAACTGACACAAAAGTGTGAACTTCATTAAGTCTCTGGAGGCAATAAAGTGAAACCTCTAAGCAATGTATTTTACACACGCACTCGCTCTTTCCGGTTCAATGACAGACACTGCAGGTTTTGCTGATTTTTCTTTCATTCTGGATACATGATATATAGTCCTGACAGTAGCATTTTCAAAGTCTGAATATAAATTACAGCCTCGGCAGAGAAGGACAGATAGCGACCTGACTGACCACCGACGGAGCCTGACAGCATCATTTATCAAGTTTCTCACGCTGATGTCACGACTGTCACTTTTATACAGCACAAGCTCGGCTTTGCAATGTAAATCAAAGTATCCTTGAATTAATGTGATGCGTTCAGAAATGAGGAGAAAAATTACAGAGAACGAAGGGCATGTGTCATGGAGAAACCAGAAACTGGGATGAGTTTTATAAATCAAAAGCTTCAAAGTGTTGTCAAGATCTGACCTCAAAATGCGAGGATTTTATTCTGAGTCTGAGATTTTCTTGTAGACTATATCTAAACACTGCAATTCAGATGTTTTGAAGAAAAACTGTTTATGGTCCCATTGACTTGGAAAGTATTTTTTGCTATTGTAGTCAATGCAATCCGAAACCATCTGGTTACCAACTTCAAAATATCTCCTTTTGTGTTTCATACAAGAAAGAAAGTCATTGGAACGACATGCACTCAATTTCTGACCTCAAAATACAAGAATGTAATCACAGCTATATCAAAACGCAGCATTTCAATCCATCTGAATTGTATTGGACAGTATTAAAAGTTAAAAACAGCTCAATTCTGCAGTAATAATATGGAATTTAAGAGTACATTTGAAGCCCAATCATGGCACAAAACTCAAATTAATGACTTGGCAACTTGTCTAAAGTGTCTCGCGCATGCTGACCTACTGTACACGGCAAGCCTTCAGTAGCTGCTTCTTCCAATAATAAAATCATTTAAACATGCGTAACTGCTTTATCTCAGCGGGTGTTCATCATGGAAGAAGTGGCATTATTTGTGCACAAACAGAATCCAGTTAGAGCCGCACCTGCTGTTCTGATGCACATTTCATGCATTTAAAAAAACACGCAGACGAGAACTTCAGAAATACCCATATTTCAGTCAATTAAAGCTCATTGGTAAATTCAACAAAATAATCGTTCCGCAGACTTTCAGCACTCCTCGTGACCCTTAGGAAAAGTTTACCCTCATTACCATACCATAATGTGGTAAAGTGCCATAATAGACAACATTAGGCATCATAAATGAACACGCAATCTCTTTCAAATAATGTCTGTGGTGTCTACCACAGTTTAACGGTGCAAACAAGTATGGTATTTTATTTGGATACCATCGTTCAAGAAGCAACTCTCTCTGGTTTCCAAAATCAAGTCAACACCTTCCCATACAGTACATGTGCAATGAATGCATTCGTGCGGGAGAACAATAAAACTATCGGAACCGACCTGTGCAGATGATGATGATTCGAACTAAGATCAGATCAGATCATTTCAGCACCATGGAAAGCGCGATGCAACATCCAGTTGGACTGTGTTTGAGATCCTCCTGTTGCCCGATCCGGTTCCGAATCCGCTTCGGTTCGGTTCGGTTCGGTCCGCTGGAATGATGCGCGCGTCGCCGCGTGTCTGACAGATATTTCCGTTGTGAGTCTCAGCGAAGAGAAGCCGCGAACTGTTAACGCGTCTGCAGTGAGTGCTCGAAAGTCTCTGCAGGTACAGCTCTCTGTGTGAGGAAGAAGAGGATCGGAACTCAAACTCACAGCACAGACGAGCGAGCGCGCGATGCGCCGCCTCTTACATCGCGCGCGAGAGAGAGGGAGAGAGAGAGAGAGAGAGAGAGCGCAGTGTGGGTGTTCTTTAGTGTGAATATGTGGAGCTACTAACTGTGTTCACACACTGCACGAGCGAATCTCACCAGATTTATCAAGAACATGTGCAGATCATATTCACAGTGGATCGTTTTTTATGACCATTGAGATTTGTGTGGCATTTAGACAATTCAGCACGTTCACGTACGCTGACAAAATAGTATAGGATTTGATTTGGGGGAAAAATCACTTAATAAATTCCATATATAATTACAAAAAAATTGCAAGTGAAAAACGTTAAAATCATGACACCAGTCGTCAACATAGCCTATGCTGTTGCGCAGCAAGCGTCCCGAGTTCGAATCCAGATGCCGCCCCTCTATCGCTCTCCCACTTCACTTCCTGTCACTTCTACACTGTCCTATACTAGCCTAATAAAGTAAAAGAAAAACGTTAAAATCATGTTTACAGTATAGTATATATATATTTTTTACCATGAATGAATATATATATATATATATATATATATATATAACTTAATTCATTTTTTAAATCGAGAAACGGCAATTAACAAGCAATTTAACATTTCGGTTTTTTGAATAAATAAGCTTAAGATGACCAAATAATGTTTAAAAGTCAGTTTAAAATAATAATATGAAATTTTGTGACTGAATACAGTCCAGTCCCTAACTGCATTTTACAGTAATTATACTTACCAATATTAGATGTTTTATAAAAAAATTGGCATTACTTATTTAATAATAATTTGAATGTCATATCGATTTTACTGTTTTGTTTTGTTGTTTGGAGGGGGGTAGTATAGGTCATAATGTGATGCTGGTTTTAAATAAATAAAACCAAAAATTGTTTTTTTAAAGTAAAGTGAACAAATAAATTATTCTGTCTAGAAATTAATGATTATATTGTTTATATTGCCACAAAATTATGGAAATCTGAGCTCTTTAAACTATAAAGTTTGCTCATATTTAACCAGTTGATGATCTGAATCAGGTGTGTTAAATAAGGAATACGTCAGAAATGTGCTGAGCTGTGGATCCATTAAACAACTAAGATCTTATTTGGCAATTTTCATGCATTATGAATGAGTACAAACAGTTATTTAAATCTCTAAACTTACAGGTTGAGTAAAACTTTTGAAATTACAGTGACAATACATCGGTTTTTTGTTGTTTATTATGTGTGTGTTTGTCAGGAAATCAGAGTTTTTGGAAATGGTGGAGGTTATATGTGACTCTGAGCATCCACAGTAACCTGATTATCTGTTTCCTCAGGTTCAGCCACTCGCTCTGTCTGCCCTTCTCTACCTGTCTCTACCCATCTGTCTGTGTCTGTCTGTCCGTATCTGCCTGTCTCAGGACACAGAGCCAGTCAGTAACATTCTGTTCCAGTTCTAGTGAAGGCACTGAAGACACACATGCATCTCATCTGACATGTGACTCTCCTTATGAATGTCTCCTCGTTAGTGGACTGACATCTACACTTGTCTTTTGATATGATTCCAGATACTGAAGATTTAGGTTGAGACCCAAACCCTAACATTTACTGCAGGCAGTCATTAAATGGCATCTGTACGTTTCAAGTCATTCGAAACCTATTATACCTCCGTAAGGTGATGCTTTACAGCTGGCAGATGCCATGTTACCCCATCTGAGCATAAGAGCATCTTTCTTCATTGACAGCCATTTGAAAGTACAAGTGTGTTCTGTCATAAGTAATGCTATATATATATATTGAGATATATATTAAGTTGTAGTTAAATCAAATCAAACTACAGATGTGTTAAATAATCAGAGATGTATCTAATCTGATGCCAGTGAAGATACTAACATCTGTGATGATTGTAACTCTGTGTGCAGACGGACCAGAGACGGGTTTGTGTTCACAAATCACTTCACTTAAAGTGGCAGATGTACAGCAACGGCTGAAGGTTCGAAACAGAGAGAGATGCAGCTGCAAACCTCACCATTCACTCCTGTAAGATATAATGCAAATAAAGTCAGTTTAAATCAGAAAATGCACCAAGTTCTTCAAATGCATGAGGTGCAGAAGAGCAAAGGTGGAGAGAGACTATGGGACAGTAATTTTCTAAATCTGTCATGCAAATAAGATTGTTCACAAAGGCATCAAATGAACCTTATTACTAACTTCTGAGGCATTTTGATGCTTCGGTTGAGTTGCTCGGTGTGACTGACTCACTCTGTATCTTCAGAGTTGTTTTTGCTGTGAAGTGTGCTTCATTTTATGACCTCAAAGCTACAGAGATGAACAAAAAGTCAGAAAACAGCTAGTCTGAACAGGTTCTGCTTGGCAAAGATGAAGGAAAACTCAATCGGCAGAATGAGATTAAATCAGATGAATATTTTTTTGATGATTAAATGTTAGGTATATCAGATAATAAGAGAAAGAATGCACGCTTTAAATAAGTTTTTCACCCTCTATCATATCGCCCTCTGCTGCACAGGGACTGAACTGCATTTACTTGTTTCAGCAGGTTGCAAACTTAACTGCCATTCATTCATTAATAGCTCCATAATGATATAAAAACTGAGGTTCTTTGCTTTCTTAATACAAGCTCCTTTCTCATTCATCTCAATCAGTGGCACTTAGAGGCTCTTTTCCTGAACGCTATACGCACACAGACAGCAAACACTCTCATTCACATGCAGCTCTGAAGTGGAGGGTTTGAGATCAGTGGATTGATGCTTTAGTTTGAGATGCTTGAACCGGCTCTCTGTCACTGATTGCATGAGCGTTTAGCTTGTGTGGAGAGTTTAGCGCTCACAGCATCTCCTGCAGCGCTGAGACCAGATGAACCTTCATCACAGGGCCTGGAGCAACAGCCGCAATCCAGTACATTCAGAAAAATAAAGGTGCTTCCCGATGCCATCATGGAAAGCTTTTTGTCTAATTGGTTTAACATCTAAAGAATCTTTTTGCTTCTTCAGATTATAAACAGGTAAGAAAGAGATGGTTCTTTAAGAACCTTTGACTGAAATCATAATAATATATTTATAATATAATAGTAATAATCCAGATCCTTTCGAAATGAATTAAGAAATAAATAAATAGTAAATATGTAACTACATAAGTAGCTAAATAAATTAATATATTAATATATATAATAAATTAATATATTATTATTATTTTAGTCAAAAGTTCTTCAAACAATAATGTTTATTTTTTTTTATAATCTGAAGAACCTTCTTTCGCTGAAATTTCAAAAAGAAATCAATAAATTAAAAAAGTTTTTTCATGTACATGTAATATATTACAGTACATACTTTTGAGATATATATATATATATATATATTTATATAGAGCCCGTGGTGAGGCTTGCTCCTGGGGCACGCTTGTCTCTTAGGGTGTACTCACACTAGGCACGGTTGCCGTGAACCGATTGTCCCCACTCCCCACTCCCCGACAAGCCTGCACTCACATTGGTCTTTAGCATTCGTGCCGGAGCACGCTTACGTCATTATGATGCAGCGATTTTAAGATAACAGGAAGAGAAGCGTTCTCGCTCAGCACAGTGGAGTGCATCGCTCTGTTTACGTTGTGGCTTATTGTTTTTAGTCATTTTGTCCACTGTGGTACACAGCCCTCTCACAGCGTATTGATGAACCGATCTATCAGCTTTGTGGATACTCGTATGAGTATGTTCCATGCTCCAGCATGGTTAGTGCTCACACTACATGCGAACCGCGCCCGAGCCCAACTGAACCGTGCTCTGGCCCATCTCTTCCAAGCGGGCCAGGGCCAGCTAAACGAACCACACTCAGGCACGGTTTGGACCGCTCACACTAGTCAAACGAACCACGTTTTGGCGGTCAAATGCACTCGGGCACGGTACGGATTGCCTAGTGTCAGTACACCCTTAGGGGGCAGACGTGGCCTAATGGATAGGGAGTCAGACCTGTAACCCAAAGGTCGAGGCAGGGATTGTGTGTGATGGGAGTGAATATCCAGCTCTCTCTCCACCTTCAATACCACAACTGAGGTGAGACCCTTGAGCAAGGCACCGATCCCCCAACTGCTCCCTGGGCGTTTCTGTATCTGGGATCATTTCAGTTGTATTGCTGTCTATAGAGGGTCAGATGGCACTCTAATATCACCAAAAATCTCTTAATTTGTGTTCCGAAGATGAACGAAGGTCCTCTGGGTTTGGAACGCCATAGGGTAAGTCATTTTTTGGGTGAACTAACCCTTTAACTAACAAAATAGGCCTACACAAAGTTGCTTTATTGCTACAGATCAAATGTTGTATTATTCTTAAACTCAGAGCTGGTTTTGTATTTTTGGAGGAGTGTTTTTAAATCCCTGTGGAGAAAATGAATGTGAAAAAAAACACACACACCCAGGCCAGAACGTGTGTGTTTCTGTGACAGACTGGCTAATGCTGATTGCTCGTTATTCCCCATCCACGAGCCCCGCGACCTTGTCATTTCCAATAAAACCCCATCGACACCGCAGACGAGCAACAAAAAGGCCACAGCTAAGAGAAAAAAAAACCTGCCCCAATCCAGCCACCTGGGAAATATCCAGCCAAACACAAACTCACGCGGCCAAGAAAGAAAACAGGCCTGCGGTGATGCTGCCGTAGAAATGAGAGAGCTTCGCGAGCAGTGGAAAAACAAATGGTTTTTATTGGAGCAAAAGATCAAAATAATTCAATGGAGAGAGAAATTAGATATGCAAATGCGAGCGGGTTTTGAATTCACCAACATGTGTAGAGTTAAAAGCAAAAAGCTGGAGGCTCTTCATTTCTTTTCCACATAGGTCGCTGCCTTGAACACGCGCAGATAATGGAGCCAAAAGATGCTTTTTAATGAATATGCTTATTCCAGCTCGCAAACACGGCTTTCTCATATTTTTCTGGCTGTCTTCACGGTGTTTTGAGCGGCCTCAAAGCAAACGACGGCAGACATGAAGGGATCTGGAGCGCATTGATGAGAAGGTGCTCAGTACAGGACTTTATGGACCGGAGTGACCTGGACTGAACTCTGAGCTGCTCTCTGTTTAATTGCAGCATGCTGCGTTATCTCTGACTCAGCGTTACTGTAAGTGAATGTGCTGTAAAATACAGCAGAGTCTGGACCGAGCCGTCGATTGATCAAGATTAATGAAGAGCAGCGGCCGTTTAATGAACCACAGCAGCCGAATGAGAATCAAAACTCATGTTTATACACACACCCCAAAGGACAGAATAGATCAATAAATAAATAAATTAAAATAAAATATAAAAAAAATAAATAAATATAAAATATGTAAATAATAAACACATTAAATGACTAATAAATTAGATAAATGCAAAACATTTTATATTATATTTCAACTATTTTAGAGTAAAATTATTTATAATAGAATTAATTAAATTAGTTATTATTTTTATGACATTTTCAAATGTCAAATATTCATATTTAAACATTCCAATATTTTTGTCCAATAAAAATTTTAAATAATTTATAAAATAATTAAATAATTTCAATTACTTTTATTATTATTATTAAAATAAATAAATCCAATTAAATTTAATATAAACACACACACACATTTTTTAATTACTTTATTATTATTAATATTATTATTATATTAATAAATATTTTACATAATAATACATTTAATTAATTACTATATAAAATGTAATACATTATAAAAGCCTATGACACACACACAAAAAACATATATGTTGATGCTGTTATTGTGTTTTTGTTTATTTGTTTATTTCTCTCACTTCTGGGGACAAATTTGCTGAAATAAGGGTTTACCACACACTCTGAAAGACCGCCTTTCATTTTCAGAAAAGATCTCCCGTTTATGATGTCCTCAGGTGTTCCTGAAGGACATTTTTCAGGTACAGCCTCCTTCTTTAGCTGGTGTTGTGTGTTGTAAGCGCTTCATTAGCATGTGCAGCGTCAGGCCTCTACACTCAAAAAAACGTCTCTTTTAACTTACTTAATTCAATTATGGACAGTGGTTCCACACAAGTAAATTGTTTTTTATTAACAGGAATGTAAATTTTTACAACATCTTCACTGTCTGCAACTTCAAATTGTGTGAGAATTCCATGAGTCTTCTGAATCACCTCCTGAGTGCCGGCAACGTCTGTATCCTAGAGAGAGAAAGGATGGAAAAAGCTGCAGAGGTCACAGAGTCACGCTTTTATTTGTCCTGAGCTGTCAACGGGCCCAAAGAGACGAGTACAGCCGTCCAGAGAGAGCGCTTCAGCTCATCTCCATGTCAGGAGTGTCCGAAGCGGGTCACACAGACTCATATTAAACGTCCATTATTAATTTCTGCTCAGGGGGCATTCACACTCGCTGCTTAGAAAACAGATTTCTCCACATTTTCTGTGCTTT
>JAUMHE010000071.1:17997014-18011560 GCA_032359235.1 Enteromius mattozi | reverse complement strand
TACTAATACTCTAATGACTGCTAGTTGACATGTATTTGCAAAGTTACTTACTGTTAGTAGAATATCTAAAGTGGACCGTCGAAATAAAGTGTTACCAAATATTTGTTATTTTTTTCATGCTTTTCTCATGTAACACAAAAATGGCTTTAAATGATCTTTTGTGGGAAATCTTTCAGCCAATGCGATTAATATTTCATTAATTTATCGCCACATTAAACTTTAAACATTTTAATCGATTTATAGTTGTTTTCTATAGACACACACACACATTTTGTGGGGCTACATGACAAAAATAATCTAAAATTATGTAGAAATTACAAACATATGTCTATTCAGAAGAGGGAATAAATAAACATAATAGAAGTCATTTACGTTTTATGTAGGACAATGGAAATGTAGTGTCTTTTCAAATCTCAATCCAATAACTTGTCTAGGGTTTTAAATAGGCAAACAGCCACCTGGCTCCAGTTCTTTATTTTTATTTTGCACAGCTTAGACGCCCTACTTATATGAAATATTGCTTTTTGCATACTAGTAGTTGAGTAAAGCATATTCACACGCGGGACAAGGGTACAAACTACACATGCAAAACTTCCTTCCACTAACACGATGAACGTAATTAATACATGACAAAGTTTTCAGTATGTTTTTTGTGGATAATATCTGTGCAGTAGCTTCATTAGTCAGCATCTCATCAGGAATGCGTTGAGCAATGAGCGCGGTCACGTGATCGAGTGCTGATCAGCTGCTCGTGATCACGTGACTCATTCTCTCAGCTGAGCAGAAGCAGCAGCAGCAGCAGCAGCATGGCATCTTCAAAGCAGTGAGTTTCTTCTGTTTTATTCTACTGTAGATTTACGTTTTGAGCTATAATCGCGAAGCAGTTGATTCATAAACGCGCACAGAGGTGTTTTGTATTGCTGCGCATGCGCGAAGCGTCGTGCTTGACGTGCAGATGCTAGTTTAGTGTTTCTGTCAGATGTTTTTACAGAAGTTAGTGTATTTTGTCTTTTTTGTTTTGTGTTTATGATTTTGGGTGGTGCACATTCCCTTACAGAAACGTACTATAGTAATAGCATAGTACAGTTGCGATGTTAGATAGCTAGGAGAAAGTTTATATCTAGTTTATTTCATTTTGAAAGTACTACGTTAAATGTGTCTGTTTTTTGTGCTTTTAATTATCACTATTTAGTTTTTAATTTAAAAATTTGTGTCTTTTTGCTCTTATTTTAAATGGTTTGTGTATTTGTGGTGATGCATAGATATTTCATATAATCTGTCAAAATGTCTTAACATGTTGTTTAAAGTAGCTCTATATATGCTAGTATAACATATTGTGATGGTTTCATTTCATAACATTGCAAAAAATGGCTTACCTTGGTATTTTTGTCTTGTTTCTAGTAAAAATATCTAAAAAAAAAAAAAATGCTTAAAGCAAGATACTTTTACTAGCTAAACAAAATGACTTAAGATATTTAGTCTTGTAAAAAAAAACTAAATTAAGTGCATTTTATTTGGTTTAAAACAAGTAAAATACTGTTGTTTAAATAATATTTTACTTGCAGATAATTTTACTTGTTTTAATCAAGGTGCACATAATATAGGTTTTTTTTTAAACCTGAAAACAAGACTAAATATCTTCAGACAGGTCATAAGATAGGCCTTTTTTTTACTATTTTACCAGTGCCATGGTACTGAATTGAAAGGATAGGTTAATAATACAAAACATAAATCTATTGTATGATAGTGATATCATGTCCAGAAACTGCTGCATCTCTACGTTTAATTGTTAGTAGGTTTTACTGGTGGTTCATTCAGTGCTGTTATCGTTTTGAGTTTTTATTTATTCTAAAAATATTAGATTTTATTGCATAACTTTGATCAAATTTGCTTAATAATTATTATTGCAAGCTTTAATATTGTATGTTGGTGCAAATGTGAAATAACCAAAAGTATTATTCAACTCAAATATTATATTTTAGGACTATTTATATATTTATTTTGCTAAATAGCTGTGTAATAAATATAAAAATTATAAAATAATCTGCTGCTGGTTTATTTTGCGAAAATGGCCAGCTGACTGTACATTACCTCTGAGTTATGGCAGGTTTTTTATTGATGGTTGAGTGTGTAAAGGATTTAATTTGCAGTGACATGAATCTGAGTGACCTTTGACCACATGCAGACGCCCCTGATGGCTGTTAATCTTTACACGCTTTATCAGTGATAAAGCGCTCTGTCTTTCTCTCAGACCAGTGTCACTGTCATTTTAATGTTATGGGATAGTTACATCTCTGGGTGTAAGATGGGTCAAATGAAAAGCATCTGTTTCTGAATGTTATGGTTAAATGGATGGTTTTTGTTCCCTTACAGGGAATTTTAATGTATTCTCTAAAGGAAAAGTTCACCCAGAAATAGAAACTTTCTCAATTTCAAGTCATCCAAGATATAGATGAGTTTGTTTCCTTGGAGAAAAGTAGCTGTGTTTCCATTACCCTTAAAATTGAGCATAACATTGGTTAATGGAAATGCAGTCATTTTACCATACTTTTTTATTGACATTTATCAAATATCGCCAAAGTTTTGTGCAAATCTGTAATGGAAACGTGGCTACTGTCTCAGCAATGGATGCTCTGCCGTGAATGGGTGCTGTCAAAATGAGAGTCCAAACAGCTGTTAAAAACATCACAATAATCCACAAGTAATTCACACGACTTCAGTTCATCAGCGTCTTGACAAGACAACAGAAACAAATCCATAATTAAGAAGTTTTTAAAGTCAAACCATTACATCTGGTCAAAATACGAGTACAAAATCCATAATAACACTTTCTCGTGTGAAAAAAAAAGCATCTTCTGTTGTCTCTCACATCAAAATCCACCCACATATTTGTTTGGAGGAAGAGTTATGGATTATGGAGTCATTTCAAAGTTAAAAACATCTTAATGATGGATTTGTTTCATACAAACACACAGCTTAGTCTTCTCAAGACATTAATTGATGGACTGCAGTGGTGTGGAGTACTTGTGGGTTATTGTGATGTTTTATTGGCTCATTCTGATGGCACCCATTCACTGCAGAGCGTCTATTGGCATGTTATGATGCATTTCTCCAGGTCTATTCTGATGAAGAAACAATCTTGGATGGCCTGAAGATGAGTAAAGGTTTCAGCGAATTCAAATTTTTGTGTGAGCTATTGCTTTAAATTTTGTCTGCATTTTTTTTTAGCTCTTCTGGCACACAGATCAGCAGAGCGAATTCTTCCTGTTATCATGTGATCAAACCCAGCTCTTGCGTAACAGCTGTGTGACACTCACAGAGATTTTAGTTTTGTCTCAGCAGATTTTTTATTTTTTTTGATCAAGATTATGTATGTACTTCTTCTTTGTAGTTAAAATTTATCAACCATTAACACGGTTTGTGTGTGTGCTGAATAAACACAAAAGGCAAAGAGCAAGAACACAGTATTATTTGCAGTGTTTATGTGTGTGTTGTGATTAACACATATGTTTTTGTGTCGTCTGTCACAGGAAGGCAGTGTATTGGCTAGGAAACGATACTCTCAGGGTATCGGCCGCCCTGTTTGCAGAAAACCGAGAGCGTTTGTGTCGAGGCCTGAAAGCTGAGAAGGGTTTTCAGCCTGGATCTGTGGTGCTTCTTCAGGGAGGAGAACAGAAGCAGAGATACTGCACCGACACCGATGAGCTCTTCAGACAGGTGCTGCATCCAGAATACAAGTCAAACACTGTTCGCCATTTACTATGAAGTAACTAAATCAAATTAAAGAAGATTTTTGAAAGCCCAACAAAGTTTTGGTAGCAATAATGGTCCTTTTGCTAACATAAACTAACAATGCAAAATAAAGCATTCAAGTAAGCATCTTATTTTATATATATATATATATAGGTAACACTTTACATTTTCGTTAGTTAACATGAACTAAGAATGAACAATACTTCTACAGTATTTATTAATCTTAGTTTGTTAATTTCAGCATTTACTAATGCATTATTAACATTACAAGTTGTGTTTGTAAACTTAAGTTAATGCACTGTGAGCTAACATGAACTAACAATAAACAACAATATTTTTATGAACTAACATTAACAGAAGTTGAAAAATTGTATATAAAAAATGTATTGTTCATTGTTCATTCATGTTAGTTAATACATTCACTTATGTTAACAAATTACACCTTACTGTAGTGTTACCATATTATATTATGTATAGTATTATATTATAATTGTATATTATATTAATTTCACACCATTAAAGTCACATGATTATGAAATTAAGGTAAATCATATGGGCCTGTTTTATTATCATTTTTCTTATTGTTTTATACAATAGCTTAGACTGTAGACTGTTGTTTTGGGCCACCATTGACTTCCATAGTAGGAAAAACAATGCAATGGAAGTCAATAGTGACCCAAAACAGCCTGGTTACCATATATAGGTCAAAGACGTTAAGATGTATGCATAAAAAAAAAAATTCATTTTAAATCCATAGAAAGTAAAATGTAAGTAAAGTATCTATTTTTAATGTTTCAAATAAATTTTGGAGAAAAAAATGTCAAAATTTGGTTAAAATAATAATGTTCCACTGCCATTCAGTGCAAAACATATATTTATGCAATTATTTATGTAAATACTTATATTTATGTAAATTCAAACAACATGCTTATTCTGTACATATTAAAACATATAAAAGAATAAGGGAGCATATACAATTTTATTGGGTTTTAAGTGAGTAAAAAAATCTTACTGGCAAATAGGTAAAAACTAGGACAGTGTCGATTTTTTTAAAATGTCAACTAATTAGAATTTGGTGTGAAAGTATTTATACTTTTAATATGTATATGTCATAAATTAATATGGATATGTCATAAATTGTTTTTTGGAAATTGAATTTTGGAAGTATGCCTGACAGGATTGTTATGCTGAATGAAATTTTAGTGAGTGTCTTCTGTAAATCAAGGAGAAATGTTTGATATTTATTGTTTCTCAGAAAAACCAATCAAGAAATACAGTGAAAAAAACCTTTTTTTCTTTTTAACAACAGCAATTTAAAGTTTTATTACACTTATTGTTTTTATGCTTACACACTTTTTGTCTTTAACCCATACACACACACACACACTTACAATGTACTATATATATTAAAAATGCCAAACGCACAACAAAATTACTAAAATGTTAGGTAAATTAAAAAAATACAGTACTATTTCAGTGATACTACTGTAGCACTGAATGGGACCTTATTGTAAAGTGTTACCTAACTTTTTACCTGAGACTTTTAGGAGCCCTAAAAATGCTTACTATGAAATAACACCTGATTTTTGTGACTTTTGAATGTCCGTCAATGAAGAAAAATGCATTTAACACTAGAAACTAACTGGGCCGTGCTCACCAGCCAAACCTTGACCTCCTGTTCATAACGTTTGTCGTCTAAGTGCATGCGTAGTTGCGCTTTTTCCATGCATCGTCACTACATTTACCAAAAAAATACTGCATGCATGATGCATTGTCGGGTAACGTGTCGGTGACCTTTTTTTTGTTTCTAAATGATTATTGAGTGTTCGTCTTCCCATTATACTCGTTTGTAAGTGGTGCTCTTGTTTATGTTATGCTAAATGGTAATTTGTGTTGGCAAGAGGCGCGTGAGTTCAGACCTTTTATTTCAGCGCTACGGTTGGGTGTCTGATAGAGCCCCCTAATTTACTGCATTTACATAAGTTGATTGAACATAATGAGCAGCGTGTTTCTCATTCATTAGCTGCAAAAACGGGCCCATCCTGTGTTGTTTGGCAGAGATTGTGCGCCAGTATCTCGTGGACCGAGTCTTGCGATTTAGTGTTGTGATGTTTACTGCTTGAGGGCTTCCTGCTTTCATCATAATTTAACTGTAAATAATTCATAACCATTAATTTGCTTGTCTTGTGTTGTAGTTTTTCTTCTTTTTGAAGTGTTAACATGCACGTTTGTAACTGGAATAAAATGCGAGGCACTTTTCTAATTTGTGCTTGTTAAGAAGTGCGTGCGAGTTTGCTCGTATCCTGCGGTGATTTTATTTTACTGCTCCATTATGCAATCCGCAACTGAACGCACATGAACTCTGCAATGCACTCAAGACAATAAAATGATCTGAGCACAAACGACTCGTCCTCCGTGGATTAGATAGAGCGCTTATCTGATCATGTTATCAGAGAGCCCAGCGTTCAGCCTCGGATGGAGATCACTGCGCAGAACACTAAGAATGGCCTTCTTTTTATTCATGAGTCTGAATTTGAATTAAATTGGCCACTGCCTATAAGATGTTGAACTAGAATGACAAGATACTGTTTATTTAAATGCAATACAAAGAAATTCAACACAGCTACGCAACAGAGAATTCTCATGAGTCCAACACTAATAATAAAAAAGTAGGAAAAGTTTTGCAGCATTTCAAACTTTGTATTGATTTTTTGATTTTTTAATTTTTTAATTTTTAATTTTGAGTTTTGAATTTGATTTGATTGATTGATTGATTTATTGATTCATTGATTCATTCTTAAATGTTTTTATTTATACATTTCATTTTGAAATTATTCATTAGTTTTTTTTATTTAATGATGTAAAATGAAAAAAAATATAAAAATAAAAATAATGAAAAATAATCATTAAAAAATACAAACAATGATTACAGTATTTACATTTATTTTTTATATTTTAGAATAAAAAATATACATTTTAATTCATTTGAAATTATTATATATTTTTACATTGTTAATTTTTTTTATATGATTATTTATTTAATAATATATATAATAATATAATATACAATATAATTTGGTATAAAATAATAAAATAATTATTTTTAAGAATTCAAATTACAAATTTATTTATTTGTATCTTTTTAATTATTATTAAGTATTTATTTTTTTTTATAATTTTTTAATTATTTGCTATTTATATAATCTTATTTACAATTATTATATATTTAATATCTTAATTAATAATGTCTGAAAATGTTTGTAAAAAATTAAATGTGTTATTTTAACATCTAATGGTGGTGGTACTTTTTTTTTTTTTCAACTTTTATTGACATTTTTCTAAATCCTTATTTAGTTAGCTCAGCGAGATTCTCTTCAAACTATGGTTCAGTCATGACAATAGTTCACCCAAAAGAGAAAACTGGCAGTAGAAGAAGACCTCTGCGACGTGTGCAAAGTGCATTTTATGCAGTGTTACATTATGGCAAATTTCTGTGGCACAGCAATGCAAAAAATCATGCTTGCATAGTTCACTTTCACATGCTTGCATAGTGTATCTCTCAAAGCACAAAAAGCAGCTTTCCTAAGGAAAAAAGTATCTCTAGTTGTGACAGATGTGACATTATTAACATCAGTATTAATAACACTGAATCCTCTCTGTGTTGTGGCTCATTGGAGGAATACAGTCTATAGAAACACGCTTACACATGTTGGATAGTGTATATGTATGGAAATGAGCCGCTTGTTGCTGTTCAGATCTGTGTAGTTGGATGTGTGCGCATCACATACAGAGGAGCCTCTTGAACCTCTCACAGAGTTAAATGTGTCATAGATCATAAAACTGGTCTTAAAGGAACTCGTTGATGGCTGGGTGTTTAATCTGCGGATGTCGCGCTAACTCGTGTTGTTCTGCAGGAGTCGTTTTTCCACTGGACCTTCGGCGTGACGGAGGCTGACTGCTACGGCGCCATTGATGTCAACTCCAAGAAATCCATCCTGTTTGTTCCCAAGCTGCCGGAGAGCTATGCCACGTGGATGGGCGAGTAAGTAATGCCTTCAGACTCTCATTATCTCAGATTGCCTCTGACTTTCACGCTCACTGACGTCTGATGATATGATTGCTTTGAAATTCTCTGGAGTCAGCAAACATTTTATTTTGAAGTCTCTTTATAGTTTCCCTGGATTTTCAGTTTCCTTCCGAGACCCTCTGTGATTTTATTTGGAGTTAATTGGTTTGCAAATTACAAAATAACATCCCTGGCTTAAAAAGTAAAAAGTGACAATACGCCCCCAGTGTAGGTCTAATACCACACTAAAATGTAAGCTATCTGATCTGATCTTACATTATGTCACCTATGTAGTAGATATATGTTAATTTTAATATTTTAATATTTGTATGTATATTTTAATAATGATGCTATCACAGGATAATTCTATATTTATTTATTTTCTATATATACTTGTATTTTACATAATATTTAAAATTACTATATTTAATATATAAATAGCAAATATTAGTTATATATTTAACAAAAATCAATGCATGCATGCATGTAAATACATACATTATGTTATGATATAACGCAATTTAATATTTTATTTGTTTTATGTTATATTTTATGCATTTGTTTTATAATATTAAATATAAATTTGTATTTAAAAAAAATAAAAAGCTATATATATATATATATATAAAAATACATATAGTTTGATTAAAATTATATACATTTAAATTATATATAAATTATTCGTTTTAATTATTAAAATGTAATGTTTATATATTACCTTTTATATATATTTATTATATATACCTATTGTAATATTAACAGGAGAATCTCTCTCTCTATCCTCGTCGTAATGTAAGAACAGATAGGCATGAAATTGAGCTCTGAAAGATGTTGGGACGTGTAAAAGCCTTGCGGTTATGATGTGCTATTGAAGCAGGCAGAGCTGTAAAGAGATCCGCTTTGAGACGGACGGTACAGTCAGAGTTTGCTGTCGCGCTTTGAAATCAGCCTGCGTTTAAATCTTCCTTTCAAAGGTGCTACAGTAAATTCTCTTCCTTTTCATGCTGCAGCGCTGCTGGATAAGCCCTTCTAATCTAATACATACGGCTGTGCTTTCCTCCCTTCATCAGATGAGTTTGCTGCTGAATGGTTCGGGGCGTCGCGGGTCAGTGGCTCGTCTGATGTGCTTGTTTTTGTGGCTGCTATGATCAGTGACCCGGCATTCAATTTTTGGTGTTTGTCTTGACATGACAGTGTTTCTGGGTGTCATGATGTCCAATATTTAAGGCCCTTTGATCATGGAATCAGTCATTAAAATTGAATTCACTCTGTAACATGAAATGTCACTGACAAATTTGGTTTAACTTGAAGAAACTGTGACAGAAATATTAGTATTGTCCAGTAGATTGTACATCTTTAAGGAATAATCCCAATTTTTCTTCCATGTTTTAATTTTAACAGTAAACATATTTTGTGCAGCACTTGGTTTACAGAAATGTTTAATTTTTCTTTCATTTAATTAAAAGAGAAGTTCATTTTTTTGCTTTCATTTGAATGGCAGAAAAACTGAAAATTTCTAAAAAATAAAACAAAAACAAAAGAAAAAAATAAACTAGGGATGTCCTCGAATAGTTGACGATTCGATGCTTCGATTCAAGGAGCCTGATTGGACTCGCAATCTCTGTCGAATATTCACGGGGTGTTATGATCATACCATTTTACTATATGGGGGTGCTCAATGTCTGATTTCACTTAGAACTACAGGTTTTCTCCCAATATGTTAATATACAGCCTAATGATGCTGTAAATAAGAATCTGAAAATAAAGAAGCTTTAAATAAATATTTTAACCTGTGAATAAATCCACCCACCCCTATTTAAATTTAGTTGCATTTTCCATAATCCCTGACTGACAGAGGTGCATCTTGGCGGCAGGGAATTTAATCTCTAATGAGACAAATTGAGGCAGAGTGAAAGACTGGATTTTTTCGATCAGGTAGTGTACAAGTGATTTCAAAACATTTCAGCTGGTTTATGTATATTGTGTATATTATTTATGTTGTATAAGATTTGGTTGAGTTACACTGCAGCCCTTATCTCTTCTGTGCATTGCGCGAACAGGACAAACAATGAAGAATAGTAGTAACTATGACTGAGACTGTCATATACATAACATTATAATAAGAACACTATTATAATAAAACGCGGTTAATTTTTAGGGTTTAGCTGTTGTGTTTCTGCATTTTGTTCCTTGAACGCGTCCACAAAAGGAGTTCATTCCGAGCCGCACAGACACCTTCACTTCTGCATTCAGGGCATAATGTTAACATCCTAACGAAGTGCATTCTATTATGAGATCTTCAGCGCACGCAGCTCAAAACAGAAATGCTGAACATTAATAACTATTGTCATATACCTAACATTATAAAAAGAGCACAACTGTAAAACAAGTTGTGAATTCTTTCGATGACGTTTAATGTTAAGTATCTTTTAATGGAAACATGAAACATTATTTACTCCGTTTGTATCTGCAAGGCGTCTCTTACACATTTTCCCTGTGTGTTAACATCAGTAATGATGACTGTCCAATGACTGACATGAGTCTTATTTTGCCCCTCCCCCAAACATATGATTCAACTATTAGTCGACTATTGGGGAGATTCGAAAATTCTGATTCGACTGTGAAAATCCTTAGTCGGGGACACCCCTAAAATAAACTATAAAAAATAATAAAAAAAATGAATAAATGGTTTTTTTTATTAATTCCTTAATTACAAGTGCTTTTGATTTTTAAAATTTATTTAAACCATTAAAGTTATAAGTAGATTCCAGAAAAATTAAGAAAGGAGAAACAGAATTTGGTTTAAAAAAAAATGAATAAATAAATATTTAATAGGTCCGCTTTTAATTTTTTAAAAATAAATTGCTGTTAAATTGTATATAAAAAAAATACCATATAATAATGAATAACTATATCCTTTTAAATGGAGTCCAGAAAACAGAAAAAAACATCAAAAAGATTGCATAGGGTGCTATGTTTGTTATCATACTGGAGTCACTCATACTGGAGCTGGTCAAACCATGACCTGAAACATTAAACTTCAGCATGTAACCCATCCTTCAGCGTTTGTGCTGCGGAAATTTTTGATTCCTCGGTTCACGCTGATCTCAGAGAGAGTTTTTCAGTGGCCTTGGACCCAAACATATTTATCGCATTAATTTTCTCCGTAAGAATTTAAAAACTTCATCAGTAAAGAGTTGTAAGCCTTCTAAACCAAACCAACCAACTAGAGATGAATCATTATACATTGTCATATAAGCACTCAGTTTTTCATAACTTTTTAATAAGGGGATAAATGAACTACTTTGTGAATGACTTGTGATTGAATCAGCCATAAAATACAGACTATTATTAAGTGTAACGAAGGAGACTGGGGCGCATGGATCCAATTGCAAAGCTTTATTGGAAAACATGGTGGAGGCAAAATACAAGAATAGTCCTGAGAGATAGCGAGGGTCAGTCGATCTGCAAACAAAATGATGAATCGAAACTTCGAAAGAACAGCATTTAAATTAAATATAATTTTTTTGTAACTTTATAATTGACTTTACTCTCACGTTTGATCAATTTAATGCATCCTTACTGAATAAAAGTGGGGTTTTTTTACTGATTCCAAACATTTGAATGTTACTCTTTGGAGATAATGAATGTGTTATTAGCATAATTAATTTCTGGAAACCTTCCTGTTGTACTCTATAACCCAAATATCATGTTATGATCAAATATGTAAACTGAGTGTGTTTGCAAACTTTATAGTCATGTTTCTATATCCGTAAAGCTCTCAAAGTTATTGATGTGCAATTTGAAAATGAGGTTGGAGTGCGTTTGCGTGAGTACTTCGCTTCCAAGAATTACAAACACTCGACATCGAGAGTCCATTTACTTGATTATCGGAGCACTGCAGAAACCATTAGCAGAATCTAGACCGAAGTCCAGACTTTGTCCAACACTGATGCAGACTATCGGTTTTTAATCCATTTAAAATCACGTCAGAGCAAGTGGCTGTCATAAAAATAGAATTCAGTTTGATCATGTAATAACAAGAAGGATTTAATCAAGTAGGTCCACTTCATGGGAAGTTCTCATTAAAGCTCTTTCTGTCTGTCTCGACAGGATCCACTCTCGTGAACACTTCAAGGAGAAATACGCCGTCAATGAAGTGCATTACACCACTGACGTGAGTACAGTTTCACTGCATTTATTAGTATTCAGCTTGTTCATTTGCACTCATTAGGTTTGTTTTACATCGGCTCATACATTGGCTTTATATTGTGATAAATAAAGAAATAAAACCAGTAGGTGGCAGTAAATGGTTTAATGAGTCATTGGCTGGTTTTTACTTATAATTCGCGATTGCCAACCAGACTTTTTTTTTGCTTTTTTTCTTTTTATTTATTTTTTTGCTTTTTTTTTCAGACAATTTTTTTCTGGAAGTGGGTCCGTGTGCACACTATACTTTAATCATTTGCGAACATGTAAATCAAATCAAATCAAATCAAATCACTTTCATTGTCACATCACCACAGCACCTGTGCCTAAGTGAGTGAAATTCTTGGGAGCATGCTCCAGACAGTGCAGGGACGATTACATATAGACAGTTACATACCTATAGGTTTATACAGAGTGACAATTTTCAGTATATACATACATACATAGTACACACATTGTACGATTTAGACATATTTATAGTTAGCAATACAGTATTACAGTTAGAAATTACAAGTTGAGCTGTATTGTTAATAAATGTGCAAAAGAGAAATGGGGAGGGTAGCATACAGTGCAAAGATTTTGTGCAGTTTCTAACATATATTATTCGTATTATGAGTGTGCAAATAGAGAAAGGTGCTACAGGTGGTTTGTATGGCCCATTCGCCTATGTAATTTGTAAATAAAAAAACACAGAAAAACAGATACCAAGAAGCGAACAGCCGTTATTGTACTGGTGCACAGATGACAATAGTCATCACATATATCAGAAATAACCTACTTATTTTCTCATGCAGGAGCAGATCCGTTCAGTCTGTGTGCCTTCAGATTTGGGCTGTTTAAATAGCGAATCCACCATGGTGCCAGCGCAACTCGCTCTTAAAGGGAATGGGAGATGAGACTGATTGGTTTATTGCATGTTATGCCCAACAACACACCCATTACTCATTAAAAGAACAGAGACAACCCTTTTCGACCAGGCACCAGTAGCACCAGCTGTTTTTCGCATCGTTATACGAGCAAAAGTGGATTTAGAAACGCCCTGAGTGCATCTTTAGACCATGCGCTTAGATTGTTATAATAGGGCTGATTAAATCATTGAGTCATTCATTCGTATGATTCATTCGAATGCTGATTCATTCAGGAATGAAGTAAGTGATTCTCTTTATAAATGGGTTATTGAATACCTGGTTCACCAGATTTTTTTTCAAACTCATTTCATTCAGAAACTGCATCTTGCTGCAGTTTTTTTTGTTGGAATTTTGTATATTTTGCAGCATATTCTTGGTTTGCTCTTGTTCATACAATTTTCTGTACTCTAGTTGCTGTCCTCCAACTTCTAACTTAGCTCGTTGCAGTGCATTGTGGGATTGCTGTATCTGTGAAGCGCTGTCTTGGCTAGAACTAGGCATTTAATAAAAATTGTGCTGTTTTTTGTGAAGTCCTGAAGGACTAAAATGCTGTCTAGAAAGCTCACTTGGAAGCAGAGCTCTTGACAAGCACATAGAAATAGAAAACATCTATGAGGCCTTTAAAACTGTGAATTATTCATAATGTAAGCATGAATGCTTTTCACATGTGGAGGACTGACCCATGGCTACAGGCGCTGATACGCCAGCTAACAACTTACAATTACAGTTAAACTGCTGCATCTTAACATGCAGTCTGATACCGCTGCAGAAAAATAATTAGCTTCCCAGAGTCTGCAGGGATCTAAAGTGCTATATTCTTTCATTTCATTTATTCTGATGATCTTCTTATTGCCTGTAGGATTTTAAAATGGGAATTTCCAATAATAGTTTTCACTAAAGTGCAAAGTCAAGCACATTGACCAACAGCACACTGTTCTCATTCAGCTGGAGAAAATGCCAAAATTTGTTCATTTTATCATCATTGCATTGGCAGGGAACTAACATGCTAATGAAGAATGGAAAGTGTACCTATTGTGTCAATTAAATGTTTATACCATCAGATTTAAAAACTTGCTCTAGAAATGTTGCACATCAGTAAACGATCAGCTATAGACGATTTCAATGACAACAACACAGGCAAACGTCACTACACATGCATGCTTTTGTGGCCCTAACTTAACTTCCGGTAGACATCCGAATAGAATCAATAACAACAACTAACCCCTTCTAGCGTAGATCATTTTTTTGATAAGCAAAATATGCTGCGTAAATCAGATGAATTTATTAAAAATGCAAATTCATTCTCTGCCAGCAGGAGTTGCTTTAAGCAGGAGAAATGGACGTTTCGTCAGTAACGGCTGTAGACAAAGCAGCTCTGAGCTTATAAATGCTGCCTTTCATGCAGGATGAAATGAAGATGACGTTTTCTACAGACTTCTTGCTTTAGAAATCCAGTATATATATATATATTAGTGGTGGGCTGTTATCGGCGTTAACGTGAGACTCTTATCGTGCGATAAAAAAAATATCGTTGTTAATCTATTCACAGAGTTGGGTTGGGAGCTGGGTCTATACTACGCAAGCTATGATGACTTTCACCTTGATATTTT
>JAUMHE010000071.1:17930110-17953965 GCA_032359235.1 Enteromius mattozi | reverse complement strand
AATCATATGATTGTATGAGATAACCAGACTCTAATTACATTTTTTCACTCCAGAACTTTTTCATGCGTTTTCAAACCTGGCGCATCACGATCAGTTATAATGCTAGATTTTCTGTCTGTAATAACCAAAATTTCAAGCTTTGTCACAATTTGTGTTTTGGGAAGTCGTGTCGTTTGATATATCAAAATACAAATCCAAAGGGAGGTTCAGTATTAATGTGACCACTATTAAACACAGAAGCATTGCAAAACTTCACTGTACAACTAATCATTTTGGGTTACATGTTAATATATAAATGTCTTCCGTTAGTGGGAATAACTCCTCCGTCTTGCATTACGGACACGCCGGGGCTCCCAATGATAAAACCATCCAGGATGGAGACATGTGGTGAGTTATGCTTGATTATTTCAGTCAGATGTGTTCTGTATCAGTTGTTGAATGCTGCTGGTTTTTCAGTCGGTGTGGTGTTGTATATTTCTGTCTTCTGTAGCTCAGGCTTCATCATCTCTTTATGAGCAGTCACACACTGACCTCTGCTGGACAGGAACTAGAAAGACATTTTTATTAAAATTTTTTTGATGGGAAATTGTGATTAATTATTTACAGTAGCAGCTAATTTACTTAAATCAGAGCATCTAATTTTAGATTTACATACAGGGTCATCTATTTTATTTCCCAGTTATAAATAATTTATAATCATTTTTAAAACCAAAACATGTCTCGGAAATTCTTTTTTTCGTAATTTAAAAATATATATCCATACAAAGAATAATTAAGTAATTATTAAATAATTAAAGCAATACATAGTGCAGAATTTCTACCAAAAAATGAGTATTACACTTAAATATTAATAGATATTAAGATTTTTTTCCAAGTACTATAATGAGTTTTTGTTCCTGTGATAACTATATGTTTTACTTTTTTTTTTCTCCTCTTTGTATTCTATTAAACATTTTTTTTGTTTTCCTGGCAGTCTTTTTGACATGGGCGGTGAGTATTACTGCTACTCCTCCGACATCACCTGCTCTTTCCCAGTCAACGGCAAGTTCACCGCAGACCAGAGAGCCATTTATGAAGCCGTGCTGAAGTCCTCCAGAGCTGTGATGGCCGCCATTAAACCAGGTACAAAACTGGTTGGATTCTGTTTTGGCACCAAACTTAGTAGTTAACATTTTGAAAGAAGTCTTTTCTGCTCACCAAGCCTGCATTTATTTGATCAAAAATGCAGTAAAATTGTGAAATATTATTAAGATTTAAAATAACTGTTTTTTTTATGTGAATACTGTAAATATATTAATTTGTAATTTATTCTCTGCAATTAAAGCTGATTTTTTTAGCATCATTACTCCAGTCTTTAGTGTCACATGATCCTTCAGAAATCAGTCTAATATAATGATTTGCTGCTCAAAAAACATTTCTAATATTTTTGTGGGAAAAAAAAATATTTATAAAATATTTTATTTTTCAGGATTCTTTTATTAGTTGAAAATTCAAAGAAGAGCATTTGTTTGAAACAGAAATTGCTGTCACTTTTGATCAATATAATGCATCCCAGCTGAATGAAATATTAATTACTTAATTTCCAAACTGTGAAAAGTAGTGTATGTTGAGATTTATTATTTAAGAACGTGCTTCGTGAAAGAACAAACACAACACGTGTTTGATTGAGCGCCGAATCCTCAGCTGTGAAGTGACCTCTGACCTCAATCTGATGACGGTCTCTGTTCAGAAAAGTCTGATTGTTGACTGATGCTCAGGTGTGAAGTGGACAGACATGCATCGTCTGGCTGACCGGGTTCACCTGGAGGAGCTGTTGAAGATCGGGATCCTGCGTGGGAGCGTGGAGGAGATGCTGAAGGTTCACCTGGGCGCTGTGTTCATGCCGCACGGTCTGGGTCACCTGCTGGGCATCGACGTCCACGACGTGGGAGGATATCCAGAGGTGATCACAACAGAAGAGGAAGAGATTTAATAAACAAAAAAACTCAATCGCTTTCTCCACTAAACTCCTTGTATGTTAGAGGTTATGAAAAGTTCGTATTTTGGTTTTGGGAGTCCCAAACGACAGGTTGACATGTAATAAGTAAACACCAAAATGTCATAAATTTAAACCACTAAAAAATTCTTTAATCGTTTCAAATAACAGGTTTTGAATCAAAATCTTTAATTTATGTGAATCGTCTAGATCGGAAGAGTTTTTCTTTTTGGTCTAGGCTGAGCGAGAGAAATTGCAAGCTAATTAACATAAACATGACTGACACAACATGAGCTTGTATTTACGCGGTACTTTGATGTTTAAACTCCGATCGGTCTGTGCGCAGCTACCCGAACACATGTCATCTCACAGCCGGTGAGATTTTGACGCACACTACGCTCACAGCCCCATGTAAACATGTCGTGGGTATGGAAGTTCTTATTTGTGAGTTAAGCTGACAAACAATTCGCAATTTGTAAGTTAATACAATATTAACAGTTTTTTGCTCAAGTTCGCTGACGACGTTTCAATCAAAGCTACAGCAGAACTGTTTTGTGTGTCCAGTGTTTCGTTACTGAATGAATCCACGTTTTTAACAAATCAAGTGAGTCAATGATTCACTTGCCTCATTTTTTTAACGAATCAGACGTTTGAATGAATGACTAATGACTCACTCATTAAAACAGTCATTTACCGCCATCTACTGGTGATTTTTTTCCCCAACATTTTTTACTTGTTTGTTCAAAAATGACTAAGATTAAAACCTTAAAATCTTGTGAAATGTTTCATGCATTTGAAACTCTGTGGTGTATATGCATTTATGGCACCTCAGCTTCATTAAAACAGTGTTTAAATACATCTAATGCCACTTCAAATGCAGCTTCTGAAAAGATAGTTTCTTGATAGTATACAATAGTATAGTATATAATGTAAATAAAAACATTTATTTTGGATGGATAACGATTTAATCATTTAACAGCAATGTATTAAATTTGCAACATTTTAAAATAATTTAACAAGCATTTAAACATTTTTTTAAATGACAATTAAAATGATTTGCTAATCAAATTAACTACATTTCAAAGCAAACGATAAACAAAAACTATGTTTGGCCCGCTGTGTTTAGGCGTCTCTGTTGTAAAGGAAGGATTGTCTGCTTGTGTCTGATTAAAGCCAGTGTTCTCCAGGTCTGTAAGGTGACCCCCAGCAGAGGTTGAAGTGTGTGCTGTGTTTCAGGGCACCGAGCGTGTCGACGAGCCGGGGCTGAAGAGTCTGAGGATGGGTCGTGTGGTGCAGGAGCGCATGGTCCTCACGGTGGAGCCGGGAATCTATTTCATCAACCACCTGCTGGATAAAGCCCTCAGCTCCCCGGCGCAGTGCAGCTTCATCAATAATGACATCCTGACACGCTTCCGAGGCTTCGGCGGGGTCAGAACGCAACAGACTTATTACAAACTAACACATCTTCCAGACATTATTACAAATAAACTTATTACATATTTGATGATCAATCCATAATTGGGTCTTTTGTCTAAAACACCATGTGATCTTTCATGGTAATTTTGTTGATGGCTTGTCAATATATAATACGCTGTAATTTATGCATAATTACATATAAATTATATACACTATATATTCTTACATGTGACCCTGGACCACAAAACCAGTCATAAGCATCAATTTTTTTAAATTGTGATTTATACATCATCTGAAAGCTGAATAGATATGCTTTCCATAGCTATTCTGTATACTATCAAACCATACAATATTTGGCTGATATACAACTATTTGAAAATCTGTAATCTGAGGGTGCAAAAAAAAGTGTTTAGCAGTGCGTATTTCTATTCAAAAATTACGTTTTGATATAATTACAGTATGAAATTTACAAAATATCTTCATGGAACATGATTTTTACTTTACATACAATGCATTTTTTGACTATTGTTACAAATATATAGTCCAGGGTCACATATTACGTTATCGAAAGCACTAAAGCTCCATTGTTTCAGATGTTATAAATGTTTCAGTATATAACATTAAATGCTGTAATTTATGTACAGTTAAATATATCATGAATTATATACATATACAAAATATATAATAGACATAAAAGCATTGTGTGTGTATGTGTTTATATGTTTTATCTTCATATAACTTTTTAACAAAAGCACCAAATTTCTGTTGTTTTAGATATTTTACATTTACATTTCTCAAAGTTCAGACTTTGAGTACTGATCATTGTGTGTGTGTGTGTGTCTCAGGTTCGTATCGAGGATGACATCGCAGTGACGGCTGACGGTGTGGAGCTGCTGACCTGTGTTCCTCGAACCGTGGAGGAAATTGAGGCCTTCATGGCAGATGAAACGTCCAAACCCTTCAGCAGCCAGAAATTCTAAAGAGATGACGATTATGATGATTATGATGATGATGATGATGATGACGACACTCCCTTTCTTCAACATATCAGATTAAACCTGTATCCAAATAAAGGAATATCTTTGACATTTGACTCTATAAAGGGAAATCAATCACATGACAGCTGTTGTTTGACTTCTCTGATGTAAGCCAGCTAATTAAATCACAGGATCATTTATGCTTTCATGTAGCAGCTGTGTAACAGAGTTTGATATTCTTAATAACAGCAGCTCTGAACTTTGTTTAGCCTAAATTACTCATTCATTTGCAGTATATACTGTATGCTTTTTGCAAATTTGTAAAACAACGCAGTGCTTATTTTTAATAAAGGTCTGATTTTTCTAGCATCATTTGGAGTCATGTGCAAAATGTATATTTACTAATTCTGAAAATTCTGTCATTTAAATCCCATACGATATGTTTCTGTCAAATGAAAATGGATTGAATAGCAGAGACGAGAGAAATCCTGACACTCACTGAGACAAACATGTGGTTTACCCTGAAGTTTTAATATATGATTTTACATAAAGAAGCGAGATGTGTGATACTAATGTGATACTGTCTATTTTAGTGCTGATTTGAAATGTTGTTGAAGTATTGCGGTAGATGCTGGTTGTTCTTGTTTGCATACTGCATGCGTATAGACCAGTAGACTGAGGGTGTTACAGTGCTGTTTAGTCACCTGACTTCCATTAAATGAGCTTCTTTCCAGTAAATGACCAGATGCAGAGGGTGGAGTCAGTTTCCATCATTGTGTTTGCCTCATAGCAATGGTATTAGTTCATTTTGCATCCAAAGAAAGAAGTGTCTCAATATGACCTTGTTGGTAATTCTTGTTTAACCATCACATTCACGACCGTGGATATTTAGGAACATTTTATTATTTTGCTTTTATAACTTGAATTATAGGGGCACATTAAGCTTCATCCATGTAATTAACTCTTTTGGACTCTCCAGGCGTGTTTATGATTGTTTTTGAGTGTTGTATATTGGATAATGTTAGTTTGCATATCATTAGAATAACATATTAGCCTATCGTAGACAAAAAAGAAATTGTGCAAACCTAGGCCTACTTCTAATCCTAAATCTATTTTTTGTCTCTCAGACGTCATCATGTAGTGTTGTTTTGTTTGTTTAGATTGCTTCCAGCTGTTCGGTTGTGACACTGCTCTTCTCGTGGAACCTCAGCTCTTCTCTGAAATGAATGAGATAATGTCATTTTCGAATAAGGGCAGACACTCTTTGGTATGTTGTAGGTCTGGTTGTGTCAGATGTTGAACCCTGTATGATTTTCATTCCTGAATGAATGTTATTTGCAGAGCTGCATCCGAAACGGTCACATAAAACAATCATATAATGTAATTGATAACAAAAATGCAAAGAACATAACCTCGGGTTTATGAAAGTACAGTGTGACTTCAAAACCTACAGTAAAAGTCAAGATTCATTCTTAACCCAGGATAAAAAACTGAATAGTGAAACATGTTGAGAATGACGAAGGGTTAAGCCATATATAGAGGAATTAATTTAACCATAGTACTCTAGAGTTTTTTTTTGGTACCATGGTTTCAGTTTCAGATTCATATGGACAAACCAGTCTGGAATCTTTCATCTGTGAAGTGAATCATATATGTGCAGGCTATAGTTCTTGTCCTCTTTTACAATCACAAGGGTTTATAAGGATGAGGAAGTTAACTTCACACACCTGCACTGACTAGAGATGGCAGGTGTCAGAAGGAGTGTTGACGTTATTAAAGAAAATGGAGCGGGAGATCTTAAAGAAACAATTGATGGTCTGCAGGATCAAGATCTGGAAAACAAAACAGAAGAGCTGGAAGATCTGAATAAAAGGAGAGAAGATGTGGAAAAAAACAAAATAAAAGCTGAAAAGAACAAACTAAAAGGTGGAAGGATTAAAAGAAGAGCTAGAAACAGAAGACGAAGCAAAAGAAAAAACAAACGAAGCGCTGCAAGAGAAACAGAAGATCTGCAAAACCCAAAAAGGCCGGAAAAAAATGATCTGGAGGAAAAGTTGAAAAATCTGGATATCACTGATCAGCAATGACTAGAAAAGAAGAGCGTGAGGTACAACGTTCAATAAACTTACATTCTTTCCAAATAGCTGATATCATAGAAACATTTTAAAGTGTCAGAAATATCATCATGATAACAATAATTAACTTTTAATTATTAACAATAACAATAACTTAACAATAATTATAATTAAGTGGATTAACTACTATTGATTTTACCTTCATCTTCCATCTTTAAACGTCATTCAACTGTGCTAAATAACCTCAATATGACTTTAATGTAGAAATACATTTTTTATTCATGCAATGTTTGTGCATGTAGAGGTTGAATTTCATCATCTAATAGCTGTTGTGTTTTTCTCTTTAACAGACATTTGAAATCATAAATATAACAGTTGTTTATTTGTTTTGTCTCTTCCACACAGAGATCACATTTACAGCCCTTGAAGACCTCAAGATCTGTATATCACTTGACCAGATTTAAAGCAGGCCAAAAATAATTTTCTTGTATTTAAAAAAGCCAGACTGTGATCTGACTCACATCATTTATAGTTAATTTAATTGTAGTATTAATTATTATTATTATTTCCTTTATTTTTGGTGGGGGGGTATAAACACAAAAATAAACACAAACCTTACTTTAAAAAGTCTAATGGATGTTTTCATTACACTGATAACACATATCAACTCTGTCTTTGTTAAATAGTCACATATGAAGCTGTTGTTATACTATTACGATGTATGTCAGTGGGCTTTACTGTGTTCAGTCTTTTACCAACAACTAAACACACACACACACCTAACAACATCCTGCAAATCAAACATACAGAAGCTGTCTCTACTGCATGTCCAGCGCTCTCTTATGGACTGAGTTTGTATGTTTTACAGGAAAATACTTCAGGCGTTTTTCACATTGCAATGTTTAATTCATTGTGTTACTTGCTTATTCAATGTCATTTTTGAGTTATTATTTACTTACAATTTCTGAGTAAAAATACATTTAAAACCAAAGTAAATTTTAAACTTTTTTGTTTTTTTTAGCAATGCATTTAGTCCCTGTGTTTCTGCCTTTGCTCTGATAGTTGTACTGTACATCAGAATGCTTGGTAAAAGTAATTTAGCACTTTGCAAAGACAAATGTAAGGCCAGTACTCTGTGTGACAACTAGCCCCAGTCTCCTCTGTTTGTTGAGCATATTCAAAGAATGGTTAGAAATAGATTTAACAAGCAAAAACTAAATAGGAGTATAACTAGAGCACTTCATAAGTACAGTGCATCATAAATCCCATATGACAAACAATAAAAACACGGCAAGCTGATTCTTCTTTGAACTTGAGATTCATTTCAAGTAGATCTCCTTTAGAACTCTCAGATATTTTCTTTCATCTTTATTTATTTATTTTATTTTATTTATTTATTTATTTATTTTTTGCCATAATACTGTATGTGCATAGAGTTCAACTTATTGTTTTATGACATGATAGTGGGGAAAAAAAGGATAAGAAAAGAAAAACATGCCATGGTTCCAGTGATTAAAATTGTGATTTGTAAGCTGTATTTATGTCTTTGTCTGAATTTTATGAACATGGATTTCTGAATGCCTGTGTGGCAGTTGAGTTCTAAATGTATTAATTAATTTGTTTATAATTGTTAATCAATTAATCACCATTAAAAGAAATCAACAAAAAATAAAAAAAACTTTAATTAACAAAAAATACATGACTCAGTGTGGAAAGTGTCTTAGTGTTTTCCGTAAATGACCTGAACACAAGGTCAAATGTGATTCATTTTTCCTGGCTAACACTGCTTCTGCTTCCTCTAGTTCTTTACTTCTTCCTGAGCCAATCCTTTCTCTTCTCTGTTTCTAATGTTTCTACAGAAACTGAAACAGATGGCCTGAGTCATTGAGCTCCGAGGAGTGTTTTGTTTCAGTTTAAGCACCTCCTTCTGAGAAACAAACTTGGCAAATATGCGGTGGGCTGAACATATTCCTGCTTTTGGCTTGCACGATTGCAAAAGTATCTCGGACTTGATGCATAAGGGTGAGGTAGAAATGGCAGTCGTCAGAGACATGTATGAAGGACTGAATGTTGAACGCATGAATGAAAGAGCACAAAAGAGACACAGAGAGACAATGCTGAACCAGAATCCAGATGTTCTCTTCAGAATATACATACAACGCCGTCTGCACATTCTGCTCTTCAGACCCACGGATGACGGCTGGTGGATAAAAAAACTTCAAGATGCATATAGAGGAATCTCTGCTCAGTGGACTTTCAAGCATGCTGTTGACCAGCCCATTCGACATGTGATGAATCTCTCTGGTGGTCGGGATGAGCTGGAAAGATTCTGTGATGAGTTTCCAGACAATCTGGAGAAGTTTAATGCCCATGTCCAGGAAACTCAAGATCTGAGAAGAACAATTACAGGTCTGAGAGAAAAAATACAAGATCTGGAAGAAACAATACAAGATCTCAAATTAGAGAACAGAAAACTGAAACGACAATGACACAAGAAGTGCTTCTTAAACACAAGTTACAGTACAACATTCAAAACGATCACATTCCATCAGAACAGCAGGTAAATGGTTTAAAATGAATCAGATTTCATAACAGACATGTGTTTTAAGTGTCTGTTTGGTTCATCTGTTTGTTATTTCACATTAAACATGCTTTTTAACTATATTAATGACATGAACAAGCTTTTAACACTGTGTTTGTTTTTTTATTTTTTTTTATTTAATCTGTTTAGTGTTGGTTCCACCGTGTGATTTTTAACAAATCATGAAACCAAATCATGAATCATGAACAAGTCATCAAGCCTGTCTCACACATCTACCAGAACTTCATTTGAATAAATAAACATTACCAGTCAAATGACGTGTTGAGAAAACTCATATCATGAGATCAGATGTGCTAAAACATTATTCAAATCCAGACTCAAAACTCATCTGTTTAGCTGTACATTTGCCATGTCCGAACTTTATGTAGGCCTACTATTAAGTTTTAATTCATGTTAAATCATTTTTTTAATTCCTTGTTTTTATTGTTGTGTTTATGATTACTTCACTTTTTATGTAAAGCACTTTGAGGTACCATTGTGTATGAAATTTGTTATATAAATAAACTTGCTTTGCTCTGCCTCATCATCTCCTAACAGCTGTTCATTCATGTTTACTACAGTAATATGCAGTGGTATGGAATCGAGTCACATCACTTGCGACTTAACTAAAGAAGACTTAAGACTCGACTTGCAATGACTCGAGACTTAACTTGGACTTGAGCCCTGTGACTCTGAAAGACTTTATGGTCAGATCAGAGTCGTTATCACACTTGACCCTTTGCCCTTCGCTATCTCGCTCCAGACGGCGCTGATGTCTGTTTGATCACTGCCTACCAGACATGAGAAACCAGAGGCGTGGTAGAGGTCTGCGCAGGACTTTAAATTAGATTTTAAATTTCTGCTACTAAAAGAAAGAGCTAACAAATAAAAGTGTCGCCTGCACAAAATTTTATTTGTTATTTTATTTGTTTCATCAAGAGTCTTGAATTTGTTGACAGTAAAAAGTTTAACGAATTTGTATCTTAAAACAAAACATTTGTTTAATGTTCGTGTGTTCAGAATAGTTAAAAAGTTGGATTCTTTCTCATGCTATGCATGGAAAAAGTTTCAAAAAAACATTTGCACTCAGTTATTGCATTATAATGTACTTCAATACTGAGGTGCAGATAACTGCACTATTTGCAATAACAGAAAATCCTATTTTAACATAGTGTAAATAGAACCTAAAGCTATTTGCACTTAGTGTTAATAGCATCTAGAAAATATGCTACTGGGTTTTATTCTGGAATTGAATTCTGCGGCGTGGTTGAGACAACATGGCCGCTGCTGTTAGGCTAAATGTTAAACATATTCCTCACTTCTTTTGTTTGTCCACATCCCAGGCATCACGCCACAAACCTCGCACGCTGACCTCGCGAGGTGCTTTACTTAAATTTGTTAAATGCAAACCTGCTTATTTTAAACAGGTTTTTAAAGTTTGGTGCCGTGGAATTATTAGATAAATCCTTGCAAACTGAGCTAACAATTGCACATTCATGTCTGAGGTGGGCAAACTGCAATATGAACCTTTAAAATAATTTCAATCTAAGTTTTTCTTTCATCAAATGAGCATTGTATGTAGCCTAACCTTCTAAATATAAATAATTTTTTCTCCCTTTTCACTTTCTTTCGGGATAAATGAATGAATTCAAGTGTTGTAAATAGCAATTATTTCTGTGACATTAGTTTGTTTTTGAGATTCTGGTACTAATCAAATAGTGTTTTTCTTCATTGTTTGTCCTATTTTGGCACAATCCCTAAATTGAACTTGAGTAGTTTTACTAAGAGCACCCATCTCGCATGAAATTGAACTGCTATGTCAAACATATTCTACCTGCACTCCTGATATAAATTATCAATTAATTTGATATGGTTATTCATATTGATACACTAATTTGGGCAAAGAGCACTAATGACTTGTTTAAGAGTTTAATCTTAAAGTTGATGACTTGGACTTGACTTGGGACCTGCCTGCATTCAATTGTTCTCTTCAAATCTACTTTCATTACATCATGAATCTTGTAAGGGTAGTTCTGCTCAGTTCAGATCCAAAAGATATTACAAAAATATAATGGTGTTAGATCTTAGTTTGGAGAATAGAATACACAAACAAGCAAACAAACAAATAAATAAACAATAAAAATTGAAGACACATAAGCAACCTACATGATAAAACCGATAATGAAGACAAACACAACCCAACTGGTCCAAGGACAATAACTGAAAATAATAATCATTTAAAAATTTATTTGAAAATAATAATGTTGTGTAGTCTATAATATAGACACATCTAGTTTTACTAATTGAAATCTTTATTAGTGATGAAATAATTATTTTATTAATTGTATTGGAGTTTTAAACACGTGCATACAGTTGATCTGAGCCGTGCATTCATTTGAGTGATAACAGCTGGTAGTGCCTTGATCTTGACCTTGATCCTTAAGAAACATTAGTTTATGATGTCACTTAACAACTCTGCTTCAAATGAATATAAAATTAAATGAACTGGTAATTACAACATTGAGATAAAAATGTAAAGCCTGTACAAATAGCTTTGAAATTGTGAATATACAAATAATTGGGAATCATGTAGGCCTAAAAAATAGTGCATATTTAATTTTTCTATTAAAATTGATGTATTTTTGTTGGCATGGCTATAAAGGTTGAGAAATATGTTATGTCACTGATTGATACATCTGCCCTTTTCTGGGAACACAAGAACGTCAGACATCTGATCCAGATATTTTAATCAAATCTGCAAATTTGTTCGAAGAACCAAATGTGACCCTCGACCACAAAGTCATAAGTAGCACGGGTATATTTGTAGCAGCCAGCAATACATTGTATGGGTCAAAATTATTATGATGTAGTGTGTCGTGTCATATCATATACTTCATGGAATATATGACCATGAAATTTTACTCCACATTTTGCACATCACTTTGGGTGTTCCTGTGCACCCAGGAACCTTGCATCTTTCCTTTCTTCACACCCATATTGTCAATGGGAAATCCTGAGGCATTGGAGCCATGGACCCCTGATTCCTTACCCCTTACTGCGCAATATTGCCCTGAGGCAACGAAAAGAAAAAATTAATTTCTGAACATGCAAAACAAAAAAGTATTATAAAACCTGACAAAACATTGTCCTATCCTAACAAACCACACCATACATCAATGGAAAGCTTATTTATTCAAACTTCAGATAATGCATACATCTCAGTTTCAAATAAATTGACCAGTATAACTAGTTTTGTGGTCCAGACTCACAAATTAGCCTGAGATCATCTAGAATCTATCAAATCATCTTAGATGAAATAAGCGATGGACGAAGAACCCGAGTAGGACGATGACATCACTGAATCAAGATGAAATACTTTAACTGAAAAATGTATCCTACAGTTTACTATTGTCCTCTTTTTAAGTGCCGCTTTGCAGCAAAACCCAATTTTGTTTGCATTATTGAAACATTACTTCATACAATCAATCTTTATTGTGTAAAGCGCTGCATAAGTTAAGGTGAACTGACTTGATTAACATATGGCTTATGAATATTAATGACGCTTGTATTGACGTTCAAAGAGAGTGACCAATCATCATGAACGAGGTCTAATTAATATTCATGAGCTCTGCCTCCGCTCACCCAAACAGAGAAGCGTGGTGTCTCACGAGCTCATCGCTACGCTGTTGTCACTGTACAGTTGGTAAGTTAATTTATTTAAAATGTATAAAAATAATACAACAGCTTTTACACACAAACAAAGGTGAACACGTTTAGTTTTAAGCAGAGAAAATTCTCGAAACGTTGTTTATCGTGCCATCTGAAATGTGCTTCCATGTTTATCAGCCTCGCCAAATAGGTTTCAGCCGTTGTTTGTTTGTCATTTTTAATTTTGTTTTTAGCTCTGCACGGCTGAACACGCTATGAAACGCTTAACGTTTTCCCTCCAGACTTATGGGGACAGTGAAAATGAAAAAGCTTTGTTTCCGTGTTTTGTGCAAGATTTCAACTGCCCTCCGCGTGAACGCGCATGGCGTCATTTGTTGATATTGGTATGGGCAAATTAAATTAATATTCATTAGATTTTTCCTTATGCGTATAAACATCAATTGTTGAATTTCTTAAGAACATGCTTTTTCGATATTTTTATTTTAAAAACATGAATAAAAATACCTGTTTGCTCTGCAATGCTTTTTGTGAGCGATATTAAGTATAAGTTACGCCATATAATGTTAAAAATAAAGTTGGCTTCAGTCGTTTTGGTCTTTAACCCCTCTTTTTCTGCGATATCATTTCAGCCAAATAAAAATAAAATACCAGAGACTGTAATTTTAAGTGTATCTTAATAAAATACAGCAGCCACACCATGTATCAAAACAAACTACTGTATTTTTGTATTTTAAAAATGCTAAAAAAAATACTTTTACAGCAGAGCACATAATTTCTTTGCAAAACTTCAATCAATTGTCCTAATTGATCTATCCCTTCACCATTACACTGACTCATTTGGTGTTTTGGTTGTTTTCACAATGTTGTGACAGTTTATTGTCAAATACAACAGTATATTATTTTATATCTATATGTTGTATTAATAAGCAAACTATGCAGATATTAATACTTTATATTAAATTTTTGTGTGTAGAGCACTTGACTGATGATTATACACTGATGACAGATATAAAACTCACTGAAACATCAAGTGACGCATCTAGCCTGACAAAGGATTACTTTTAGGAACATCTTGTTTAGTTTTGCAGTGCATCATGGGAAGGTTTGTACTGGAGGAGGTGTAAAGATACTCCAGGGTGAATTGTTAATCCAGGGTGCCGATCTTTGACTTGCTGCTAAATTGAAAGAACTTCTAGCAGATGCAAAACATTATTCGTGTCAATTATTTATCTTAAAATCAGCATGAAACAGCATTTGAACACATTTTACCTCTGTAATGAAAAATGCATTTTAGAGGCTTATTTAGTTTTTTTAGTGTGCTGATGAATGGTTTACAGCAAGATCAGAAATATAAGAACGTACACCAAGTCTGTTTTGACCTCATTTTAAATTGTATTAAAAGTGATTAAAAATAATACATTGTTCCAAAAAATACCATACAGCATGTATTCCTGTGATACACGTGAAGGTTGTGCAAGAAAAGCGTGTCTGAACACAGTCTTGCTGACTTTTTTTTGCCCCTCTTTCTTTTTCGTGATGAAACACATCGACAATTTACCAGGCACAAAAATACAGGCAAATAGATAAATTTTGTAATGGAAGAAAAAGTTGATTTTTATTAAGACAGTATTAATTGTGCTATTCATCTTGGATTTAAATGGGCTTGGAAATTATTGCATGGAATAATTGTTACTTATAGACTCTTTCTAACACAGGCAATCTTTACAGAAGGTCCCATAAGAGTGAATAAAATTGGTTTTGATATTATTGTGTAAATGTGAGTGAACTGTGACATTGCAAAGTGTTTTATCTTGAAAAAAAAATGACAATGTATAGACCACAAGTCATACAGTACTACAAATGAGACCGTTTATGTGAGCTAACATTTGAACAAACCTACTGTGGTGTTGTTGGTTCTTTTTTTTTCTTAAATTTGAATCTATAATTTGAACCTCTTGTGTGACTATTATAGTAACCTAGCCACAACATTTCTGTAAAATTCAGTTTAAAGCTATTCAAACACACGACTCCCACAGAATTACAATTCAGAGTAAAACTTTTTTTTTTGTTTTTGTCTTTCAGACAGATGTTTGTGCTCCTCATAAGGATGGATTTTACCTTTATTGTCTCGAGCATCATTCTAACCCTGACCCTCCCAGTGCATTGTGGGAAAATCCTGGTGTTTCCTCATGAAGGCAGTCACTGGGTTACCATGAACGTCTTGATTCAGGAGCTTCACTCCAGGGGCCATCAGATCACTGTGATACGGGCCCTCGACAGCTGGTACATCTCAGAAGCATCCCAACACTACGTCTCAATGACCGTGCCGATTTTACTGGGTGGAGGCGATGAGTTTTACAAAAGTTTTGTTTTTAAACAACTCCAGATCCGACGGCAGCAGCAATCCGTTTTGACCAGATTCAAATTGGACATGGAACTTAAGGATAAATTTTCCGAAATGCATGAAAAGATTTGCGAAATGGTGATCTACATTATCGAGAAAGATCCTAAGCTGTTGGAACAAATCAAACAGGCCAACTTTGACTTGATGTTGACCGATCCAGTAAACGGAGGAGGTGTTGTTCTCGCACACTATCTGAAATTACCTCTCGTTTTTAACGTCCGATTTACCGTGCACGGAGAGGCGCATTTTGCGATAGCACCGTCTCCTCTGTCTTACGTTCCCTTCCCACTTTCTCAGTTGACCGACAACATGACTTTTTTTCAGCGAACGTATAATGTGTTGTTTTACACCATTCGGCTTTACCTTTACAAGAGCATCGTCGGCCCTCATTACAGCGCTTTGTGCAACCGATATTTTGGTCCTGATTTGCACTATTTTGAATTATTCCAAGCAGCTGATATTTGGCTCATGAATGTGGATTTTGTTTTTGAATCTCCACGCCCAACTATGCCAAACATCATTTACGTCGGCGGTTTCCAATGCAAACCTGCAAATCAGCTTTCGATGGATCTGGAGGACTTTGTGCAAAGCTCTGGAGAGCACGGTGTGGTTATTATGTCTCTAGGAACGTTAGTTGGGCAACTTCCTCTTGACATAGCTGATGAAATAGCAGCTGCGTTTGCTCAGCTTCCCCAAAAAGTTATTTGGAGATACACAGGAGAGCAGCCGGCGAATCTGGGCGAGAACACTCTACTGGTTAGCTGGTTACCGCAGAATGACCTCTTAGGACACGCAAAGACCAAGGTTTTTGTGTCTCATGGAGGAAATAATGGTATTTTTGAAGCCATTTATCATGGCGTTCCCATAGTCGGATTACCGCTTGTTTTCGATCAGGATGATAACCTTTCAAAAATGAAACACAAAGGTGTGGCTAAAGTTCTGGACATTGCCAACATAAATAGACGTATATTTAAAGATGCCTTACAAGAAGTGCTTACAGAGCCGTCCTACCGAAGGAACATGCAGAAACTGTCCAGTCTGCATAGAGACACGCCAATAAAGCCGCTAGAGAGCGCCCTCTTCTGGATTGAGTTTGTCATGAGACACGGAGGAGCTGCTCACCTGTGCACTGACTCTTATAAAATGCCCTGGTATTCGTACCACAGTTTTGATGTTGTAGCGTTTTTAGTGTTGATTGTGTCTTTTATAGTTTATATCATCTTTAAAGTGATCCGATGTTTATGTTGTAGATTATGGGCAAAGAGGAAACAAGCACAACAAGATTAAAGTGACATCGGATGCCCATTTTTTTCAGTTACTATGATTCTTTAGGGTCTTTATGAAACTTATTTTAATTCATGAAATAAAATTCCTCGTTGGTCGTGTAAAACAACACCCTTTTTACCATGTCAGAAACAGCAACCTGTTTTGGTGCATGACTCATTAAATGAGATTTATCTGAGTTCCTCTTATGATTTATTATTATTATTATAATTTTTAGTCTAAAAAAGTATATAATAATCTCAGAAATAAAGGTACAAAAGCCATCACTGAAGATGTACCTTTTCAAAAGGTACATTTTTGTACCTAAAGGGTCAATTTTAGTACCTTTTTAAAGGTACATATTAGTACTGTTAGGTTTAAATATGTATACTTTAAAGGAATAGTTCACACAAAAATTTAGGCTGGTTTGGGTCACCATTGATTTCCATTGTAGGAAACAAAAATACTATGGCAATCAATGGTGACTTCAAAATATCTTCCTTTGTGTTCGACAGAACAAAGAAATTCATACGGGTTTGGAACTACTTGGCGATAAATAAATGATGACAGAATTTTTATTTTGGGTGAACTATTCCTTTAAAATGTACATGTTTGAACCTAATAGGTACAAAAGTACCTTTTGAAAAGGTACATCCCCAGCTTTTGTACCTTTAATTTTCTAATCGACATAGCCTTTATCACTGCATAGAATACTATGAAATATGTTGTGTGCCTTATTCTGCGTAAGAAGCCATCATCTCATCAGAAACATGATTTCAAACACTTCATGTAGTGAGTTTGGACTAAAACATGTTATTAAATGTGATTTTTTTCACATGTTTTTAGATGGAGCAGCATCTGAACAGCTGTCAATATCGCAGGACGATTTCTTCGATTTCAAAATCTTGTGATTTATATCATTGTGTAGCTTGTCCGTGAACTACGGCTCTGTATTAAATGCTTTGATGGTGATTTACTACTGATTACAGAACAGGCTTTACTGATGAGATGCACATGAACAAATGTTTGTGTGTAGCCTTTTCTTTACTGATTATGAGTGAAAACGATATTTTCATGTAAATTTTGATTAAATGTTAAATCTTAAAGTAAACATAAAACCATTTAAAGTGCTTATGTGTAACATATCGTACTTCTGATAGAAACAAAATACCAGAATAAAAGATCTGAATGTGAGAATGCATTATTGGCTGTTGTTTAATATTCTACAGTATTTAAACATTAGCAAATCAGAAAATTACTTCAGAATAACATGCACTGATGAACCATTCACATTAACACCAGTGATATGTATTAAGAAAGTAAATATATTCCGTTTAATTTTATGTTGACTTTAAGATTGAAACGATTTCTTCCCAGTATTATCCCTTCCAGAAACCATTAGCACATCATTAGAGCGGTTTTGTCCCGTCTGTAATTATGCTGATGTATTACAGTGACCTGCGGGACTCTGGTTTAATAGAGGTGACACTCAACCTACTTATGCTGCTGTTACTGTCTGTAATGACACAAAGAGCTTTAATGTCTAACAGCGTTTAATCACCGCACCATGTCTTCAAAGCAATTACAGCTGATTTCAAGGATAACAGAGCTTTAAAATGTAACATAAGTCTGGTTGACAGTCAATTAAAGAGTAGTTTTGCACATGAGAAAGCACTGCATTTTTTATTTATTTTTTTATTTTATAACGCTCCTCATACAAAAGATAATGCCTACAGACTTATACACTGAGTATAGTGTCAAATTCAAATACAGGAAATCGCTCAGATACACTGTAGTATAAAAAATAAAATAGCATACAAAGAATTTTTCTGTCCAGTCCCATTCAGAAAGATAGTAAAACAAACACTTTGAGAGAGCTTATTATATTGATGGTGGTTTTTCTTGCAATCCTGAGTTTATATCTCACAAAATTTTGACTTTTTTTCTTTTGAATTCGGAGTTTACATGTTGCAATTGTTGTTTTTTACCCAACTTTTAAGGTTATCTCACAATTTAGATTGTTTTATTAGTATCTCATAATTCAGATTTTTTTGGTCATTATTCAAGTTTCCATCTTGAATTCTTTTTCTTAATTCTGAGTTTATGTCTCACAATTTAGACTTATTTCCCCGAGCAATTCTAAATTTATTTCAAAATTCAGACTTTGTTTCATCTCAATTCTGAGAAGAATGAGCTCAGAATGTTTTGCACGTTTTTCCATGTCACAATGCACAACTTTTTAAGTTTATAGCTCACAAAATCTATTTTTTTTCTCTGAATTCTGAGTTTAAATCTTGCAATTGTTTTATTTTTGTTTTTTGTGTTTTTAACCCATTTTTTTAAGGTTATCTCACAATTCAGATTTTTGTTTTTAGTATCTCATAATTCAGACTATACAAGTTTCCATCCTGCATGTTTTTTCTTAATTCTGAGTTTATATCTCACAATTCAGACTTATTTCCCCCTAAAATTCAAAATTTATTTCATATATCTGAGAAGGCAGAATTACACAATTTGAACTCAGAATTCTGACTTTGCAGAGAAAAAAGATATAATTGTGAGGTTAAAAATGTACAATTACATTGTAAGGTTTTTAAACCTCATGGTGGAAACAAGCTTCCTTAGAAAATGAACTTCAATATTCAGAATTGTAATTCTATGTTGGTATCTTTTTTACATTTCTTTCCTGAATCCTTAAACAAACTACATTGCAACAGTTTTGTTGTGCTGGTGTGTGAATTATGACTGTAAAATTACACGTTTTCAAGTTACTACTTCCTAAAACGTGTTGATGTGAGGCAGTTGTAAAACGGGCACTTAATAACAGCAATAATCATGTCAGTCAATCGCAACATGCTGTCAGCTGCTGTTTGTGTTTCACTCCATGCTGTTCAGTTTGAACTTCAGTTAGACAGTGATGGCTGAGCGTAAATGTCCGTTCATGAAAGTAATTTAAGGGGAAAGGACCATTAGTCATGGTGATAATCATCAGTCCTGACTAATAGAACCTGTCATTCATCTAAAAATCTTAACATAGAGTAACACTTTACATTACAGTGCTCATATTATGCAGAATAAAATATGCAAAAATTGCATTAGGACCACCTTTTGAAGGTACAATTTTGCACTTTTTTTTTCATGTTTTATATGTAAATATAATGAGCCAAATGTATTTTCAGGTTGCTCCATAACATCTCAATTGACAGTGTCTGTGATGTTACAAACAAAACAAAACAAAAAAGTATTATTTTATTTTTAAATGTATTTTGATTTTAATTAAAAACATTTTAGTATATACATTTATTATTAAAATATAGAATCTTTAGTACAGTATGGCTCATTATTTTTATATATTTGAAAATGTGTTTTATATATAATTCTTTTTTTATTATTATTGCCGTAAAATGTCTAGGCTATATTGTTTTATTTTCTGTATGAAAAAGGATCCTATGAGTTGTAGCATTTACTGGCTTTATATGGTCATGAGAGAAATTGAAATGTTGTGTATAACTGTACAGATTTTATCTGCATAAAATTAATCAAATGACTGTAAATTGATCACAAATGCTGTCAATAGAGTTTAACTTAACCTTGTTGATCTAAAGCTGTATGACTATTTCTGCCTTGAAGATAAATATGCTTATAGTTACACTGAATGGATGATTTCAAGCTTTAAAATTGCATTTGTTTTTAATTTTAAAAAAGCTGTCCAAACTTTGTTTGAGGAATAGACTGAAATCATTACTAACTGACAATTTTCCCCTTCTGTTAATGTTTGTGATCAGATCTGATTCATGGATGAATCATTCAGACCAGTTTTGGAGAAAGTTTCAGTCCACGTTCATTCAGTTGCAGTGAAAAGAGCGACCAGCACCGGCTTCAGAATTGGACATTCTTTCTTCCAAAAAAGAAAGAAAATCATAGACGTCTGGAAACAACACAAGGGTGAGTAAATGATGACTGAATCTTCATTTTTGGGTCAACTGTCTCTGCAAGCGTGTTAGTCACTGCAGTAGTGCATGAACACTGTAGTGTAAAGAGTGTTTTCAGCAGTGGGATGAGGAAGGGTGTCTATCAGCTGGAGCTGTAGAGCGTCATCTCTGCCACATTGGCATCTCGAGTTTCCAGCTCCTGCTTGCAGCTTTCTCTGATCACATACACGACCAGTCCGAAACAGATAAAAATGAGCAGCACTATGCCGATCACCTGTTAATGACAGATAAACAGTGCATGTCTGTGATGGGTAACATGCAACTAATTGTTTAATGGAAAAATCACACAAAACTTTCCTTTATTGTCACCCATAAAAAATAATGCATTATAAATTGTATATTTTTTTGTGCGCACTGTAATACGTTGTTTTATACATTTAAGGCAAATGATGGTCATAATGTCTCAGTGCATTATGATTATGACAATGTTTTTTAATATGTCTACTCTTTTAAAATTGAAATAAAAAAAATTATTAATTACATTAGTAAATCAAGTTAAACTAGATTAAAATAAGAAATGTTGCCTTGGAAACTAGCTTTAATATTATAAAAATATCTTTTTTAAAAATCCTTATGGTTTTGGTTTTAGTTTTCCTTTACTGTAATAACCTGGTATTCCCACATTAAATGGTCATAGACACATTAACAAAACATGGACATTGACTTTAATGGACAAAATTAATTACTGGGTTACAGAAGAAGTATATGTAATGAAATTACCTAAAAATTGAGTAACCCTACACTCAAAATCAGTCAAAATTAGCACAGTTATATTTGTAGGCATGCATTTTATGGAACAAAATTATAGATTTTTTTCTTGTATTCCAAACATCATTAGGATATTAAGTAAATATCATGTTCTATAAAGATATTTGGTACTCTAAATATATAAAAACGTAACTTTTGATTGATTTTAGCAATGCATATTACTTCATTTGAACAACTTTAAAGGCAATTTTCATTATTTAGAATTTTTTTTTTCCTTCAATTTGCAGATTTATAAATAGCAGTATCTCAGCCAAATATTGTCCTATCCTAACAAACCCTGCATCAATAGAAAGCTTATTTATATCTGCTTTCAGATGACTTGGAAAAAATTGACCCTTATGACTGGTTTTGTGATCCAGGGTCACAAATGTTTGCATCAAAGTTCTATGCATGTTCTCAGAATTCCACAAATGTATCACTTTATCTGTTAAGTTCTAAAAAAAAATGCATGGCTTCATCTGCAATGTTCTAAAAGGCCTACTGATGCACAAGGACATGGAAAGAGTGTCGGATCTCACCTGAGACTCCACAAACAGTCGCTGTGAGCGCAGCATGAGTTCCTGAGGAGTGACGCTCTCCTCCTGAATGGGTTCACACCATTTCTGCGGAGCGGCTTTGTCCACGATCACGAACCGGCCGTGCCAGTCTGTCATCGCGCAGGCGAAATACTGACCGTCCAGGAAGAGCAGGATCAGCCAGACCACAGCGGGAACGAAGCTGGACAGGGATATGGTCCTCCTGCACCAGGCGTCACACCTGCATCCCTGAATGATCATCATGAGCGCGAAGGCCATGACGGCGGGAATGATGAAGAATGCGGAGGAAAACAACCCGTTCCAGGCCGGATTACACGGACACTCAAACTCCAGCTCCACCAGCTTCTCCAGACCCATCAGGATGAAGCCGAAGGCCACGTTGGACACCAGAGGACTGTTGCTCAGCTCATTCTTCAGTCTTGTGAGCCATTGTTGTCGACTTCCCATACTAACAACACCTGAAAGTCAGAGGAGAGCTGGCCAAATTCCTCCCACACATTTGCAGAAGGTCACTGATGCGAGACGAATTGATCCCGGGGCAAGTTCCCCCCCCCCCGGACCTTTAAGCTCCATTGGCTCGCGGCGGGTTGTGGGTGTGGCTTTCGATTTAAATGTTTCTTTCATTGAGGTGCTTGAGTAAAGTGGAGGGAAAATCGACGTGACTGCAGATCTAAACGTGCTGTGTCATCAGAATCTTTCTAAAGTCGTGAGCATTGTTTCTGATGACCTTTACTCCTGGGAGCTTTTTTTAAAACCATCATTAGACATGCCAGCATGAGCAAGCAGAACATGTTCATCGTGACCCTAAAACCTTGCATCTAATGTCTATAAACTAAAAACCTGAAGCTGTCTGAAATGAGTTTAGGAGACAAATCAGTTGTCTATGTATGAGATTATTTTTTTCGTAAGCAATACTAAAGGAGGAACAGACATCCACCACCATCCAAGTTGGTTGGTAGTGGATGTTTGTTCCTAATTTAATATTGCTTAAAAACATCTTTAAAAATAATAAATATTAGGCATGTTCTTTTTTATGCATTAAGATATTAATTGTAATTACAACAGTTAATCAACCTGATAATTAAAAATGAATCATAAAACGCATGTATTTGATGTCTGTGGCATTTATTTAATACCACAGTATTTTTATGTCATATTAGATAATATTAAAGGACCATAAACAATAATAAACAAGCAAATAATTCTTACTCAGCAAAACAGACTTAGTTTATGCTCCCTATGACCTTAAAACTTTCTGCTTAAATCCTTAGATCAGCTAACCCTAACAACAAGAAAGTGTGCTTGCATTTGAATGGCTTTTAATCTGTAAATAATGACTTGTATTGCATATATGCATTTAAGTTTTTTCAAAATAAATAGAACATTTAATAATCAAAAGCAGATCCTAAAATGTGTTACCATAGAGCACAAAAGCCATAAGTAGCATATTGTATTTGTAGCAATAGCTAAAACATTGTTTGGGTCAAAATTATAGATTTTTCTATTATGCTAAAAAAATCATTAGGTAAAGACCATGTTCCATAGAGATATTTTGTAAATTTTCTACTATAATAATTCCTACTATAATAACGGTAAAAATCAAATTTTTGGTTAGTAATATGCATTGCTAAGGACTTCATTTGGATAACTTTAAAGACTTGTTTTCCCCCTTCAATATTTAATTTTATTTTTGCACCCAAATATTGTCCTATCCTAGCAAACCCTACATCAATGGAAAGCTTATTTATTCAGATGATGCATAAATCTCAGTTTTGTCCAGGGTCAATGTGTGTTTGATATCACAATTTCCCCACTGTTTTATTTAACGCCACAATACCAGAGGCGGACAAAGTACACAAATCCATTACTTGAGTGAAAGTATAGATACTACAGGTCAAATATTACTCCATTACAAGTAAAAATTGTCAACAAAAATTTTTACTTAAGTGAAAGTATAGAAAGTATAGAACACTACTTTACGTGTCGGCTAAACATTTTGTTTTGAAAACAACTCATACTGTCTCTTACAGGTCACTGATAGGCTTTCTATCACCTGTAAATCACCAAATCACATTTATAGAAGAACAAAAATCACCTACTGTATTTAATGCTACATATACTGTAGAAACGACTTTCTACTTTGAGGACCCTGGTAGAAATGCAGTGGAGTGAAAAGTACAATATTTGTGTTTCAAATGT
>JAUMHE010000071.1:17905775-17918483 GCA_032359235.1 Enteromius mattozi | reverse complement strand
AATGAACTTAAATGATTTTAGCAAATGGCTGCAATATAACAAAGAGTGAAAAATTTAAGGGGGTCTGGATACTTTCCGTACCCACTCTATATTTCCTGTTTTTAAGGATTTTTTAGGAATGGAAACTATATTGATCAAGGCAGAATGCTGTGTAAGATGATGATGATGATAATAATAATAATTATTATTGCTGTTATTATTATTTCATTGCAGTGCTGCCAGAAAACTATTTTATCAGGCAAAACATGAAGCATGGCCTTAAAGTGAAAGCATTCATTCTAAGCATTTATCCATGCTATATTTTCTACCAAACAAAGAGACAGTGAAAAATGGCATTGAAGACATGCTAAAGGGAGACTCGCTGTTTCCTTGAGCATCACTAAATTATCCTGCCAATGTGAAGCATAATGCAGCATCCTTCCAGGCATTATACACTGCTTTGTGTGCAAATGTTTTTCTCTGTGTATGATTTATCCAAGATTTTATTGAGATGGTTCGAGCATTAGAAGTAAATGTATGTGTAGAAATAGTAAAGATGTGTTTTAAAGGGAAAGAACGTTCTGCCGTCAGACTTGTTTGGGCATAAGGAAGAGTAAATAATGACCAAATGTTTCTTATAGTCGTTTTAAGCCATACTGTAATGTGATATCACATGAAGAGCATCCAAGGGTCCATTAACCTGTTTCTCATTGATGCTCTTTTATTCTTTCTTCTACTATTTTCCACCCATTTCTTGATTTGCATTGGGATCATTCTTCTTTTGTGTTTTCTCTCGCACACCCCCCTTCTCCCCATTTCCCTTCACTCTTCTTCCCCTCCATGGCTCCTCTTCCTCTCCAGCTGGGTTTGTGAAGTCGCCAATGTCAGAGATAAAGCTCACAGGAGACGCCTTTGAGCTGTACTGCGACGTGGTGGGTAATCCCGTGCCAGAGATCCAGTGGTGGTATGCCGATATTAACCGGGCGGACTCCTTCAAGCAGCTGTGGGATGGCGCCCGCAAGCGACGGGTGTCCATCAACACGGCGTACGGAGCCAACGGTGTGAGCGTGCTGGCCATCTCCCGCCTCACGCTGGAGGACGCCGGGATCTACGAGTGCCGGGCCAGCAACGACCCGCGCCGCAACGACCTTCGCCAAAACCCGGCCATCACCTGGATCCGAACGCAAGCCACCATATCCGTGCTGCAGAGTGAGTGCTCTATGTACTGTAGTAGCTAGATGTGTCCCCCGTGCACAGACAGATACACACTAGGGCTGGGTGGCGTTTTGCATTTTAATTTTAATGGGAGTGATTTAGCATTTGACGTGTCATTCTGCATGCTTCTACTATATAATGATGCTGAATTCAGCCAATGTGTATCACGTGTGTGTGTCTGTGTGTATCAGGGTTGTGCATCATTCTGAAATTTGGGAATTTGTATCGAGGAACTGGAACTGAAATAATATTTGAACAAGAATAGAATTTTAAGTTCCTTCAGTTTTTTTAATTAGACTGCACAAGGGTTACACTGTGGTCCTTAGAGGACAAAAATGTCTGTGCCAAAAAATGGTCATAAATATTATATTCATATTTTTTCTGCTTGCATTGACATTGATAACTAATAATAACTAATACAAATGTATTCATTTTCAGGATTTGAACCTCTTAAATGCCAGTTTGTCTGGATAATGCTACTGTTGCATATATATATTTATAATATATATATATATATAACCATAGCCTTGTCAACAGAATAAAAAGCAAGCCTATTGCATATTGCAGTTTAAATGGCTTTCACTAGGGACATTTTTTGTATCTGGGTTTAAAAAAAAAGTCTTGAGGTTTGAAGGTTATTTCTCAGAATGGATCACTTATATTGAATTTCTTTAAATTGCAATTATGCAAAATCCTCTTCTTGTCATTCCAATTCAAATTCTGGATTGCTGGGGTCAGTTCAATTCAAATTCACACTTATGAATGGAAATGAATTACCATAGCAATCAAAGAATTCTGAATTTTGCACAACCCTGGTGTATTTCAACTGTTTTATGATTTCAAAGTTGCACATCTTCTCATATTACGAGCGCATTTCATGATACTTACACACTGGTTTGCAATGAATATAATCTGATATTATGGCTTGCATCTATGTAAAAACAGAATCAAATGAGATGAAGCACCTTTCATTAGTCAAGTATTTAAATCACCAGATTATCCCAAAATAGATATTACCGCATGATTATGCAATACATAAAGCAGAGGAAATATGCAGCAAAAAAAACTTTTTTTACTATTAAAAACAATTGTTCATGCAGCCCAGCCCTACCCCCTTAGTATGTACATTTTAGTTTACTTTTTATTTATTTATTTTTTTAATTGGGACAGCATTGTATTGATTCCTCTTGTATTTTTATTATGGCTTGACCTTGGTGTGTCCAAATGTCCCACTTTCCTTCAGGCAGACTTTGAGGATTCCCTCTGAATTCAATAGTCATTCAGCCCCTGTCCTCTCCTAATGCCCTTGAGCCTCTTGTTGTGGATGACCACAAACCCAGACAAATCCCTGCTCTCTGTCTGCCTCTCCTCCTCCTCACTCCTTCCTCCCTCACCCTACATGCCGTCCATCCTGGCTGTTTCTGTGTTGCTTGGGTTCTTTATTTTCATTTCATATGGACATGATTTACTCGGGAATCTTTTGCCTGTTTGTTTGTTTGTTTTTTTTCAGTTTTGCGTTGCGTGGGTTGTTTTATTTACTTCAAAGCCCGACATTGTGTGCCCTGTGCAGAGCGTAAAGCCTAACGGCGCTTTGAAGTCATGCCGTGTTTTATCTGTGCATTTTGTCCTTGGAAAAGGGTGGATGGGACCAGGAAGAAGACACAAGGAAAAAAGGTCATTTTAGTTATATGGGCAATTCCTTATCTCAATATCTCAAAAATATCATAATCTTATCACTGGCATAAAACTGACCCATTTGCGTCTGCAGCTGGAGAATGACCTTGTGCCTTCTTTGCATTTACTGTTTGCCTGTGATTCAGTAATGACATGATATTCCTCCGGCTCTGATCCCTAAACATAAAGCCAATCAGTCAGGTCTGATTCATTTGCGTGTGCTTAACTGTAACTCAGGGATTACTGTCCATTAAGGGCTTGCAAAATTGAGACAAACATCTTTTTGTCTTTCTGTATGATATCATATTCTGTCATTACTGAGAGTCAGTGTTGTCATATTATATACATGTGATACAGCATCATCACATGCATATAACAGGCTATACATGCCGAAGCGTATAGTTTGTCAACTGGGCCTTGTCCAGATCGATGGTGGTCTTGTCGAGCTTCTCGTGTGCAGAGGCTGTAGAATGTAGCGAAAACCAAACCTGCAAAGCTCATTTTAATATTCATTACGGATGCACCGATATATCGGCCATTATTTGTTCAAAAACAGCCGATGATCAGAGCTGATTATGTCCTGTCAATCAGAAGTCTCAGCTTTCAAATTGTTTCCATTTGATCACAAAAACAATGTAAGAGTCTCTTTTGCTTTACTACTAGTTATAGCATGAAATTAGCATGCATGAGCATCAGAAAGTGTTAAAAGATACAGTACAGCTTACTGAAATGAATCAGGTCTCGTGTAATCACCGAGTCAGAGTTTCAACCATGGAAAGATGTCAATAAATTTGCTTATGAATGATACAGTGCATTCATCTCAGGAGAGATATCCAGCATTTACAGTTGGTTAATGAGCTATAAAATCATAGACGAGAATATTTATTGCTAATTATATAGGTATGTTCAAATAAATCTATCATGACGACTAGCTTTTATGAAATCTACTTTGTGCAGTTAAGTACAAACATTTCAGTTTTATTATGGTGGTAGATTATTATATCCAGTGTTGGGTAAGTAATTACTAGCTACTAATTAGATCTTCAACAGTGTAATTAGATTACTGTACTAATTACTCTCTCTAAAAAGTATTGCATTACTCATTACTTTTTAAATCTCATGTCAACCTCATGAAACTGCCTATTTAATTATATAAATAATATAAGATTGTATTACTGTATAACATTGCATCCAACGCTGACTATATCTCATAATAAATAGCATTTGGATGTAATAGTTTGAGCTCTGCTGTTAATTTTAAATTTTAAGACTAAAATAATGTACCAAAATGAGATCACTGTATTGATTATGGAATAGATTTTTTTTCTTAAAGGGATAGTCCACCCTAAAATGAAAGGTATATCATAATTTACTCACTTTTTCCAAATCTACATGAACGTCTTTCTTCTGTTTTGAAGAATGTTGATTACCAAACAGCTCATGGTAGCCATTAACTTATAATATGAAAAAAAAGTATTCTATGGAAGTCAGTGGCTACCAGCAACCTTCATTCTTCAAAATATCTTCAGAAGAAGAAAAATATTCATGCAGGTCTGCACAACATGAGGTTGAGTAAATGATGACCTTTTGGGTGAACTGTTCCTTTAAGAATGGGATAGTGATATCAGCAGATGTCATTATGAATAATAGGCTCTTGGTACTGGCAGAGAAATTTAGTATCGGTGCATCACTAAAATTTATATTTTCACCCCAAACTTCTCTTCACAGTTGTCCTTGTCAAAACTCCTCATCAGCGACCGATAATTGTGATCAGGACTGATTTGATTGACCATTAAACTCTCTCCTCTTAGCAGGTGACCTCCAGATGACCTTCGGCAGGAACTCCAGACGTTCTCGTAGCCGTCCAGACAGATAGTGTGTAGGTGAGAGTAGGCGATATGAGAGAGAGTACTAGCAGTAACGTTTCTCTCAGCTAAACCAAACTGCAGGAGAAGGTGTAAGGAATGCTAATTGGAGGATGATCCCGAGCCCCTCCCAGCGGAGCGGGAATAATATCAGGAGGTTTACTGTACAAGCCAATCACAGGGTGATTATGCCTCGCCCTGCTTTTTCCAACTGGGTGCTGCAGTTGCTATGGTAGAGATTCACACCCGGACGCTCGCTCAGTGATTAATGTCTGTAACGTTATTAAATGAGGATTAAAAAGTAGTGATGTTTTGTTATTTGAGGTCGGAACAGTCCCAGAAACAATATGCAGACTTGCCGTACCTTCTAAAATATGTAAAAATGTAAAATATGTAAAAAAAAAAACAAAAAAAAACAATAATATATTTGACACAAATTTAAGGATTTGAGTTGCGTATAAAAAATCCATCCATTTGGATTACACAGTTTAAACATAAACAGGTCAGATTTCTGTAGTAGTACTAATAAACTGTTTTAAATGCACAATAAAAAGCTTTATATGTTAATCAATAAATTCAATTTGATTTAAATTCATAATATAAGTTGTTCCACAGCTAGTCATATTTAACCATGTTCATATTTGTAAATGAATACATTTATTTTTTTCACAATGATCAGATTTTTATGGATGCTATTTGAATATGTAATTATTTAAATCTAATTAAATTGATGCAAATAGTTAATATTAAACTTTGCCATGATTTTTTTTAATGGAGAATTCTGTATGACTGATAAATACATACCTTAGATTAAATTTATTGTTTTATGTTAAAACAAATTAATAATGTTAATTCAAATGGCATGATCAAATACATAAATAATATGAATTCGTTTTTTTTATTGTTTTATTGATAGCTAAAAGCATCACTAGTTTATATTATATTATATTATATTATATTATATTTATATTTCATAAATAAGGACATGTAGAACTTGACGGGTATTTCTTTTTCCCATTTTATTTTGACCGACCTTAAATGATTGAAGCGGTAAAACGCTGCTACTGGATAAATATACATTTTCTATTACAAATTATACATTTTGGCCAAGAGAAAACAAGCTGAGAAGAAACACAACTGTTAATAGAAACTCTGCAGTTTGCACATGAAATGATCCAAGTTGAACTGGATTTAATGGAATCTGCGGATGATGGATGATTTTGCTGTAAAAGCGTCTTCGTGTACAACTGATGAGGCTAATATTGTGGTCCGAACAAAACTGCATGTTCAATTTTGATTCTTGATTGTCTGCAGGTGCAAAGTCTATTTTATGATATGTGTCAAAATAGAAGAAATTGCAAGCCATTTTTGTCCCATTTCAGGCAAGTATGGAGGTGTATGTGCTCTTAAAGGGATAGTTCACCCAAAAATGAAAAATCATCATTTTATGTGTCTTTTCAAACCTCAAATGATTCTGTGGAAAACAAATTGATTTAAAGACGACTGTCTAAGCTCTTCTAGTCTATGACTGTTCTTACGTGCTGTGGCTTCACATACATGATTTTTGTGGACTTTAATGGTGTTTTTAGAGCTTTTTGGTCACTGCTTGCTCTCCAAATGCATTGGTTTTTTTTTTGTTTCACAGAAGAAAACAAGCTTTGAAATGACATGAAGGTGAATAAATGATGACAGGATCTTTATCTTTGGGTGAATTCTTTTTAAGCATGAGGATTATTTATAAATGGCACATGTTAAACTCCCTATAGCCAAAACTAAATTAATTATATTTAAACATCGTAATGTTTGTGAAAATATGTATGTGAAAACATAAATTTTTAATATGTTGTCTTCGTTCCCTACACAGGAACACATTCGGGAAGGTCTGATGGAAACATGAATGTCCATGAAGCTCGTAATGTTTTATTCACTAATTGTCCAGGGCTTTGTCTTCGTTTCAGAGCCACGAATCAATGCTTCCGATCAGGAGATTTTGCAGCCTAAAAGCGGGCAGGAGTTGCCCATCATCCTTCAGTGTAACCTCACTAACTCACACAGCACCCACCGGGAGACCTTCTGGATGAAGAACGGACAGGAGATTCTCAAAACTAGGACGGAGCACAAACACACCGAGTTCAAGTGAGATTTCAGCGTGAAGCAAGCTTTGGGTTTATTGGTGTTTATCATTGATGGTACATTATTATTTTAGTTTTTTTCTCTGTGACATGCTGTCTGCTACCACAGATTAATCATTTCCCTCACATTGTAAAAACGTACAGGAACCATGTTGATAGATTAAGAAAGCCCGAAAGCTCAGCAGGCAGCGCTGCAAATAAATGTTTAATATATGTATTCTGTATTCCAGGCCTGTTAATCTGCACTGCACTGCTTAGTCTGGCTGACAGGTGGATGAATCTCATGAAAATGTGTCATATTTCACCCTGAAATCAAATAGAAAGCAAAAGAAATTATATTGTGACTTTGCAAAAAATGTGCATTTTTAATGCATTAATGTTTTTAAAAATGTGCCTTTTTTGTCTGTTACCTAACTGTGTTATTCCCATTATTCTTATTCTGATGATCTCTCAAAAATATTAAATGTGGTCCTGGAGCACAAAAGCAGTCATAAGCAGCACAGGTATATTTGTTGCAATAGTCAACAATACACTGTATGTGTCAAAATTATCCTTTTTTTTCTTTTATACCAAAAATGATTAGGCTATTATGTAAAGATCATATTCCATGAACATATTTTGTAAATTTCTTACTGCAAAAATATCAAAACTTAATTTTTGATTAGTAATATGGATTGCTAAGAACTTCATCTATGTATTATGTATTCAGCTTTTAGATCATTCAAAAATCTTTTTATTTATTGTGTTTAATTGCATTGTTTAATTTCATAATATATAATTATATTCCATAATCATTCCATTAAAAACGATAATATATTCATGCAAAAATCTGTGCTTCTTAAACCAGACTCCATTTACATTTACTAAAAAACATCATTTACACCTTTAATTATTTAGATTCTCAATGTCTGTTATTTATTTCTTCGACTTTGGGGTGAAATGCAACCTTTCCGGTTCACTCCAGTATCATTGCAATTTCAGAAGAAGCTTTATTTTAAACTGTATTTCAAATACGTGTGAAGTCTGGAATACGGAGGTCTTCTGAGATGAGGAGTTTAGTGTAACAATCGCAGCAATCTCTGAGGACAATCAGGATGTTCAAGCACAAATCTCTTTAGTAAGATGTCTGATCAGAGCGAAACCCCCCCACCAGAGCTTTCAGAAAGTCTGGTCATCCGTTCGAGAGTGATGTGGCGCAGGGCGATCTGCTGTCAGACTGCATGTCACAGACTCCACAGAGACGCCAGCGCTCAGAACAGACAGCTCTGCGCCGGCAGCTCTAGCACTGTGCAATCAACTTCCAGCCCGCCACCTGAAAATTGCTTTCTCAAAATCTTGTCATAATAGCTTTTTCTGTCCGATGATTAATAATGTAGTATTTTCTCAGTGATTAATATCATCTGGTATAAGCAAAGGCTCGCACAAAAATGCTTTCATGTCATTTTTAAACCTCATTTTTCATTTGCTCCTTGCTTCACAGGTTTCACAGATTTATAGTAAAAACATTTGTTAAACTCAAAGACATATTTATTAATGCATTCATGTATAAAAGAAGTATTAAGACATATATTTTAAGCCCTCTGAAGTCGGTATTTGTAGAAAAAAAAAATTTATACAAGGAAAATCAGAACTGCACCGAAATATGAGAAAGCATGTCAGAATTCTGAATTTATATCAAGCAATTCTGAAAAAAAGGCATGAGAAGTGTAAAAAAATTAAATGTGAAATGTGAGATAAGTTGCGTTTTAATTTTATTTTATGATGGGAACAAGTCAGAACTGCAAGAGGTCTGATTTGCAAGATTTAAAATTCTGTTTCTGTTTGTGCATTGAACAGTAGAGTGTGATGCTTGCAACACCAGGGTCATGGGTTTGATGCACAAGGAATGCATGCATTGATGTAAACCTTGAAAGCAATGCAAAATTATCTGCCAGATGCATAAATGCAAAGACGCTGTATGGCTTCAGGACACTTGAAATATTGTGCAAACTATGTAAGCTTAAATGAGAGAAAATGATGTTTTTTAGATTTGGATTGTTCTGTTGAATAACTATAACAGCATATAGGTTTGCCGTGACGTGAGGGGGTGTAAACAAGGCATTTTCAGCTTTTGGTGAACTGTTCCCTTTAAGAAGTGGGAAACCGTTTTGTGAAGATGTTCTAGTTTCGAGCTGGCAGTGATTTGCGTTTCTTGTTTTGTAGGTTAAATAAACCGAGGACAGATGATTCGGGTGAATACATGTGCGTCTACACCTTTAAGTCTGCTCCCAATGCCAACGCTTCCATTGAGGTCAAAGGTAAGAAACCTTTTTACAAAACTCATTAACATACTGTTAACACCATCCAAACGCTGTTGCCGTCCGGTAGAGACCTAACCCGTGTTATAATTAGGTATTGTTTGGAGTGTAATTAGCCTCTCTTTACCTCAAAATAAAGTCAGTGTAGAGCAGCAGTTCTGCCGGAGTGAATCCAGACAGTCACATCCTAAAGTCTCGCTGAGGCTGAAGACGGCGATTGCGTCTCGTTAGCGTTTGTCTACGCGGCGGGTGGCGTAGTGACACCTGGATAGCTGCTGTCACTCATAATCAGGCCAAACATCCAGCCTGGACTTCATAACCACTCCAACGTGCTGCGACTGGATATTTCAGACGCTAAATGAAAAAGGAAGAAAAAAAATTAGACGAACGACAATCTTTAACTGATTTTTTATGCTTTTGTGTTTCTCATTAGATCCTAATTACAGTAATACAATAATTTCTTATATTTAAAAACAGTGATACTATGATTTTAGCTTATATAAATACAAATTTTTAATTAGTAGATGACAAATATATAAAATTTTTGCATATTACAATTTATTAAATTATACATTAATTTATTAATGTATTTGATTTTTTTAATATTGCAAAAATAGATTTTATTTATTCATTTTCTATTTTAATTACTTTTAAAAAAATTTAATTTAATTTAAATAAGCTTTACAAAATATATTTAATACATTTAATTACATATTTCTTACAATAACAAAATACTAATTTTAAACATTATTTTTTAATTTAGATTAATTTTCATTTAATTAAGCACAAATTAGTATTTAGCTAGTAAACATACCATTTTTGCATGTTACAAATTTATTTTAAGTAAAAAAACACTCTAATTGTAATGATCTGCTGGAAGTGCCAGTTGAACTTTATCATTGCACTTCCAGCCTTCCTGTTGTATGTTGTATTTTTCCACTCCTTGTATGTTCTGTCACATGTGCACCCTGTCTCCTCCCTCCCAATGTGTTGCCACAGTAACTGATATGTTCTCCGCCCCTCTCATGTCATTAACCCCTGTATTTATACCCCTGATTTCCCAGTGTTCCCCGCTCATCATTGCGTGTGTGTTCCCACCACCTTTGTAAGCGTTTCTCCCCTGTGTTTATTGTGTTGTTTTGGATTCTCTGTTTCTGACCCCTGCCTGTTCTCGTTTATCGCTCTCGTCTTACTCCCCTGGACTCTGTTTATCAATCGCCTGACCTCCTGCTCTGTTTTACCGATTACTCTCTTGGATTGCCTCTTACACTGTCTTCTGCCGTTGTCGACCACTCATGTCTGTTATGATTCTGGATTTCCCAATAAATACCCAGCGAATGGATTCTACCGTCTCCCAGAGTCTCTATCCTGACACTAATACCATGATTTTAATATTTTAATAGAATAATTTGTAAATATTTAGTATAAATAAATTATTTTGCATATTGCAAAATTGATTTAATGAATTTATTTACTCATTTCATACAGTAAAAATACTATTTTTATTCATACATTTCAATTGAATTAAACATAAATTAGTATTTTGTAAATAAACATACCATTTTTTGCATACTACAATTTTATTTATTTATATTACTTTATTTTATTAAAGTAAAAATTACTCTAATACCATGATTTTATTATTTGAATAGAATAAATATATTTATTATTTTAATTCAAATAAGCAAATAAATATAGTATAGTTGCAGTGTTAGTTTTGTCATTTTTGCATATTAAATACATTATATATATATATATTTTTAAATGTATTTATATATATTTTGTGTTGAAATATGATCCAGGCATGTCCTTGACTCATTCCGAGGTAATTATTTCGAGGTTATTAGCTTGTTTTCTGGACAGTGGGAGCTACAGATGACACAAATAATGTTTGTATGTATATGAAGTGGATGGTGATCTCCACTAAAACAGTGGCAGCATCGCTCGTAGCCACAAACCCCCGAGACCCGACACAGTCTGAGCTTGCCTGCGTGTTCCTCGCAGTTAAGCCAATTTGTTTTGACACGGCCGTCAGACGCACTGAGCATGCCCGGACCGTTATGTCAAGGCTCTCTTTAAGCGTTGCCTGGTTATGTAACGCGCTGATGTCGCTGTCCGCTTTGGCCGGGCTTTTCTGCCCCAAGTCTGTGAGATGACAGCATTCAGCTCCCATGTGCCACAAGCTCCGTTCTGCTGCTAGAAACACGCGATGAGGAAGCGCAGCCCCCCTCCTGACGTATTGTTCCTGTCCTTTTTCTATCTCTTTACATGCACAACTGAAGCCACAAGACGCCTGATGAGCTTCTTTGTATCAGTCTTGTTCAGGAATTCAGGAATCAATCTTTCTTAAAGTTTTGGTGTTACATAGTATTTTGGTGAATATTTTTTAATGTCTAATCATTTCACAAAGAAAGAAAACCAGGTCACATGTTACCACAGTTAACAAATTGTTAACAATTAAATATTTATTTATTTAAATTAACAATATTTATTCATTTATATGCATTTATTTTACAAATAGATTATTCTCAAATGTTTAATACAGTAATTTTTAATCATCAGTGCATCAAATAATATAGTTATGTTGCTATACAAAATTCAAATAATGTATTTTTTTTTGACACTGATATCAGTGGGATTTCCAGAATGATCAGTATTTACAATTACATTCTTTTATATATATATATATATATATATATATATATAATTTTTCTTTTTTTGCAAAAGAGAATCACACCTATTATTAGGACTTTTAAAAAATTTATGTTTTTCAAGTGTTCTTAAATGTGATTCTCATTAGAACCAGATAACAGTAATACATTTATTACTGTACATTTACAATAATTAATGAATTTCTATTTTTTATGCACAAATACTAATATAAAATATTAATTTTAAAAATTATATAAAATTAATAATATATTAATAATACTAATAACATATTTTTGTCTGTCTAATATACAGTGCCCTCCACTAATATTGGCACCCTTGGTAAATCTGAGCAAAGGTGGCTGTGAAAATAAATCTGCAATCATAAAATTCTAAACAATCATTGAATTAAAACAATTAAAAATGGGGAGAAAAACTCATGAAGAAATAAATGTTTTTCTCCAATACATGTTGGCCACAATTATTGGCACCCAATTATTGCTACGTCTTTTTCCCAAGATAGCAGCTCTGAGTTTTCTCCTGTAACGCCTGAAGAGTTTGGAGAACAGCTGATAAGAGAAAAGAGAGCATTCCTTCATCCAGAATCACTCCAGACCCTTTAGATTACCAGCTCCATTATGGTTCTCCTCTTTAGTTCACCTCACTCAGGGTTCAGGTCAGAGGACTGGGACAGCCATGGCAAAAGCTACATTTTGTGCTCAGAGACTAATTCTTGTGTTTATTTTGATGTTTGTGTTTGGATTATTGTCCCAATGGAAAACCCAACCATGGCCCATTATAAGATTTCTAACAGAGTCGGTGAATTATTGATTTGTTATCTGTTGGTATTTGATAGAATCCATGATGCCATGTGTCTAAACAAGATGTCCAGGACCT
>JAUMHE010000071.1:17894210-17905675 GCA_032359235.1 Enteromius mattozi | reverse complement strand
GGTGCCAATAATTGTGGCCAACAAGTATTGGAGAAAAACATTTATTTCACAATGAGATTTTCTCCCCATTTCAATTGGTTTAATTCAGTGATAGGTTAGAATTTTGTGAATTTTTTGAATGAAAGATCAAAAGGATAAACAACGCACATTTATTTTCACAGCCACCTTTGCTCAGATTTACCAAGGGTGCCAATTTTAGAGGAGGTCACTGTATTGTATAAACACTTTTTTATCTAAATTCTAGATAGAATTTACACAAAGAACTAATCAGATGATTTGCATTAATGTAATCCAGATTTAAATGTGTTTAATAATCATGAAAAAATGCAATGGTCCTAAAAACAGGGTTCATTTTCTTTAAGCAAAATATGTGTTATTGGTTTCTTTGATTTTGTGCTGAAATATGACCTCCACATGATCTGAGATTCACCCGAATACTAAAAAAAAAGTCCTGAGGCCCAGTGACATGAGACAAAAATATCCCGTCTTGGATATCAGATGAATATGAGGTTCTGTCGTCCTGTGGGAGTCGTTCAGGTTGAATGTGGCCCATCATGCAGTCTGTCTGTTCACCCCCAACCGCTCCAGTCTTTGGCACCTTTTTTCTCTCTCTCTTTCTCTCTGGTTTTGCACTCTAAGTCAACAGATGGAGGTTTGCGCGGCGGGTTGGGTTGGGATTAAGGCTCTGGATTCACTCCCAGTGTTTCTAATGGCAGGAGTTTACTGTCCACTATCATAATCTGCCCTGTGCATGCATGTTTCAAGCTCTGCACTTCCAAGTCTATTTAAACAGCAATATACTGTGATGTTTGTGCACAATAATCACAGAGCGCTCTTCCATAAGGTAGCACAATCGTATTAAATCACGTCAGGTGCGGTAAACCCCGGCCTGTACCTTTATGTGTGTTTATATTTAGTACGGCATTATGAAGGAAGGATGTCGGTGCGCCATCTGTCGTGCGCGTTGAGTCATTTTTACTCCATACATTGGCCCTGCATGAATTCTTGTCTAGATTGTGCTGTATGTATTCCATCTGTCGCAGATTGCATTGGGTTTGGGTTACACAAGCTCTTTCCTTTCATGGCAAATGAGAAGCCCTACAAATAGCAGCATAGAGGAGCTATCGGTATCCCGACACCGTTACCGATCTCTGCCCGGCATTGATCACACATTTCCGCTGGCGATCAGGATTTGAAAGTGAGCCAGACGATGGGGTGGAAAGGAGGGAGAAAGAGCTGTTTATGATCAGAAAGACTCACAAATGGCTCCGAGACGCTGTGACAGGAGAATGCTGAGCTCACTGTCGCTTCTCAAAATCTCTTATTTTAGATCATATTTCACCACAAGAAATCTAATTAACAAAAAAGTGTTATTTCATGTTTTCAATGTTTTCATTATTGCACTGTAATGTTTTCAGTACTACATATATATATATATTTTTTTTTTAGAAATACAATTTTGACATATTGCTTTTTTGTTTTGTTTTTTTAAAAAAGAGAATGTCGCCTATTTTTAGCATTGTAAGAATTTTTTTTTGGGGGGGGGGGGTTTCTCAAGCGTTATAATGTGATTTAATCAAATTAATCAAATACTAATACACTATACCAATAATCTATTTATTTATCTTTCTGTCTGTTTATATTATTATATATGTAGTATAGAATATGATTTATTAAATATAGTATAAAGTTTAATTTGTGATTGGAATGAATTTATTTTTATTGGCAAATTTATATTTGATCTGTTTATAGAATATATATATATATATAATATAATTTATAATATAATCTATGTATACACACACACTCATATATATATATATATATATATATGAAGAGATTGGTTCATGATTTATTACAAAAACAGATAATTTTTTCTCTCTTTTTCTTTCAAAATGCAATTAATCCATTGAATCGGTATAAAAGTTATTTTTTATATTGAAACTGTTGAAAATACACAATCGAATGTGATTCATCTGCCATTGTGAACACGATATTGCGTAGCTTGTCAGTGATATTAAAATGCGGCTCCTTCTGGAAGCACGCGATTTGTCATGCAGCCCTATTTTTTTGTTTGTTTGTTGATCACAAAGTACAAATTAATTGAGGAAAACTAGATGCCAGGCATATTCAAAGCGCCGTCATTACCAGTACAGTTTACAGTGCGTGGAATGGTGCGCAGTGATTGGTTGAGCGGATATATCATGTTCTGCAGAGATCTTTGATCTTTCATTCAAAAAATTCACACAATTCTAACCTATCATTGAATTAAAACAATTGAAAATAGGGAGAAATACTTGTGATGAAATAAATGTTTTTCTCCAATACTTTTTGGCCACAATTATTGGCACCCCTAGAATTTTTTATGAGTAAAATATCTCTGAAGTATATTCCCATTCATATTCACAATTTTGAGCACTCCAGGGTGATTATGAACATGAAAATATCCAGCCCTGGCTTCCTGTTTCACAGAAATATATAATGAATTATACTGCTGTATTTTTGATGTTATGGGTCTATATTTCTGCTGGAGGTCCTGGACATCTTGTTTAGACACATGACATCATGGATTCTATCAAATACCAACAGATAACAAACTTTTTCATAGAAATCATATCAAAGAGAATACCTAGGGAATTTTTTAAAATAGGTTTTTAGTTTTAGTTAGAATTCTTTCTAGTTTAGGACTAAATTATTTTTATTATTATTATTTTAAAGTCTTCCTTAAAGCTGTTATGCATTAATTTTGAATTAAAAATACACTGTTTGTACAATTAAATACTAATATATACTCCATTAATTACATACAGTATAAGAAATGATGTTGTGATTGGAAGGAGGCCGATTTATTGTGTCTCAGAGACACTGTGAGTGAGGATAATGCCGAGCTAAGCTCCCCATCGCTTTTCTGCCCATGACACACACACACACACACACACTATCCTCAGAAGGCACGTGCACACCATAATTAGAGCTGGTGATGTCAGCCAAGTTTCAATCCACGCCTTCTCCATCCTACACGTTCACGCTCCGAGATTCGTTTCATCCTGGTTAATTGCACAGAGGGAATTACGGCAATTTCAGAGATTAGCGGCGGCTGCAGAAGGTGCAGCGTGTTAAAACGAGTGAGGCGGAGGGGGGCTACGATCATATGCAGTATTTATAATTCCGGAGAATATTGGGCCGTGGGGTTTGTGACATTGAGCTGTGTATTATCCAGTGAAGGGGAATGATGGTGACTCAGCACATGACAGAGGGGAAGCCTGAATTACTGCGCCCGCGGGGGGTGCTTTTAATTAAGTCTGCACCATCTCATTATGTCAATCATTTGTGGTCTTGGGATACATGGTTATGCAAGAACGATTAAAATGTACTTTTTTTTTTTTTTTACATCAAAACTCTGTGAAATCAAAATATACGTTTTGTGGCTTTTATGTGTATGCTGTATGATGTTCTGTTCTGTAGGGTCAGAAAATAAAACTTGTTTTCCCTTTTAATTAAGTAGATTTTTCTGACACCACATTTAATCTCTCTTCATTTTAATAGTTAAAAAAAGACTTCTTTTTATGCAATTTTACATTTTCAGCTATTTTGGTCATGCTTTCCAGTACAAATATCTAAACTTTCTTAAACTGATAAACATTTACTTGAAATGTAAAATGACTGTTTGTTTATTAAGTCTGTAAGTCTGAAAAAAAAAATGGGCTCAAAAATCATGTAAATTTGTTTTAAGTTTAAGGTCCTGGTTTAAGAATGTACTCAAAAATACTAAGGAAAAGTAGCATTTTGCATTAACAAAAGTAAACGTTTTCCAGGAAAAGACCAAAAAATAGTATGCTAATGACTTGTCTTGCTCTCAAGCAAATACAAATTTTTGTCGAATCAGAAGCTGTGTTTAATGTGAGTGTCCCACCCCTTGACACTAACATGAGTTGATTAGAGTTAAAATATTAATTTGTATGTATGAAAGACGGAAAACTGATGCGTGATGTAAAAGCATGATTACAGTAAACTCTTCTGTCTCTGCCCAGCTGCTCCTGAAATCCTCGGCCACAAACGAAGCGAGAACAAAAAAGAAGGTGAAAATGCAACGCTGTACTGCAAATCAGTGGGATACCCGCATCCTATGTGGATGTGGCACAAGAAAGTTGGTCGGGGATCTTACATTGTACGTAAGCAAGTCATATATCTATATTCTGATTATCAATGTTGAAAACAGTTGTGTTGCTAAATATTTTTGTTAACTATGATGCATTTTATTTTTCAGTATTAATTAAATGTCGTTAACTTTCACTTTTGATCAATTTAGTGCATCCTTGCTGAATAAAAGTATTAGCCTTAAACGTTATTTAAAGGTATAGCTCACCCAAAAATAAAAATTGTTCCATCATATACTCTCCCTCGTCATATGACTTGGAATCACACTGAAACTGATATCATAGACAGAAGATGAGACGATGTCATGATTTAGTTGAATTCATGACAGTCTCTTAATTTTCTCGTAACAGGACATTGACAACAGCACCGGCCGCTTCTTTATCATCAACAAAGACAATTTCACAGAACTGAGTATCATCAGTCTGGACATCAGCACAGATCCGGGCGAGTACGTCTGCAGCGCCTCCAACATCATCGGCTCCAAAGAGTCCATGACCATCCTGAGAGTGCGGAGCCACCTCGCCCCGCTGTGGCCTTTCCTGGGCGTCCTGGCCGAGATCATCATCCTCGTGGTCATCATTGTGGTTTATGAGAAGCGCAAGAGGCCGGATGAGGTTCCAGACGGTAAGTAGCATTCTGCTTTTAAGAATATTTGCAAAAAGTCATGCGGTATGATTTCCCGGAGGCGTTTGTTGAAATACAATATCATCCTAAAGTGCTGTTGTTTAGGCAGTAGATCAGAAAATGAAAATTGTGCTGCACAATTATAACAGATTATATTTGCTGATTTTACTCGATAAAAGTGACATAAAACACTTGTTTTGTGTGAAGCAGCTACATGAAATCTTCCGTATAAAGCTATACATGCAAGGAATAAAGTGCTGCAGGGATGACTTGTTTTTGGAACAAAAAGCCAATAGGATTTTTCCTCTGGCTTTTGTATTATTGCTGAAAATATGCTCTGTGACACTTTGACTAGACAAGTTGTCGCCTTTCTCAAAACACACAAAAGCTTAAAAATCATAAGTGGGGTATTACTGATGTATTTTATGTTTGAGAATAGAACGTGAAAATAGCTTGAGTTTTTGTTAAAAATAGAACTTGTTTCAAGCATTTAATCAAAAACCCACAATGCAACCAGAAGTGGAAAAATTGAACTAATTTTTAGGATTTTTTTCTGCAGCACTCTATTGCATGTCTCAAATGTCTAAAAATTACTTTTGCAAAAGTATGGAGAGAATCATTAATGGAATTAGAATCAGAACAGTAATTGTTCAATTTCTCCTGATGTTTCACATGATGTTGCCTCAGCGTTTATTTTCATGTGAAAGTCACAAATAAAAGTAAAACACCCATTTAAATAAACGCCAGAGTCAAATAGGCCTGTTGACTCTGATTGTCCATTACATTCATGTTCTCAGAGCAGTCTGGGAGTAATTATAGAGTAAAACCGCTGCCAAAAACATGTTGCAAATAGAAACTCTGGATGCAGCTGAAATTGACATAAATACTGACTGCTGTCATCAAAACAACGACTTAATTGCATCAGCAGTGACTGCAGTCTTATATATTCAGATAATTGTGCAGCCCTATGTTGTACTACACAAACAGATGAAACTAGAATAATCCATATTTGCTGTTTTGAACACTGAAGCTGCCATCAATAATATATTCTGAAGCAAGTTGTTAGTGGGTCATTTATGGACGGGGCTCTTAGTATAGTTGCGGCAGTGAATATTCATGAGTGTTGAGTCAGAGGAGAGCCACTGGGAAATACTGACCTCTATGCTTGACCACGTTTTAATCTGAGACCGGATCCTCCACTAGAAAGACAAATCAGAACACTGGAGCTCCTCACATTTGTACACTCTTAAAGTTAATGAATAATTGATTCAGTCACCAGCTGCACATGATTTTCTCGTCTCAGTAAGAGAAACAGAAATGGTAATATTGCCCGGTTATCACAAAAACAAGGCTGTTTCTTTTTGTTTTTTAAATCGATTTTGTCACACTTTTAAAAATAATGTTTCCAAAAAAAGGTTTTTGTAGCCATACAAATGAAGAACTATTTTGGGTTCCCCAAAGACTTTTTAAAGGAATAGTTCACTTAAAAAAGAAAATTTGTTGAAAATGTCCTCAACCCCAGGACATCCAAGATGTAGATGAGTTTGTTTCTTCATCAGATTTGGAGAAGAGTAGCATCAGTGTCTCAGCAATGAATGCTCTGCAGTGAATGGGTGCCATCAGTATGAGAGTCCAAACAGCTGATAAAAACATCACAATAATCCACACCACTCCAGTCCATCAGTTATCATCTCGAGAAGACAAAAGTTGCATGTTTGTAAGAAACAATTTAAGTTCAAATCGTTGCTTCTGGCTATTATGGTCCTTAATCCATAATAACACTTCTTCCAGTGAAAATGTTCATCACCCACATATTTGTTAAGTGCTGTTTTGGTTTGTAAATGGTGATTGATCTTTGCAGATTTCTCTCCCGTTTAAAAAGCTGCTTTGTCAGTCATTCTTATGGATTATGGACTCGTATTTTGGCCAGAAGTGATGGTTTAAGTTAAAAACTCTTTAATGATGGATTTGTTTCTTACAACAGCACAGCTCTTCTCCTCTCAAGATGTTAACTGATGGACTAGATTGTTGTGGATTACTTGTGGATTAATGTGATGTTTTTATCAGCTGTTTGGACTCTCATTAAGACGGCACCCACTCAGAATTGGTGAGCAAGTGAGGCATCTTACATTTATCCAAATCTAATGAAGAAACAAACTCATCTAAATCTTGGATGGCCTAACGATGAGCACATTTTTAGCAAATATTTATATTTTGGTTAACTATTCCTTTAAAAAAAATTGTAGTGTAAGAAATATCTAAATAACCCTAAGAACAATTTTCTACTATAAAGAACCATTAGTGCGATGAAAGGGTTTGATGAATAGTAAAAGTTCTTCAGTGCCAAAAAGGAAGTGTTATTTTTAAGAGTGTGGCCGCAGGGGAAGAGCAGGAGAGGATGGGGAATCTTCACAGTAACTGGTGAGTCTGTCGGTCTAAACCAGCTCCGTTCTGAACATGTCGGGGCTGTGACAGTCTCTAAAGGGATGCAGTCAGGCATAGCTCCATGCTAATTTGACCTTTGCAGAACCACAGAAGGGTATCTCAGAGCCAGGGGTGGTCAGACGCTACCCTTTACAATGTGCTGCGAGATGCACCGCGTTCTAGTGACTGACAACACATGACTTACAATCTCTGCTTTTATTGCGCTCAGCTTAACTCCAGTTAGAACTACACACACATTTGTCTTATTTAGTCTCACTGCAGTCTTTATCAGATCCAACATCCACCCAGTAAGTGTTTGTTTACATGTCTAGCAGTAAATTGCATGGGACGCGCTGGGATTTCCCATATAAAAACTCTAGAAAATAAATATCCTGTTACAGTCAAGATGACCTGTTTACTTTCTCTGTAAACATTCCCGGTTTTATAAACGCTTCATGCGTGCATGTTTTTCAAAGGAAGAATCTGTAGTTTTGATCTTTCCACTTAAATACAGGGCTGCATGATAATGCTTAAACTAATAATCACGATTATTTAGCTAAAAAAAAAATCACAATTATTGTAATTTTATAGATTTCTTTTTTCAATTATTGGAATTATTACATTTTCTCCGAAGCACAAATTAAGAAAACGTCAACTTGCATGAATTTTGATACCTAATCTAGTTTCCTGATGTATTATATAATTATCCTATAAAATAATACACTCTAGAATCTTTTTATCAATTTCACAAGCTAAACCTGTGAAATTCCTAATATAAATTTTATAAGATTTTTCTATTAAAGCAAAACAAATATATATTTGTATTGCGACACAGAAGTTGCATACATTTTTTTTCAGCAACCACAAATCTGAACATGAATCTCGATTATAATATTTGCAGTTCATCACTGAGATTTGATCGACCATATCAGATAAAAAGACTGGCACCATTACACTTTCATTTGAGTAAAATATCATGTATCGCTAAACTCCAACTTGAATGTTTGCTGGTATATTTAGATCATCAGCTGTTTGTTTTTTCTCAGTGTAGAGAGAGCGTGTGTGGGAATGGTTGCCAGGTTGGGAGGATCAAGTAAAACATTGGACAGGAAAGCTTTGATTGGGGGACTTGATCTCTTGACATCTGGCAACCGCAAACATAAAAGCTAGTGGAGGCTTGTTGCAAGATAGACCAAAAATGAAATGTTTTCAGGATACATAACCAGCAAGTAAATGTCGCAGATTATGCTTAATTAATAAAGAGAAGCAAAAACCGTGAATGCATATAGGTTGCAGGTTTTACAGGTTGCAGTCAGTGTTCATGTATGAAAGCTTATGGTGATAACAGCAAATAATGATAGATTTAGAAGTCTGTTCTGTTGGGATACTGGTGAGGAACTTGTTGATCGGGGGTGTGAATGGTGTTTTAAGTTGACGTGTAGTTTGTGTGCTGATGAACATAGGATTTGTCAGGTGAGCTGTGAGTGCTAAACCAGCGCTGCTTCTGCCAACAAACAGGCGGTTTCAGCTGGAAACAGAGGTTTTGTGTGTTCATATTCACACATACACTCAGGGCAGCAAGTGAATAACCCAGGTGCTCAATCAAACTGACTGGAAGTGTTTAACAATTGTGAGTCCATTCCTAAAAGTCACAACAGAGTCAGTTTTTCTTCTTAATATAATGGCTTCAAGTAAATAACAGGTGAAACTTTGTTTTTTCCTTTTCCATGTGGCTTCGTGTTCTTTGTTGTTGGTAAGTTTGAGAACTTGCATGTCTTGAGAAATCTCTGCTTCTCTTTGTCTCCTCATTCAGGCTGTGATGTCAACGTGTGCTTATATTATTATCAAGAGATATTAAAAAGCTGTATTCATTGTGACCAGATTCTCTACTCTTAATTGTTTGGTTTGTAATCGGCTTATTTACAACATTTATATTTATATATAATTATATATAATTGGACTGTGGTTCTATGGTGTGACAGTAAAAATAAAAAAATAAAAAGGTTTGTTAAAGGTTGGTTTTTTTTTTTTTTTTCATTTTTCTGTCACATCATAGTGTACATTTACACAACAACTACCCATATAAAATTATCATATGTTCCTTATATTTATATATACACACACACACATTATATTTATATATTAAATATTTATGAAATACCGAGAGATAATTTTCCTGTGAAATATGGCTTATATACAGTATGCTCGTAAGATTCACCCTTACATCTTTACAGCAAGTCATCACATGACCTGGTTACTTCTGTTCATTTAATCAAAACAGTCACATGAGACACAGCTTCCTAATGAATAGAATGAGAATCAGAAAGAGACAGAAAAACAGATCATTGCTTCATTTTTAAGCACCAATTACAGCGTGTGTCTGGCTGTTTGTTTTGCTCTGGATGATTCGCTGAACGACCTCTATAGACACTATCTCACAGCAAGACCGCATGCAAAACATGCAGTAAGGAGAGAACGTTGGCGTGCATGAACGGTGCGTTCTGTTTTGTGGTTTGGGGAGGATTTGTCCCCAGGAGAGGGAGTGATGGGAGGCTGTGCTAGATTAAGGTAGATTATATCTGCCCACAGTCTTATCAACAGAATCAGAGAAGAGGACGTAATGCGATGACGCACATTACAGCTGAAATCCTCGTGCCAGGATTTCATATTTCCAACAGCGGCGTCCTCTATATATATACAGATATACTGACACAGGTCAAAGTGAAGCACTGCATGAACGTTTGTTCACACTGACGGCGATTTTATTCAACTGGAGGTTGTATAATCAATGTTAATAGCAGGCTGTACAGTAATGGCCATAGTTTTTGAAAATCTGAAACACAAATAAGATGTATTAATTAATATAACGTAAAATTATGTAATATAATGGAAAGCTGCAATAATGCACTATATCATGAACAAGATCCATGTTTATCAGTGAATGGAATTACCTAATATTGCAATAAAAATTGCTATGTTTTGCACTCCTTGTCATTTTTTTTCTTTAAATTTAAATGTGAAATAAGGCCTTGCAAATCACAGTAGCATATGTAATATAATATAATATAAATTAGTGCCGTAAGACACATACAGCATATATTTTTTAAATATTTACATGTATATATTTATATTAATATAAATTATATCATATAGAAATATATTTAATGTATAAATATAACATATTTTTTCATGCATGTGTGTGTATTTATATATATTATATAAATAGAAACTTTTATTTTGGATGCGATTAATCGCAATTAATCATAGAATAGAATGATGGAAAGTAGCTGTATATTACAGCTGATTTAATGTGTAAAATTAAATCAGCTGTAAGCAGTTTTAGCTGTTTTTCAAATCTTTATTTTTTTTAATATTTTTTTTATGTGAAATATGAGCTTGCAAACACAGAATTTCTATGACTTTCCGAAAGGGGAAATACAATATGAAGAGATTGACTAGATTGATCAGAAGAGATAAAGATGTCAAATTTGCTGTTATGTAGAAGCTGCAATTTAATGGTAAGGTAATATTACACAAAGTATAGTGTCATTGATGTACATTACATTTCAAAAAAAGAAAGAAAAGAAATAAGAACTTTTGATTTATGATGTTAATAACTGTGGAAACGTGTCTGAAAAGAATTCATTGTGTCGCTCAACATCTGTGTAAATTTAAACTCTGCTGTTACTAGAAATAGCCACATCTTCAGTTTTCATTATAAAATTGAATACTTGAAATGAATCGCTAGTCAGTGTGAATGACCCTTTACACTGGAGCTGCTCACTTATTAAAATGGGTTGTAGATTTGCACAGGAACATTAGTTTGGTCTGTTATATACAAATGGATGAGGTTTTGATCTCAGATGTGTGTCAGATATTGTGCCATCATAACCTGCTTGGTGTCCAGCGCTGTGAATGCTGCTGCCTGTAGACGCATGTGCTGTCCTGACACGCATACACTAACCAGAACTACCCATCTGTCTGTGGAGAGACGCAGTGACCTCTAACTCAAATGACCTTCCTGCATCAGCAATAACCTGCTTGAGTTCTACTGCTGTTTAATTCATCTGCAGAGCAGATTTATAGTGTCAACACACCAGTTGATTTACATGTCTTTTCCAGTTGTTCATATAAGCTGGATAAGTATTATTACGTTTTAGTTTTTATACATATATTTCCATTTTTAACATAAAATTCTTCATATAATATCTTAGTAGTAATATATTTATTTAGTCATCAAATATTTTAATAATATATAT
>JAUMHE010000071.1:17859012-17893914 GCA_032359235.1 Enteromius mattozi | reverse complement strand
TCAAATTTTTCACTGCAACTTAAATGTGTTTCAATTCTTCTTGAGTTACAAAGACAACATTTCCATTTAATTTTTTGTTTAGGTTTTTTCAAGTAATGTTTATATTTTATATCAGATTTATTTCAATAACAAAATTATTAATTAGCAATTTTATTGCTTAAAACAATTAATTAATTAATGTGGTTACCAAGACATTTCAATTTTTAAATATTTGTTAGGTTATTGTTTTAGTTAAGCTTTATTTAATAAATGGTTTTAATATTTTTGTGATTTTAGTCTATTTTAGTTAATTGCAAATGCAAAAATATACTTTTTACTTTTAATATTCTTATTAAAATTATTATTATTATTATTATCATTACAAGTCAATTTCCATGACTTGCCAAGAAAGTAAAATTTTAAAATTCATAGGCATTTGCGATGATCTTAAGAACCAATGTAATGTCCTCAGTGGAGATCATGTTTTTTTGTGTGTTTGTACTAGTCCAGTCAGAGAAAAGAAAAAATAAAACATTAAATTATTGGTTCCTGTAATACAATATAATGTAATGCAACTTCCGTAATTGCAAAATATAATTTGTCTGCTGTTGTATTTTACACTGACCATTTAAAGTGAAATAACTCAATAACCAATGTTTATCATCTCATTTTGTGAAACTACCACTTCAGAAAAAAGTATAGGGTAATGAAAGAAATCACTCTGAAGTGCGATTGATTAATATGTCTTTTCTTCTTGCATGTTCTTCACCTGCATGTCGACCTGATGAAGATGATGAGCCAGTTGCACCAATGTAAGAACACTATCTATGAACACCATTAATTGTGTTTATTAACACGTGCAAAAGTGTTTAACCATACACATGTGTCACGCAGAAAAACAAACTCCACGAACAACCACAAAGACAAAAACGTGCGACAGCGGAACACCAACTGAGCCCACGGACCAACGTAGAAGAAAACTGAAGGTTTAAGCCTTATGGTTCAGTCTAGAGTTACAAAGCAGCATGCAAATGTTTCCTTTAGTCGACTAAATGCTTCCCCTTCCCCTGTTTCCAGATGACCAACTGCATATCCTGACCATACGGACGTATCCGAGGAGAGGAGACGCTCCTGGCGATTTTCAGCTACGCATATCCTGCCTCACATGGAGAAGAAAACAACAATGACAGCATTACACTGGCAGAAACGAACAATAAAGACTGTCTTAAGTTTGCCTTATTCAGGCTCATGATCTGTGTGAATGTGGATGCTGACTGAATCATTCTGAAGGTGATGATCAAGATAATTTTACTACATGTGCTGTTAACGTTGCATTTCGTTCTTTTATCATGCCCTCCTGCTGCACTAATTCTTTTTCATATCTACATGTTGTCTCGAATGCATGCAATAACATAATCGAATAAGATTCAGATATCGTTTTTCTATTGTTACTTTAAGTGGCGTTGCATCCAAATAAATAGCCAGTGTGTGAGACTGTGTGTGTGGGAGAGTATATCAGTGTGTGTGTGTGTTTTTAAAGAAATTTAAATGGATAAAAAAAGTTAAGGAATCATTGAGATCTTTGTACAGTTTATCATCCAATAAAACAATACTAAAAGGAGGTGTTTTGTCTTAAACTAGAATGCAAGAACCTTTGTGAGTGGCAGAACAGTATTTAATCTTAAAGCTGATATTGTATTAAATGAAATGGATACATGTAACATTTATTTTTTAGAGTTATTTAGACGTCTTGTACATGTGGTGCTGTAAGTGTTCAAATATTACGATAGCATCTGTAAAAAGGAAAACAATATATCTTTTTTTTGTAAATGTCCTGTTTCTTTTTAGAGAAAAGATGATTCTTGTACAGCATGGCTATAATCCTATGCAATATGTATTCATAGAGACCTACTGACAATTGTAAGGTGGGGCGGGTTTGTTTAATTTCAGAGAATAAAAAAGCTTTAACGGGACAGTTCAGAGATAAGGGTGCTTCGCATTTGAAATGCACTGCTGTAGTTGCATGACAACTCCTGATCAATACAGTGTGTGTCATCATGACAACGGACCAACATTTAAGGGAGGAAGTGGGTGGAGCTAAAGCCATTACAAACTATGTGAAACCAATTGTTTCCTTTTTCAGAATAAAGCTTCCAAAATACGTCCATGTTTGTGTGTGATTCTGTAGAAACGTGCTAGAAATCACCTGTCGTAGCAACTGTTGCCATTGGTACTATTAACAAACCTTTGCCTTGCTAACTTTATGAGCACATTTTACTAAAAATCATACTTTTAATTGTTTTTATGGACGTTCTGTAAAGCATGACTGACTTTGCAACGGTAACCAATCGGGGCGGAGCTTAGCAAAGTGTAAATGGATTTTAGTATTATTTACTGCATATACTATTATAGAATACACGTTAATAAATTTTTTCAGTTTGTCATTTTTATCTTTTTTTTTTTTTTAATTTAACTTACATTTTTTATTTTCTAAAATTTCAGTACTGGCAAGATTTTTTTCAAGTTTTGGTGTTTCAGCAATATTTAGATAGTATTTTAATTAATGAAATGATTCTTAATAGTTTTAACTTAAACTTGTTTTATTTAATTTAGCTGGCAATGCTACATTTCTATTTTTTTCATCTAATATTTATATTTTATTTCTGATTTATGGCAGTTAATGAATTGATTTATAATAATAGTTTTAGTTTTAGCAATTTTTATACTTCAGCTTTATATATTTCAGATTTTTTTTAAGTTTAAGTAAAAATTTAAATATTTCTATATTAGTTTATTAAAATTTTTCATAGTTTTAGTTAAATTTAAGATTTTCATATATTTAGATTTTATTTCAGGTTTATTGTGATTAATACCAGAGCTATTATTTATTGAAATTGATCACTAAAGCTGTATTTCTATTTTTTTCAGCTAATATTTTTTTTTTTCCTTTTAATTAATAGCATTTGTAGTAATCTTCACTTCAACTTATTTTATTACAATTAGTTAAAATCTTTTTTTTTTCAAGATTTTCATGTAATTCTGTTTTTCAACTTTCTTTCAATTAACGAAAAATATTTTTGTTTTATTTTAGTCTTAATTGTTTTAGCTTTGAGAACAACAACAGTGATTTTGAGAGCACACTCTACCTCATTCTTGCATCAGCTCTTTCATCTTCTTCTCGACTTCCTCCACGAAAGCAGGAAAACCAGAATCGAGCAGGCAGGCACGTAGTAGTGCCTCCAGGTCTCCAGAGGGCAGCGTGCACTGATGATACGCCATCGGCAGGGACAGCTCACGCTCACCCAGGAAGTACTGATGAGGAAGAGATTATAGTGCGCATGAAAAGTCAGTGTGCACTTCACGGATGACATCTCAGAGGTCAAATTAAAATATCACTGACTACAGCATCTAAAGCAGTGACTCAACACCAGATCCAGGCTGTCAGATCAATGCAGATCCAGTTGTACCTGAGAAAGGTGTTTGATTGACAGCGGTCCCATGGCAATGGCAGGAGCCGCCTGTGGAGCATCTTCAGGAGCCTGAAGTAGAAACAGAAATAGATCCATTCATTAAAGTCTCAGGATTCACACAGAGGGCCTCCGCAGCCGATCAATACCCTCATTACTAATTGAATGTCCTCATCCCTGGCAATCTTTCTCATCCTGCTGCAGGGCATCACTGTCACTAACTATATTTTACACAGAGACTTTCCTTTGTGCTTTTTTTGTTCACTATATTTAGAGCACCAAGTCTGTGTATTTACATTTCAGATTCGCAAATAAGCAGTTCAGCTCAGGGGGGGATTATTTCTCACTCTTCGCCCATTTATTATCATTATGTGGCAACAGCTCCACCTAGTGACATTCATTATGAGTTAAATTAACTTCTCTCAAGATGAAATAAAAACTGAAACAAAAAATATATTTGTAATAAATGTTCCTGGTCTTATTATGCAACCTCCATATTTGCATGATAAGATAAAGACACGAAACAATCTTTCATCAAAATATGATAAAGTCTCAAATAACTTCTGCTGACTAACCAAAAGGGAAAATAAGATTAATGAATAAACCACGAGCCAATTCTGTTGTAACCCCATTCCTGTCCTACATTTTTTCCTGATAATTGTGTTTGTCACATTACATTCTGAATCTGCATTAGAAATACTGGAGGAAGTCATTTCATATGTTTATAGCTTGTGATAGCTATTATATATATAAATATGTGCAGTAAGTCTAGAAGACAGACCTATAGATAGACAGATAGATAGATGGATAAAACAAAATCCCAAGTCCGTTCTGTCATGACTCATGATCCAATTTAATTCTACCTTATTGTCTGTTAAATGTTATTTTTTATGTAACATTACATGCAATAAATGTGTTGCACAAGTCATTTTAACTGTTGTTTAATTGCTTGTTACTATTACTGTTTATAAATATTACATACAGTTAGTTCAGATAAATTGTCGTTACTCCTCAGGGATTGCTCATTTGGTGGTGTTACCCAGTACTTATTGGGAAGCTCACTAGTAATTTCCAGCCTGTTGATGTTACCTGCTGGAAACTGCTTAAAAGCCAAAAGGACAAACCCACTGGCACTGTCACTTTCTCTCACTACTTCAACCTGCTCTAGTAGTACCTACTGTACACACCATTATTACCCTATGGTTTCCCTTTATATTAACAAACCTCTTTTGAGAAGATGGATGGGTGGATGGAAAATAAGTCTAGTATTTCCAACCTGCAGCTGCTGTGTAGACGGTCCAGGTTCTGCAGGATCAGATGGAACAGCAGACGTAGGGGTGGTCAGATGCTTCTGGACAGGAACATAATCCTGCAGCCTCTCCACAGCCTTACTGCAAACCTCAGCCGCTTCTGCCCGACTTCTGCCATTAAACTGCAGTCGGATCAAACGGCTCTCACCCTTTAACACGCAAAACAAAAAACACTGTAATCAGCCGTTTTTTCATATTACGTGTCAACCAGGTGTTCCTTAAAACATGCATTAGGAACATAAGACATTCAACACTAAATAAACTGAAAACAGCATCAATGTATTAACTGTACCGGTGCAAACACAAAACCACATTTGCAACAATATATGCATTGCATTTGCACATAATGGATGCTCTGCTGTATGCAACCAAAAAACTAACTTTACAGGGACTGCTGTTTTCAAGAAGTGCATCAGTATTCATGAAGCAGGGAATTATTGTTTAAAAAGACATGTTGGAGAAGAGATAATTAGCTTAATTAACAAGCCACAGATTTTGTCTTTGAGCTGCAAGTTGAAGGTCACTTGGAAGCAGTTATTTTTTTGAATTTGCATATTAAAATTGTTTTCAAGGACAAAGAGGCGGAGCCCTCCTTTGGGACAACACGCTCACATCACATACTGTTGAGTGTATAAACTGCAGATCAAGTATGGGAACATACTTCATTCATCAAACGCACACATTTAAAACATGACAGAACCGCTTCTCACCTTCATTGTAATGTTGAACAGCAGACTGTCTGATTTGTGCTGGATTTTCAGGAAGCTCTGCGCATTGAGCAGAGAAAAGCCCTCCTACGAAAAAACACAAGAAAACAAGACCACACATCACCATTATCCAGCAGAGACTCATTTAATAGGATTATATCAGGCTGAAAAACACATCATGTAAGCAGAGCAGCATGAACCTGCCATCAGCAAACCTCCTCCAGTGTTTTTTAATGCAGATTCAGAAACAGTTGCTGCCAATTCAACCATAAACTGAATAATCAATTAATATTTTTCCGTCTAAATTTGGTTCTGGAGAACATGCTAATGTTTTTTGTGAATGAAAAGGTTGCACAGATGTTGGTATATAGACATATAATCAGGTTAGTCAATGCCTCTACATAAAAAAAAAAGCATTTTCTTCATTGAGACATTGAGTACAAGGTATTTTTTGCTATTACACAAGCATGTCAGAAGAGGGCTCTACTAACAACCTCAGTGCATGATTGTCATGTTCACCTCAGCAATGTGCAACCAGGAACAATATGAACACTCATTCTGGTTCTACTACTGCAACTGTAACTTTTTCTACTACTACTAAAGGTTAAAGTTTTACAGCAATAACCAACAGGAATCTTTCTCCTCTTTTCATGCAAAAACAAAACCAGAATTATTTTCTTGGAATCATCATAATTCACTTATGATCACTTAATACTTGCTGTAGAATGTGCAGTGACTGATTAAACAACATCATTTTACAGAGCTGTACCTCACATCAAATACATACTTCAACCTAAAAACAGATTTTTACTCTCTGCTGAAAAGCGCTCAAAGAGGATAAGATTAAAATTAATATCTTTGCTTGGGAAGCATTGTATCAGCATTGCACGCCATTGTTTTTTGCATCTGGTTTGTTGTGCAAGCAAAGAACAACTGGATTGTGTTTAGAACAAAAACACAATCTTAAAAACCATTTGATGGAAAAGTGACTATTTTAAATATAGAGTTTTTTTCAGTTTGGAAAATGGAAATGCCTCTAAACTTTATACATATAATAAAATAGGTTTGGTCAGATTATAAACACATATATCCATGACTGAACGCCGGTCCCTGCTCTCAAAATCACGCCATGCTTTGTTCTGGATGAACACACTGCCTCATTTGGCTCCGTTGTTCTGCATGAAAGCTGGAAATGTTACTGACTCATTCTCGAAATGCAGCTCCCCGGCTCACCATGAGGAGCCAGAGACCATTGTGTCCACGAGTCCAAGATTGAGGCTTATTGTTGGGAGATATCCGAAGCACTCAGCCTGGCAATCCCAAAGGGACAGTGGCAGGCCCAGCGGGACAGGAAGGGGATTATGCTGTTCTTTCTGCAGGTGAAAAGAAATACGGTCAAGCTCTTATGATGGGCTCAGCGGAACCTGCGCTATCCTGACCCTGCACTTAGAGCCTGATGGGAAGAATAGTGTCAAAGGCTTAGAGAGTGGCATTTTATAAACAAAAATAAAAAAAAACTATTTTATTGGTCACTAGACAGATCCTGTGTTTTCATATAATCTTACCATGAGCTCCTGGCCTTGAGATACTAGCAGATGACCAGAGCCTAGAATATTCAGCTCCAGCTGGCCGGCGCTTTCACTGGACTCGAAAATCTGAAAGAAACAAAAATTGGAAACTAGTTTAGAACAGAATGTAGCAGTGAACCCTGTTTGACCACCAAGAACACCCTAGACATCAGTGACCCTGGACCACAAAATCAGTCAATTTTTTGTTGTTATGATAGGACACTATTTGGCTAAAATACAGCTATTAGAAAATCTGGAATATGAGGGTGCAAAAAAATAATCGAAATATTGAGAAAATCACCTTTAAAGTTGTCTAAATGAAGTACTTCATGCATATTACTAATCACAAATTACATATTGCTATATTACCACCAGTAAAAGTAAACAAAATATCTAATAATCTAATGATTTTTGGCATAAAAGAAAAAAAAAAGATAATTTTGACTGGCTTTGTGGTCCAGTGTCATTTATAGCAACAATCCAAACAACAATTTAATGGATGAGCAAACAACACTAACACTTTAAACAAATCTATTTTAGAATTATTGATTTTATTAGCAGTAACGTTAGCCTATTAATAGTTAACGTTATCTTACCAACGTTTTCTTCTCATTACACGTTTTTTTCGGAGTTTCGAAGAAACAACAGCAATTAATGGTTAAAAACGAATGGCTTTTTCTTTTCCCTCACTCTGAGATATCTGTACGTTACTGTATGAATAAGAAATTAAAATATATTTCACTCATAAAACGCAAATGTCCCGTTTTTCTTTCCGTTGCGGGCGGCAAGAGGGCTCATGTCTCACCTTCCACGCGCATTTAACGTTACCACCTTCGGGGAGAAATCGACCGTAACGTCGCAGTTTCCAAACACAACCGGAGATTGTTGTGTCTTTCGATTGTTCTCTGTGTGAAGAATCACTTTCCATGTTCGTTTTCAGTTATTTTCCCGAAAACGAAGCGTATAAAAAGGATGAAGAAAGGCGGAGGCTGCTGAAAAACTGACTGACGGTTAATATTTAAATCGCACGTTGCTAGTTTAACAGTAGTGCGCATGCGTCAAGATATATAATGCGTTTTAGTGTAAATTTGGTTTAATAATGTCACTGTATTTAATTAACAATAATAATTAGCAATTCGTTATAATTTGAGGAACTCGGTATTAAAACGCCAACATAAAGAAGAATAAGTAATCTTACAGTGTCGATAAAGCAACTCTAAATGTTGGTTTTGTGTGAAAATTGCGTGAAGAGAACCGAGTTAAAGGTTAGTTATACTCAAACTAAAAATGTATTTAGACACAAATTTCAGATTGATAGAAAGGTAACAAAACACGGTCAGGTTAAAGTGTCAAATTCCTCTTTATGAAGAATTTTGGGGTATAATGTCAGTTTATTTTGTTATCATCACTTAGATCAATGAACTATAGTGTCCTGCACCCACTAGTAATATATATATATATATATATATATATATATACATGTGGTGTCTGAATAATTTTTGGTTAGGTGTCTGGGACCTGACTGACACTGAGTGGGTGGGCTGAGCTGCCGCTCTCGCTTCTATGGCAACCCGACAGATCAGCATCACCATGAATATTCACAGGATCAGAGCTACTCGGGACGCGGCGGAAGGCGGTGATGTGGGCAACTCGATCGCGGGCGTTTGCTTGTGATTGACAGCCGACGGGGATCCTGAGGGTCCGTGACCTCCGCGAGATTCCTCAGACTTTATACGTGCTCGCAGAGCAACACAGTCAGTGCCTTGAAGCTGGAGACCACTGGATCAGGCGAATTTGGGCAGCCAGGTAGCCTAATGCGCCGTGGCATGTGCTTGAGCGAAAGACAGGTGGGTTTGACCCTTCAGACTAGTCGGGTTGTGGTGCACAAGGATTTGTGGCAATAATTACACCCGAACTGGATTCGTTTGTCATTGAATTGATCGTGCACCCGTTTCAATGTCATAATGGACAGGTTGCATTCGTCCATGCGTAAAAGGCTCTACAGTTTGCCACAGCACATCGGGCAGAAAGCGTCTATCATGGGTGATGCAGAAGACGCCGACAAGGACACCCGGAGGAAGAGCATCCGGATGAAGACCCTGCCTTCGCCGACCTCCGCCGGAGCCCTCGGGGAGACCAGAAGCGGAGAGTCCGTGATCATGGAGACGGACATCGGGAGACCTGTGAAGACCAGCTCCAACGGGGACTGCCGGAGGTTCAGAGGCAGCCTTTCTTCCATCACCAGTCGGCACGTCCACGACTCGGATGTAGCTGAGGAGAGACGTCTGATCACGGAGGGAGAAGTCACTCCGAGCGAGGAGAGCCCTCCTGGAGCCGCTGGTGGCGGCGCGGAGCCCGGCGGCGGCGGCGGGGGAGAGGATGCCGCCGGTGCGAGCCAGCAGCAGCAACCGGGCGTCCCGGATCAGCAGCCTGGCTTTATAAAGCTGGAGGGCATCGATCAGATCCTGCCTGACGACGAGAGGTACTATCAAGCGGGCTTCATGCACAGGCAGTTCGGGGCGATGCTGCAGCCCGGGGTCAACAAGTTTTCCCTGAGGATGTTTGGGAGCGAGAAGGCGGTGGAACGGGAGCAAGAACGGGTCAAATCCGCCGGCTTCTGGATTATTCACCCCTACAGTGATTTCAGGTAACCTGCTCTCTTTACACCAGTGAATGGGGAAATAATGTAGACTGACCCAAAAAAGCAAAATAGCATTTAATGAAGATTTAATTTGTATTTTTTTATTATTTATTAGAAACTTATAGTGTCTTTTTAATAATGTTTTTTTAAAAGTTTTTTTTTTTTAAAGTTTTTTATTGTCATCCATGGTTAAAAAAAAGATTATTTAGATTATTAAAATGTTCTTAGAAAAATATTTTTTTCAAGAACTGATCACTGAAAGATTAATTGGGAAACCAAAATTGCTTCATAAGGCACTGCTGCTAAAGTTTATTTTTAAGAGTGCAACTAAATATTTTTAAAGATGTATCAGTGATATTTAATATATTGAAATAGTTACAGTTATACATATTTCAGATTTCATTAAAAGTCAAATGCCACTGGCAAATTGGCAGCCAAAAAAGTCCAAAACATTTCAGTTCTGTTTATATTTTTCGTTGTCTTCTTCCAAAAGTGCCATTTTTCAACATACCAGGCAAAAGCTCTCCCAGCTGACAGTAGAAGTGCATTACCTGCTTGAATTTTACATGAAATCCAGACACACTCTCTCTCTTTATTAATTAAGACGTGTCCTTGGGGATGACATTGACTCTGTAGGTTTGATATGCTCATATACAGGTTTGTGCACATTTGTGATTATATGAGTGCATGAAACTGTAATCATGCTGTGATCATAAAACCCTTCAAAAAAATCTAACATTAGTTAATTTCTAATTACCTGCCATCTATTTTGCATTCACAAGCTGTCTAACGGGCCAAATGCTTATTCACAAACGCTGTGTGTCATGGATGTCTGTGATTGGGTTGAATTTACACACTGTTTTCATTCATGAATCGGTAGGGAAACATGTGCGACACAGGGTTAACCGCTAACCCAACCCCCTCCGGAGACACGACTGCTGTTTGCCTTGTTTACCTATTGATCCCGAGATGATGCTTTTATTCTGCTCGACATTATGAGATTGCAGCGTTGTTCCTGGAGGATATGAAAGGCAGTGTGGGAATAGACTGATAGAATATGAGGTTGCTGCATTTGTGTGTGTGTGTGTGTCAATGCTGAGAGAGGAAGTTTGCTTGTTAACACTTTACCTAATATTTGACACATTTATTCTCTCTCTCTCTATCTGTATGCATACATATATATGCATTATATATATTTATGTATTTTTATTGCATTAAATATACCTTGCAAGGTTTTGTATTATTTATTATTTCATGAACAATTGTAACCACATTTTACATATTTTTTACATATTATTAGACTATTTTCATGCATTTTAATTTTGGTTACAGTTATTTATGAAAAAATAGAATGCATTATATTGTACATTATTAATAGCTTTTTAATGCATCATACATGAGGGCTCTTGCTTATTGTTTCGTTGTCATTGCAGAACATTTTAAAGAACCTTTCCTCAGCTTATTATGGATAATCTTCCTGTCTTCTGCAGATATAGTGTCTCATTTGTTCACCTGAGATGCTTATTAGAAGCAGCACTGTCAATGACCTCGAACCTGGTTTCTTTGAAAGCACCGAATGAGATTGTGAATGAGAATTCAGAGCTTCGGTGGAGGGGAAGATTATTATGGAAAAGACCTGTGTAAAGATTCACGTTTTATCTTTCATAGAAAAAAATAAAAAGCATTTAAATAGTAAGAGATTTAGCATTTTTGCCTCAAATGTTCCTTTAAGTGCACTGTATTACAGCTCTTTTATGGCATGTGGGTATTCTCACATTGTTGCTGTGGCACAGATAATGATATCGTTGCTTCTCTCCCTCTGAACACAATAGACTGAATTTCCAGCGCTGATTACAGGCCTAATCTCCTCCTGCATATACCTCCGTAATTACCACAGCAAGGTCACACACCAGAGCATTGTTACTGGCGATAAAGGCCACACAGCATACTTAAGACTGAGCCTTGGATATTTCAGTGATCCCTATTCGTTCTGTAGCAACACACAAATAGCATTATTATTTGTGTGTATTAAATAACACTAACTTGAAGAACAGCAAGAGACGTGACACAATATTGCATTAGGTTTTAAAATTAATATAGTTTATTTAATTATTAAAACAGGTGCAGGAAAAAAATGTAAATAAATATTTAATATTTAAAAAAGTTTTTTTTTATTTCATGAACAGTAGTAATTCAAAGTCTCTAAAATACTAAAAACTATAGATATTGCATGAGAAATAAAAATAAAAAGCAAAGCTATGTTTAATATTTAATATTTTGTGTTTATTGTATTTTAGCTGGAAAATTAATATAATTGATTTGTTTATTATACACATTGTTAATTCAAACTGCTTTGCACACTGTAATAGGATTAAACAGTAGAAATAGCATCAGAAATAAAAATAACATTAAAAGGAGAAAAATACTTAATGTACAGTAGTTCATTTGTTTTGTTTATTTACTGTTACTTACACAGAGCTGAAGTGCTTTGCATACTTTAAAATAATTAAACAATTTAAAAAAATCTTAAAAGGAGCTTGAGAGATAACTAAACAAGAAATAAAAATGTTTAAAAATAAATTAGAAGAAAAGGTAAAAGTGGTCAGTTTTTAATTCTGATTTTATTTTATCAGTACTTGAATATTAAATCAAATATAATTGTATTTAAGCAATATCACTTTTTTTTTTACACTCTTGTAACTCCACATGTTGAACTATTATATAGTTGTGTCACTCTTCACCATCTTGGATTTGTCTCAGTGTATTCTTGACTTTTGTGATCAGCATGTGGTGATGCCTTGCAGTTTGATCAAACCAGCAGCATGTGGTTGCTTACATTTTAAATGACTTTTGCCACTTTAAAATGCTTTCTAGGTAGGCAGCTAACTACTATAGGTTTTGCAACAGAGCTTGTCCGGTCCCTCCTCTATGGCATCAGCCCATTCCTTACACAATACACTCATCCTCACTTCCAAAATCCTCTTCTGTGCAGCGTGTCATCCACCATCTATTTATCTTGTCATGCTCTTAAAGCACTTGCAGTATCAGTTCCCAAGTCACTGAGCAGAGACGGATTTGCCCCGGCTTCCTCTCATAACTGGCCTCCACAGGAAATGACAAATAAAGGAAGTTTTGTGTTTTCATTTGCGTCGGGGTGGCTTATGTTTGCCGTTGCATAATGGGCACGTAATTAGTGTTTTGCCGTATGAATAAAAATGAACCTGTTTTAGCCGCACTTAAACCCGGCGACTCTGTGATTACGGAACCTGCAATTAAAATCCTCCATGTCTCCATCCATCCGTATGCACAGATTTATCCGTATCACTGTAATTTGGCCATTCGATTGATGCCTTCACCTCTTCCGCAGTTCACACATTACTGATCGGCACAGATCAGACACTCGCCGACTCTAATGAGTGAGATCCACTCGGCGCTGACCACACACCTCATAAGAGACAGTGACCACAGTAATTGAAATGTCAAGGAGTGCTGCGTCTGAGCTGTGAGCTTCAGCCTTTTGAATTGACCTAGAGAAAATGCTTCAGAGCGAGGATTTCATTTAGTTTAGATCTGAGGTGTGCATTTCATAACAACAACTGAGGGAATCCAAAAATCTGTCAAGAGCGTTTATATCGGTTATGTTTATTTATTTAAAGCAGTCATCAGATGCAAAATTCACTTTACAAGTTGTTTGAACATAAATTTGTTGGAAGGTGTGCACACATCCATCTTATAATGATAAAAATCCACCCAGTGTTTTTTTTTTTTAAATCACTGTTTTAAAAACCTCTTTCTCAAATCAAGCTGTTCTCAGATTCCTGTCAGAATGACGTAGTTCTACACAGGCCCCTCCCACGATAGTCGATTGACAAGGTCGTAAATTTTTTTAATTAATCTTTGCAAATCGCCTTTCCTAATTGCGTGCTAGTTTGTCAGTTGATGTTTACAGTCTGCTCGTCACTTCGCAGAAGAGGGGGGCGGGGTCAGCAGAGTTCATTAGCATTTCAAGCAATATGAACTAGAATAGCTTGAAGAAAACAGAGCTGACTATACCATTGAGATATTTTAACCAAAGTATGTTGTAGGCTTTTAATTAAAACCCTAAAGAATCATATCATCTTGTGTAAAACGGGCATCCGATGACCCCTTTAAATTATAGAGTTAAATAAGAAATGCATTGAAGAAATCAACAGTATTGTTTAAAATTAATATGGATTATTTTGCATTACTTAAACGTATTTAATGATTTTATGCTGCCAATTTAAAGCTGCAGTCCAAAAGTTTTGCCTCTTTGTCACCTTGGCAACTAGCTAAAATACGTAAAATAGGTAAATAAATGATATATTATCTATCATTTGATGTTTATTTTTTTTCAAGCTAGAAGTATTTTTTCATGTTTTTGTTAGTTTCAGTTTAGATAACTACTCTAATAACATTGGTTAAAATGAATTCCTTTTTGCACTGTAATATAATCAGCTTTAGTAGCAGTAACACTAACGTTGTGTAATTACGTGCAGTTCCACAAAATAATTATAGATTAAGTGCATGTTGCCTGTAAGTATTTTTCCATGCTCACTAATAATTACACAGTAGTGGACATGCGTGACTGTGTGTTGCAAGGGCCACATCTACAGTATAAGATGTGTTATTTATTTATTGATATGCTAGTGAGGCTAACAGAAATGAAATGATGTTATTAATTTGTACTGTGAATTAAAGCACAGGAAGTTCTATAAGTGATGGTGATCATCAGCAGGAAGGAAGAGCTTCTGAGACGCTGCTGCTTGTCACTTGAGGCTTCAGGCATTATCATCCCAGATAATAAATAATATTGTGCAGGACATGAAGAGACAGAGTGGATGTTTTCTGAGAGCAAAAATGGCAGTATAATCAAATATAGTCACATTAAGTATTTCAATAAGTATTTCTTATCTTGCATTTATCTTAGCTTTTAAATCAGAGAGGAACGCCTTAGTTAAGAAATTTTTCTATAGTGCCCTTTATTTTATGCATTACAGTATCTATCTTTGTAGTATTTATGTAACATTTAGGCCTAAGTACATTTAGAATTAGAGATTTAACATTTAGATTTTGTTATATGTAATACTGGCACGAAAACTGCCCTTCATTAATTTCTATAAGTTTGTTTTTACAGCATTTATGACTAAATTCTTATTTTTTTATTTTTTTTAAATTGATGGTTAAAATGATCATTCTGTGATTGTTTAGTCTCCGTCATGTTGTTTCACACCTCTATGACCAGGGCTGTAAGATTTTGGGGCAATATGTATACATTTGAAAAAGAATGTGATAATAGTAATTATTTATTTTTCATTATAGCTGTAGAACTAATTTTTTCATTTCTTGTATTTCAAGAATTTCAAACCATCAAGCCTTCGATGCATGCTTCTCATTAGCAGTATGGGAAAATGTTTGCCGCATTTTGTGTTCCCAAATAGATGTTCAAGCAACACAAACTTTTGTTGGTGGAACAAAGAAAGACACTGAAGCGTTCTTCCAAATATCCTCCACCAAAGCATAGTCAGATAGGCTTGAGAGTGAGTAAATGATGAAAGAATGATCATTTTTATGTGATTTATAACCATTAGTTGCATTCATAATGTATTCTGGGGGTTAAAAGTGCAGTCTTGAGGCCTTTGAGAGGGAATGAGAAAAAACATTGACATGTTTTTGTGCTGAAGATGTTGTTAATCCATCACAGTCTAACAAGCCAAATCTGTGAGTGCAATGGACATGAGCAGTCATTAGGGGTTAATTTGGTCTGATGAGTCTTTCCACTAATTCCAGCTCTATTGCTCATCTCTCTTTCTCACACATAAACTTCTCTTTCCATCCTTTTGTTCATCCTGCACAACCAGCCGCTCATCTCCCAAAAGGGACTTACCTTCACTGCAGAAAATAAGAAGGAAGTCATCTCTCGCTGGTTTATTTTCTCTCTCTATCTCTTTCTTCAGATCTGGTTGAATTCATTAAAGCAAAGTGGAGCAGCTTTAGAATACAGAATGCACATTAGAGTTTGATGTTTTCTCCAGGTTCAGACAGAGACTCTGTGGTTTCACAGAAGCAATGCTTTCTGGATAAAATGTTCTTTTTTCACAATTTTGCATCATTTTCCTTGTCAGTTTTTCACAGGGTTGGTTTTATTCCAGTAGAGATGTCAGTGCATAGGTCTATGTGATTTTGTACTGTAATAAGAGACTAAACCAAACCAATGTGATCAGCACACTTAAAGAATAAAAAAAATATTAATGGCTTAAATAGTCTGATTACCTTGCTTGCTATCTCTTTTTCTTCCAGTGTATAAAATCAGCTTTTAATTCTTCTTCGTGTCATGTGCATGACCTTAAATTGACATTTTCCCCCATTTTGTATAATAAATTATGCTAATAACATAAAACAGCACCCTCACTTAAACAGCTTTATTTTTTCAACTTTTTTTTTTACTTTTGATGCACTGACCCAAATATTCTATTATTGCTAAAATATAGAAACAGGTATATTTTCATGTATAAACATTTTGTATAATATTTTATATACTGAAGCTATGTGTGTCAATAGAAGAAAATAATAAGAAAACAATAACCAAATTCAGGTTAGAATGAAATCTAATTTTAGCTTTCTTATTTCATTTTTATATTATTGAAATATTTTTAACAATGTTATTATTATTATTACTATTATTATTTAATACATTATTGAATAAAATGTTTTTTTGCTGTTTTTTCATTCTTATTGCATTATATAATTAAAATATTATTTTAACAGCAACAAGAACAATAATAATATTATTTGTCATTATTATTTTATAATTAATTATAATAATTATTATAATATATGTCTATTGATATCTGATATTTATTATTTTCACAATTTTATAATTTCCAATGTATGAAATCAAGCAAAATTGTTTGTGAATTTCATTTCCTGTTGGTTTTAAGAAACTTAAGAACGTTAGTGCAGTACAGTTTGTTGATAAAAGCCATCCATACTATTTAGGTTGAATGTTAAATTGTTAATATAAGAATTTCAGTGTGAGGAGATGCTGGTTTAATTGGTTTTAGGACAGGAGTAGGAGCTGAAGGGTTTGCTCTTGCGCTGGATGATTATATACAGTACACACACACACACACACACACACTCGACTCACAGCTCAAATGACAGTGTCTGATCCTCTCCCCGGGTTTTGATTGCACTTGATTGTTGGCTGCATTTCTCTATTGATTTGTTTGGGTCTTGCAGGTTGGCTCTCGTGTCCCACACCTGATTTATTTGTGAATGAGACGAGACGGACCTGCCCCATATACCTGCTCACACACACCTATCACAGTCCAACACGGACAGTAAACAGTGTATTACATTGCCACATGGCACAGCTGATTTCTCATTAACATAAGACCGCCCACATTTGCATAATACCTCTTCCCTACTTAGTATTCAGCAGCCCTAATGAAAGACAGCGACGGATATGTCTGTATGTAGAGGTTAGGCAATCAATAAAATCACTCCTTACACACTCAGTAGAGGATGTCTGTAGAAGTTCAATTCACTTGAAACAAGTTCATGATTTGGCTGGCCTGCAACATTTTAAAACACAGACTCCATATTTAATATGCATAAAGAAGTGTATAATGTTATCTTGAGTCACATCACAGTGGCTCACCGTAATTTTTTGTGTCTCATGGTATAAAGTCAAATCATGAGATTCATCATTATTCTGATTATATATGCTTGTTTTTCATCCTTTTTCTTTTTTTCACGCTTCTTTTCCTTCTTCATCCTTTCTGCTTTTTCGTATTCCTTTTCTGCCTCATTCTACTTCTCCATTCTTCATTTTCTTTTGTCATTCTTTTCTCGTCTGGTTCTGCTTGTTCTTCCTCATCCCGCTTCTTCTCTCTTCCTTTTATTATTCACTTCATATTCCCCGTTCTGTTGCCTTTTTTAAATTCTTCTTCATCATTCTTCTGCTTCTTCGTTCTTCTTAGTCATCACCCTTTTTTTTTCCGTTTCTGCATTTGTGTCCTTCGGCTTTTTCTGCTTTCTCTTCTTCTTCCTTCGCCTGCTTCTGCTTCTCCCTTTTCATTTTCTTTGTCGTTATTCATCACCCTTTTCTTCTTTTCTTTTCGCTTCTGCTTTCGTTATTCTTTCACACCTTCCTTTTATTATTCTGCTGCTGCTTCTTCATCATCTCCTTTTCTGCTTCTTCTTTTCTCTTCTTGATTTATTTTGTCTTCTTCATCCTCTTCTTCTGCTTCTGTTTCTTCTACTCCTTCATCTTTTCTTCTTCTTCTTTTGCTAGAATATTGAATGTGAGTGTTACATACTGTATGAACCAAACCATCTCATAATGAATGGTGTTCTTGTATCGGCCTAGAAAATCGCAACTTTTCATTTTCTGCTGGGCTTAGCACACGATATAACTACAGAAGAGTCAAGTTTTAAATAGGAAAAATATCGAAACTCTTTGGTCATTTTTTAACGTAATGCTACTAGTCTAATTGGATTCAATGATTTATGCTAAGCTATGCTAAAAGTGCTATCGCCAGAACCGGAGATTGGCTGAATAAATTCCAAAACGGTAAATCTCAACTTATTAACTCTTGGGGAGTTGAAGAATGAGCCTATTTCCCAAAAACAGTGGAGTGTTCCTTTAATGTCTGTGGCATTGTTCATTTTAAAGGAGCTCATTCTTCACAAATTTCATTCAAAATGAAGAATGTAATGTCCTCAATGTAAAAATATTCTAAAAAACAACTGAAAGAGTGACCGACTCCTGGTGCTCTAATTCGGTGAAGGTAAAGTGGGATTTATCGAGTGTCCTGGATGGACTGAAAGTGGGGTAATCAAAAAGGCCACCAATATCAGGAGCAAGCAGCACAGCGGATTATTACAACACAATTTATTTAATGGAGGGATAGGGATGCGCTGCTGAGGGGAGGGATGGAGCCGCAGAGTGATTGAAATAATGCCGGAGCGGTGACCTAGGCTCACTTACAGAGAGGTTAGCGAACGGGAAACACGCCAATGCCGCTCGCCTGCTAATGCTTTTGTGTTTGAGGACTGTGTCCTTCGAAGTGCGTATGCGAGTGTTTTTCTTCACATTTCACTGATCATGCAAAGACTTTGTGTTATTGAAGTACTTTTTCGTATGCAGATAGACAATTATTAGTAAGATGCTGTTTGTTTAAATGCTTTGTCTGTTTGTTTGAGTCCTCTGTCGATATTTGTGACTCAACCAATGGTGTGAGATTAAGGCGGGACTAACTCTCTGTTTTGCCAATGACGGACAGGGGGTGGGGCAATGGGAGGGGTTATTAAAAACCTGATAGAAAACAAGATTGTAAACTACATATATTTAGTGTGTTATAGTAATATCATAGTAAAAAAATGTATTTTGAATATTTTATGTTATAGCATTTATTACATTTTAGTAATTTTATTTTATTGTTCTTTTTATTTTAAGTATTTCTATCCAGCTTTTCAGTTTATTTCACAAGTTATTTTGGTTCTTCAACTTAAAATAATTATTTAATTTACATTTTTGATTTTTTTTTTCATTCTAATTTTCATCATATTTTGTTTTTGAGTTTTCCATGTTTATTTTTTATTTTATTTTATATTAGCCCTGTTTTAGTTAATTAAAATTCATTTTAATATTTTTAGCTTTAGTTAACAATGTTAGTGTAATGCTTCGTGAGTTTTGCTGTGACTGTAACAGCTGTTAGTCTCCGTGCAGCGCTTGTGGTTTTCTTGTCAATATTGGGCTGAACATGTTATTTTTCATCTTTCTTTTCAAATCTAGTCCTACACAACACCAATTTACAACCTTGGCAAAAGGAGACGCAGTATAGAAGGTGTCAGCACTTCTGAAAGAAGAAAACACCTTCAGGATCAGTTCCTTCTATCTATGACATGCTTCATTGCTTGCAGATAGACTCGATTTGTATTGAGTCAAGCAGAATTGGCAGTAAACATTTGTGGTTGTGTGTTCAACTTGAAAGGATTGCTGGATATAAATGAATGTAACCTCACAGCTTAACCAAATGAAGGTTAAACCACATGATGAGGTTATTAATGATGACAGACTCTTTAGATCAAACACATCCTTCAGGTTTCAGACATCTTTATCCAGTTTTGATGCGTGCAGAGATCTTAAAATGGTTTTATTAAAGCATCGATGTCATTTCCCTCAAAAGCCTGGAGTCTCTGTGAGTTCATTTAATTCTCATGACAAACATTCATATGGAAATCACATGTGTCGATCATTTATTTGTCATTTGCAGTGTTTTGGAGACTGTTTGCTTAAAGGCTCAATAGAAAGATGATTGACAGCCGCTCTCAAAGTTCAGACATGAGCAGATAAGACGGCTAAGCGGCGTCTCACTCACATTCTCACAGCCTGAATCAGCCACACACTGTACTAAGAATAAAGTATGTGTGTGTGTGTAGGTCATGTGGAAGGGTAAGTGCCTCTCTGATCACTGTGTTGAGCTTGTTGCTTGATCTTCTGTGTATTTCAGACTCAGTTAAGGGCCTCGGATGACAAGACAGTAGCAAGATGGATCTGACACACATGTGCAAACATACACGTGTCTCAACGCCATTTTTCTTCACAGTGTGTGTGGACTAAAGTAAATTTTATTCAGAGATGCTCACCCTCAGGGCGTTCAAGATGTACATGAGTTTATTTCTTCATCAAATTTGGAGAAATGTAGCATTGCATGACTTGCTCACCAATGGATGCTCTGCAGTGAATGGGTGCCGTCAGAATGAGAATCATAACAGCTGATAAAAACATCACAATAATCCACGACTCCAGTCCATCGATTAACATCTTGAGAAGACAAAAGCTGCATGTTTGTAAGAAACAAATCTACCATCAGTACACTTATCTTGTTTCCAGCTAAAATATCAGCCCTAAATCCATAATAATGTGTCCATTTAATGTCTATTTCTCACATCAGAATCCACACTCATATTTGTTTTGAGCTGTTTTGGATTGTAAATAGGGCTTGATCTATGCAAGTGTCTCTCCTGACAACTTTTTCACTGGAGGAAGTGTTATTAGGGATAGAAGATGTTTTAAAACTTCTTAATAATGCACTTGTTTCTTTTGGTTTCTCAAAACATTAACTGAATTGACTGAATAACACTATTGTAATGTTTTTATCAGCTGTTTAGACTCTCATTCTGATGTCACCCATTCACTGCAGAGCAACCATTGGTGAGCAAGTGATGCAATGCTACATTTCTCCAAATCCGGAGGAGAAACAAACACATCTAAATGAGTTTAGGTTAAGGGCATTTTCCGCAAATTTTCATCTTTGGGTGAACTGCTCCTTTAAGAATAATTTCGACTATGTGATTTCTTTTAGGCCTGAAATATTGTATAAAAAGCAAACATGTGCCTTTCCGTTTTTAAAATGTAAGCACTGCAATTCCCAGTGTTGCCTTAAGGGCTGCTAAAGATGACATTAGCATATAAATGCCATACAACAGTCATGTTGGGTTTGCAGTGAGTTTGTGCATATTTTTAATCCAGCCAATTTTCTATATCTTTTTCTTTTGCTCTGTTACTCTCTTTGATTCCTTTGAAACAACCCCTGAGGTCTCTCTTTCTCCGGATCAGTTTGGCTGTAAAGGATTGAGCAGCTTTCATTCCGGTCGCTCCATTTGCTGATTACATCACCTGCTGCTGAGGGATAATGGTTTGCATCCAAGCAGGAGGTGACGGCGTGAGTTTGTGTGTGCGTGCAGAACAAAATAGTGCTGGTATTATAGCCTGTACGTTGGTTACCTTCTCATTAGGTGATGGTAGACAGCTTCCACTTCCACTATCCCTCTCACTTTATCACACACACTGAAATACCCTCTTTACCAGTTCACATTTGTCTCATTTAGAGATAAACTTTTTCAGATACACTGTCTGGTGCTGTGGTTTTCCTCTTCGCTCTGTCTGTCTCACTCAGCGGCTGATATCTGTGATAGAAACATAAATACACTCAAGCACAGATAACCAGAGATCCTAAAAGAGTGAGATAGAGAGAGTAAGAGATTAAATGTGTACTGGTGACTGTTCTTTGAAGATCATACTCTGAGAATCATACTTTGTTCCTTAGCTATGCAACCGGTGTCAATGGTTATAAAGTAAGGGTTATACCATTTTTACACTTAGCAACACATTATACCATCATTTTAATTCATTACACTGACACAGAGAATGTCACAGATACACAACGCACCTGTAGAGACTTCACAGAGCATATATATATAGTGTATATATATATAAATGTATATTAGTGCTGTCAAACGATTAATCTCAGTTAATTACATCTAAAATAAAAGTTTTTCTTTACAAAATAAATGAGTGTTAACTGTGTATTATTTATTATGTATATATAAATATAAACACATGCATGTATTTATTTAAGAAAAAATATTTTGTTTATACATTAAATATATTTTTATGTAATATAATTCGAGATTAATCGTTTAACAGCACACACACACTATTCTATACTATTCTTTATTATTAAAAATAATTTTATACAGAAAATATGTAGCGTAGGCCTATATATTATATTACTATTTTATAATTAATTTCTTGTCTAACATGTTTTTGTCTGATAGGTATGCACAGGTGTGAGTAAAACTAGCTGTAGCGTCAGATTTGCACTTCATAACGACTCATTTAGTTCTGTTTCTCACATTCAGCTCTCATGTACCTTCATAAGACTTTGAATATGTATGTTATATTGTTGAAAATGACTTCTTTTATGGTCATTTATACTATTTTTATGGTGAGTTGTTCCCTTTTTATGATTTAAAACAATATGAAGAAGAATGAATCTTGAGTTTTCCATCTTTAACTACTCTTTTGAAAGCAGCTTCTCGTTAACGTGCAGCATTGATCGTGTGTGTCCTTAAATTCCATTGTGTGTTGTGTATGTGTTTTGAGGCAGTGGTGAGTTCTTCTGAAGTGTGTACTTGGTTCCTCAGTGGGGTTAAGTGTAACACTGAGAACATTAGCTGTCCGCTGACAGACGACTATCTGTGCTCTTCTGTGCTCTGTTTATCTGCTGAAGTGCGTTTGTACAGTGTATCTGGCGTCCTTTGGTCCCCTGTGCTGACAGAGAGAAAGAGACAGACAGAAGACAGGAATCCAGCAAACAAGGCATCTCGCGTCCCTTTTTCATGTTTGCCAACTGTTTGTGATCCCAAACACTTGCTTTTGTGCTGTTATGATGAACTGGACAAATTCATGCTGTTTCCCACGCTTCCCTGCTGAAAAAAACTGCATATGCTAGGTATGTTTTGAAGCTCGGGATGCTGGTTTAAGCTGGTTTATGCTGGTCCTTTGCTGGTTTATACTGGCACAAAGCATAAACCAGCAAAGGACCTGCATAAACCAGCTTAAAGCAAAACATACGTAAACATACTTAACCAGCATATGCTGTTTTTTTTCAACAGGGTTATTTGATATGCATGAAAAAGGTGCAGCAGCAAAAAAATAGCTCCTTTAATTGTAAGGTGTGGAAAAAAAATGAAAACATGATGTATATGAAGAGTTCTTATTTGTTATTCCTATGAGCTGAGTCCTTAGGGTTGTTAAAAATATAGATTTTTCGATACTGAAATATTTAAAATTGTTTCAGTACTCTTTTTTTTCAAAGTACTGAAACACCAATTCCACCTGCATTCTGTCTGTTCTCTCTGACAGTGATCTCATGCACACCAAAGTGTGATAAGAAGCATTTATAAACCTGTTATCCAACAAAATTCATACTGATGAACATAAAACAAGCTCACTTTAGTTGAGTGTTTGAAATAACTTTGTTTTGTTGATTGATGTGACTTCTTTTGTGAACATTCTAAATCAGGCTAGAAACATGCTAATTTATGTTAGTAATGTGCTAATCATGTTAGCAACATATTAGATGTTATCAATGTTAAATCACACTAGCAACATTCTAATTCATGTTTGCAATGTGGTAAATAATGCTAGCTACATACTAACACATACTAGTAAATCATGGTAGCAACATGTTAACAAAGTGTTAAAACATTAGCAAAATGCTAAATACATCATGTTAGCATTGTAAATATGCTACAGTGAGGCATTTTGTATGTTTTATGAATACTTTAAATCAAACCTGCAATAATTAAATTACACAAATGTATCTAATCCCATTTTATTAACCAATATCTTTGCTGCTGATCCAGTGCAATACTTACAAGCAAAAATGACTTCAAAAACTAACTATTGTGCTTCATTGTTCTGTTTTTTTATTGCTGAAGAGTATTGAACTTTCTTCTCCTGTATTCTACTTTTACAGATGTGGATTTACTTTTTCTTCAGCCTGAGGTTTGTTTGTGAAACTTTTTGGTGTGCTTTTACATTTGCTATAAATAGAACTTCTTATATTAAAAACAAACACTCAAGTTCTGCCCACTTTTAAAAAAGTAACGCAAACGTAACGTAATGCATTACTTTCCATAAAAAGTAACTAAGTAACGTAATTAGTTACTTTTTTAGGAAGTAACACAATATTGTAATGCATTACTTTTAAAAGTAACTTTCCCCAACACTGGGTATATGTATATGCAAAGTTAAAAATTCCAGTACCACGACAACACTAACACACACACACACAGATGTGGCCAAACTGTTCAGGGTCTCCTATAAGAGTTGAATCTCAGTGAGTTGGACAGGGTGCAAGAAAAAAGACTAATTCAGACCGGCATGTTATACTGCAGCTGTCTAATACAACATGATCTAACATCCGCGCTTTCTCTCTCGCGTTAATGTGTCATGAGTGTGTGTGTGGCCAGATGGCACTTCCCCACTTCTAAGAGGGGTTCTTTGAACACACAACAAACTAGTGAGCCAACAACCACCTCAAAAACAAACAGCCGCCTCACAAACAAACACACAGCGAAAGCAAGAAAATGCATTATTCAGGAGGACCTGCTTAGAATTCATGTTCATAAATGAGCTGCTTCACTCGTGCTGTCAGAGACTAAAACAGCACCACCACATACACCTGAGAACCACATTACAAACACTGCCAGTGGTGCCGTTCCCACCTGCCTCAGTGCTAGGGTGTGTAGGTGGTAGTCAGGGTGTTGCTATGTGGTTGCTAGGGCATTGTAAGTGGTTTAAGAGCATTCTTGTGTGGTTTCTAGGGTGTTCTAAGTTGATATCACACTGTTATCTGCTATGATGTCATGAGTGGTTTAAAGGGGTCATATAATGCCAGATGCACTTTCACAAGTTGTTTGAAATGAAATGTGTGTTGGCAGTAACCACCCTATAATGATAAAAATCCACCCAGTGTTTTATTTAGTAATCTCCTTAAATGTTTTCCCCTTTCTCAAATCGAGCCGTCTGACTATGTGACGTCACACGGTCAGAGGCCCCTCCCGCAATTGTTGATTGACCGCAGCATTTCACAAAGACAGTACTGGTGTACTATGGTTGCCAGGGTGTTGTGGGTGATTGTTAGGACATTACTACTGTATGTCGTTGCTAGGGCGTTGATATGTGGTTGCTAGGGTATTGTGGGTGGTTGAAGGAATGAGGTGGAATGAATGGAATAAATGTTCATTGGGTGAATATACTGTAATAACTGTGTAAGTCTGTAAATATTTATTTTGCCTCAGTAACTTGTAGCATCTTTGTGTTAAGCAAAACATTTAAAAATGACTATAATACACAGTGACTGTTGTAAATGTGCCAAATAACGGTTGATAAAACAACACATTCTCTTATGTATTCATTCATTCATTTTACCTCCTCGTTCAACCATGACTCCTGCGTGTTTTCCGTGATGACAGTCTACTGGAGTGTGTGTGTGTGTGTGTTTGAGAGAGAGAGAGAGAGGCTTATCTTGTAGCTGGAGGCACTCAAAAGGTGAAATCATGTCATGGACATCCTCTTAGGGAAACAGGACTCTCTCTCTCTTTCTCTGTAGTGGATGAGCCAAATGTCATGGAGGAGCATCTCAGGTGTGTGTGTATATGGACATTTCTCCTTTTATTTTTCTCTTAATGGATATTCTCTCCATCCATCTGCTGTTCTGTCCTTATTCACATTTTAAGTGACTTTCAGCTTTCCAAGGCTAAACAGTTAAATCTCAGGGAAACTCATTTGGGTCACGTCACCTCACAAAATAAGAAATTATATTTTGCATAAAATTAAGCATAATTTTAGGACCTTTTTTCCCAATGTGTCAAATTCATTTTTATGATTTATTTTTTTATTGCAATTTTTTTTTATATAAAAACTTTGGTTGTGATGCTTCGTATTTTTGTGGAAACCATGACATAAAAACTGAAAAGCGTTTGTTTAAAAATGTACATTATAAATGACTTTACTGTCATTATCGATCAATTCTTTCCTGAATAAAAGTATTCATTTCTTGAAAAAACAAAGCTGACCACATTTGTATATTTCAGTCAGCATAAACAAGTACAATACAACACATACTACCATAATGTGTAAATATGTGACAATTTAAATATAATTTTTCTAGTATTAAAATAATACTAAAATTACTAAAAATGTAAAGTCAAATAAATTAAAATTCAATAAGAATTTGGTAATGTGTTTGTCATGGAAATAATGTTACGATGGACAAAATCATTAAGATCCTTAAAAGGGCTTTCTCTTATTTATAGGTGATGTATGTCAGCAAAAAATAAAATAACAATAAAACTTTACATATTGCAAACAGGAATATACCAGGAAACCTGTTTGTTTGTTTTTTTTTAATTTTTTGTTTGTTTGTTTGGTGCTGCTAGTGGCAAAGTACAAACTTAACCTTTGAAAAATATGATTTCTTATTTCTCTCCTCTTGATTTAGTTGAAATGCGGGCTTGTTCTTGACAGCTTTGTGAGATTCACTCGAGCCCTCTGTGTGTCTTTGTCTCTGTTCCTCCTGTCGTATGTTGTCTTCCCTCTCTTGTTTTCTTCTTCTCTCTGGATGTGTGGGGAATTCATAGTCTAACGTCAGAGAAACGCTGTGTGCCGAGAGAGAGGAAGCACTGTAAATACTGGATGGAGTCTATTTCTGTCTCGGAACATGAGATTGACTGTTAAATGCACACACATACGCAAACACTCTCACACAAAAAACACACGCACCGCTCGCTGTTTATAGAGCAGTGTTTCTCCACGGTGGGACTTTCCATAATAAAATAGGCCAGATCTCTTCCAGCTCAGGGTGAAATGTTCTCCATCACAACATTCACATACATGCACAAACCATCTTAGATTATTCACCCAGGAAAAAAAGAAGAATATCAAAATGATGATTCATGACAGTGCTTTCCTCACATTTCTGCTGTTTGTCTTAAAAAAGCAATTTTAAGTTAAAGCAAATGAAAAAACCTTCAATCACTTTGTGATGGTTATATGGAAGTGTTGTTTTAGTATTATTTATATACTGTTGTCACGATCTATGTTTAATGTTCACGTGTTCTGCCATGTCTTTTGTTTATATGTGCCATGCTCCTTTTGTATCCGCCCTTGCCCATGTATAGCGTTTCCTGCCCTTGTTTATTTCATTGTGTTAATTAGTGTCCAGCTGTGTCTCGTCTATGTCTGTGTATTTATACTGCCTAAGTTCTAACCTTAGTTGTCGAATCGTCAAGTGCCTTACGTGTCTGCACTGCCTTGCCTTTTGTTCCTTGTCTAAGTTTTGATTAAAATAACCACAGTTTCACGGAATTCTACGTCTCTGAATCTTCCTGCTTGAGTGCAGTCCTGACAGAACGATTCGACCAAACCGAAAGAATGGAGTGGACGGCCAGCTTCCACGTACTGCTACAGCGGGAACTGCCGTTTGGAAAATTCACTGATGAATTTTGTCAGCTGGCGCGGGTGGCCGATCTCCCAGAGGAGGACATCGTCCAGTTTTTCCGGCGCGGGTCCCGGCGATACCTCGTTGAGGATCTTCCAGACAGCGCGGGACAAAACTGGCAAGATGTGGTACTCCAGTGCTTGAAGGACTACTTTTCCCGAGCTGAGCGCCGCTCTCCCACTCCCACACCATCGGTGTCGGTGCCGACCTCCCACAGAGCGCGTGCAGGCTGCACGTTTCCCGGGATCCGCTCAGTATGGGGTTCCATTAGCGCCAAAAATCCCGGAGTGGATTTCGAATCCAGTTCCAGAATCTCGGCCAGACAGGCCAATCACAGTTCCAGAGTTCACGCTGCCAGAGCCACAGCCCGAGTTCACGCTGCCAGAGCCAGAGCCACAGCCCGAGTTCACGCTGCCAGAGCCACAGCCACAGCAGCCAGAGTTCACGCTGCTAGAGCCAGAGCCACAGCCACAGCAGCCAGAGTTCACACTGCACGAGCCACAGCAGCCAGAGTTCACGCCGCACGAGCCACCACAGCCGGAGATAGCCCTCGAGTCACCACAGCCAGAGACAATGGCAGAAAGGGGGTCTCCCCCACCCACTGGAACCAGCATGGTCGGGGCGTCCCTCGACCTTACCTCCGGCCTCCGAAGCCAGAACTCCATTGCGGTCCTACGACCCATCGGCTGCACGGAGGGCACTGGTTCCCTCTCCTCCTTCGGTGCCCGTCAGTCCCCTAGCTACGCCGGGCTCGATCATCCCCTCGACTCTGCCTGGGTCGGTCGGAGTCCATCCCTCGCCTGGGGACTCCACTCCTACGGCTGCGCCTCGTCCCTTCGTCCCTGGGGCTCGGTCAGGCGGCTCCCTCCCTACGGCCTCGCCTTGGTCCTCTCTCGCTCCGGCTCCGCCGTGGCCCTCCGGATCCCCTCATCCGTGTCGGTCACCGGCAGCACCCGTTCCGCCTTGGCCCTCCGGAGCCTCGCTGTCGGCCTGGTTCTTCGGCCCCCTGTCAACGCCTACTGCTCCGCCCCCCCTCCCCTGGAGGATGGATTTAGGTGCGAGGATGCACCTTCCGGGAGGGGGAGGTGATGTCACGATCTATGTTTAATGTTCACGTGTTCTGCCATGTCTTTTGTTTATATGTGCCATGCTCCTTTTGTATCTGCCCTTGCCCATGTATGGCGTTTCCTGCCCTTGTTTAGTTCATTGTGTTAATTAGTGTCCAGCTGTGTCTCGTCTATGTCTGTGTATTTATACTGCCTAAGTTCTAACCTTAGTTGTCGAATCGTCAAGTGTCTTATGTGTCTGTACTGCCTTGCCTTTTGTACCTCGTCTAAGTTTTGATTAAAGTAACCACAGTTTTACAAAATTCTACGTCTCTGAATCTTCCTGCTTGAGTGCAGCCCTGACAACTGTACAGTATTATTCTTTCTTTTTTTAACTACTTTTAGTTTTCATTTTAAATTTTAAATGATAGTTTTATGTTTTAATATTTTTGGCTTTTGTTATTCTTAATTAATTTTTTTTATATTTCTGCTTAGCCTGTTTTTTTTTTTGTTTTTGTTTTTTCATTTAAATTTTTAGTAATTTTAGTATTTAAACATTTCTCATTTATTTTTCAATTTAAGTTTTAAGTATTTAATACAATGTTTATATTTAATTTAAAAAATACTTTTAGCAACAACACTGAATGCAATGACATAATTGTTATATTTTGAGTGAGCTGTTCCTTTAATGGAGTCGTTAATTGTGTAATCATTAATTGAAACATCTAGGTTTCTTTTAGTATTCACTTGGTGAAGCAAATCTACAAATGTTTATAGCAACTCATACTATTTTCTTATATAAAGTTCAGATTGATTTTTAATTTGTAATCCGACTTTTTTTCTCATTGTTCATATGCCACATTTCAGACTTCTTTTTTTGTCTCGGAAACATGTTTTCATAATGATAGAAGGCTGAAAAACACTTATCACATACAATAAAGAAACAAATAACAGTGTCCTTATTACCTACTTTGCTTGGATTTCGAACTTTTGCACTCCAGAAACTTTACCAGTTCCAGAAGAAAATGGGCAAAAAATGGTGAATGTTGTGCATTAACTAGTGTGTGTGTGTGCTGGGGAATACTGAGGTTGAAGAACAAATGTTTGTGAGTGTTGAATGTGCCGTTCCTGTGATGTGTGTGACGTTCTCCTGAGTTTTCAACCTCAGCTGAAGCGAACAGTGTCAGAAACGTCTCACTAAATATAACACACACCCTGACAGTGATCTGAATCGCCGGATTCCCTCGCTACTTTGAAGAATTCCAATTACTGTCAGTGTTTTCCGTGTGTGTGTGTGTGTGTGTGTTGTAATCCATCACAGCTCAGGCATTACAGACAGTTGTGCTTGTATGTGTAATTCCACTGTAATTAGTGTTTATTCACGATGCAGCGATTCATCCACAAATAGCCAAAGAAACCGTAAATAAACAACAGTGAATGGTGAGTGTTTGAATTTAGTTGAAAATCTCCACAAATACAAGCAAATCGAACCGCTTTCGTTTACTTTGCCCGGGCTGCTTTAAATTGGCTTTCACACCGACAATGGATTTTTATGGGCTTCCTAAACTTGGGTGGGTAAATCAACCAGAACCAGACGTTCACAACACTGACCTTCTCTCTCTGCACAATCTATAGAGCCGTGAGGATATATCACCCAACAACAGAGCCAATCTAGATTCAATTACCAACTGGGCCAAGAGTGCAATTTATAACTAAACACACACACATGCACGCTTGTGGACGCTCCTGAGGGTGGAAGAGGTCGAGCCGCATGCATTAAACTCCTGTGTTTACCATGGAGATCGGTGAGGAATTCAGCGTCATGAATTTCTGAACGTAATTTATAGCTGAAATCTCAAGTGCATCCCGCTTACGATTCATAAGCTGAATCCTCAGCGAACAGAATTTGAATTTATTGTCGAAATGAATTTCCTTAGTCACAAAGGTGTGTGCATGCATTTGCATTCTGAATAATTATGCTTTGTGATCATGTTCAATGTTTTAAATGATTTATGTCAGCTCATAAATGGGGTAGAAATTTATATGCTGCTGATTCTGTGTCTCTGCAAAAACTATGCACTTGTTGGCATGGTTTGGCAACTTTTAATAAAAAGTTTGCCTTTTACTAAATAATGCAAGATTAGAAGTTTTATTTTAAGAGTAATATCAAAATGAAGTGAGGTTTATTCTTAAAACAAGAACAAATATTTGCCATTGGTATCAGAAAAATAAACTTGGTGTTGTTGCATGTAAAGCAGTTTGAGCAATGCTAAAACCAGCATGAAAGCATCCAAAACATACTTTATACTGCTTACAAGAAATGAAATCTTCTTAACCGGTCATAATCTGTTCTTAACCTGGTCACCAGATAAACCAGCTTATCTTTTTCCCACAATACTATACCATTTTATACATGTATGCTTTGATGCTTGCTTGTAATTAAATGAACAAAAAAAAAGATTCACTAAAATAATGTGCATTTCAGCTAGTTTAAGAAGACACCATTGACTGTTTGAAGGTTTTTAGTGATGATCTTGTGTGTAAAGTGATGAAGGAATATTTCACCCAAATATAAAAATGGACTGAAAATGTGCTCACCCACTGAGATCAGATTTGGAGAAATGTTTTAATTCATCACTAACTCAGCAATGGATGCTCTGCAGTGAATGGGTGCCATCAGAATGTCTAATGCTGATAAAAACATTACTATTATCACTTCAGTCCATCAGTTAATGTCTTGTGAAGAAAAAAGTTGTGTGAATTACTTGTGGATTATTGTGATGTTTTTATCAGCTGTTTGGACTCTCATTCTGATGGCACCCATTCACTGCAGAGCATTCATTGATGAGTGAATAATGTAATGCTAAATTTCTCCAAATCTGATGAAGAAATAAACAAATCTATGTCTTGGATGACCTGAGGTTGACTCATTTTTGTTTGATGGAAACACTCAGGACACCCTGGCACTGATGGAACATGCATCAACACTTTATTTTTGATTTTCAGCGTGTCATTGCTAAACATGCTGACTTCTGGCTGTAATTCTCCAGGTTTTACTGGGATCTCACCATGCTGCTCCTGATGGTGGGAAATCTCATCATCATACCCGTGGGCATCACCTTCTTCAAGGATGAGCACACTCCACCGTGGATCGTCTTCAACGTGGTTTCCGACACCTTCTTCCTCATGGATCTGGTGCTGAACTTCCGCACAGGAATTGTGAAGGAGGACAACGCGGAGATCATTCTGGACCCTCAGCAGATAAAGATCAAATATCTGCGCTCATGGTTCGTGGTGGACTTTATCTCCTCTATTCCCGTGGACTACATCTTCCTCATTGTGGAGACACGCATCGATTCGGATTTCTACAAGACAGCGCGAGCTCTGAGGATCGTACGCTTCACCAAGATCCTCAGTCTGCTGCGTCTGCTGCGTCTCTCCAGGCTCATACGCTACATTCATCAGTGGGAGGAGGTAGGTGGATGTTTCTATTGTTTGAACCACGTTCACCGCTCATAACTGCTGATATCGGACGATAAAGTGACTCAGGGGGGATTTTCACATCTCTTCCAGAGGCAAATATTATTGCTTTCGTAGCACAAGAGATTCAATGGAGTTGTCAGTTATGTATAATTTAAACCACAGTTCAGTTGTTGTTGTTGTTAAAAATATACGTTTATTTTTCAAATTCTAAAAGTAATAATGTACACAATCATTTCATTCTCAAACTCAAACACTTCTGACCTTCAAACATGCCAGACAACACTTACACAAAATTAATAATAATAATAATAATAATACAAATTAATAATTGTAATTATTATTATTATTATTGTGTACATTTCTTTTAATAATTATAAAAAACTATAATTTAATTAGGAATCTAGTACTTCTAAACTTCAGACACTACAAAATTATTATTATTATTAATAATAATAATAATAATATGATTGTTATTATTAATGCCACAAGCACAGAATGAAGCATGAAAAATTTAATAAAAAGAATAAAAAATATAAATAATAATATAATAATAACAATTATTATTATTATTAGTAGTAGTAGTATTAAAGTAATTTCTTTTAGTAATTCTATCAAATAATACAATATTTTTGTTGATTAGTGTTGTTATTATCAATACTGTCTTTATTATTATTGGCATTTCCTTTAATAATTCCATAAAATGGAAGTCTTGTTAATAATTTTGTTTTCTGAATACTGGTGTAGATGTAATCATAGGCTAATAGGCTTCTCTAATTATGATGACTATGATGGCATTTATGTATTTTGGTTGAACTATTCCTTTATTGGAGTTTAGTTATGTGAGTCAATCTTTGGTGTTTCTCCTAAAAAAGAAATGCAGGCTTTGAAATTAGCTGATAGCATCTCATATCATGTTCTCTTCATTATGAGATCTCTGATGTTTGACTGCAGATGCTTGATTTGAAAATATGAGCATTGTTTAAGGCATTTGTGAGACTTACTGAAGCGATCTGATTTGTGCTTTTAGAATCCAGTTTGCAGAAATCACAGGCTGGAAGCAGCATATGTTTCGTGACTCCTAATTTCCAGCCAGTCTGCGAGCTTTGGCAGAAATCGATGTGTTGACTTTAACACATATCAATTAATGAATATTTCAAAGCAGAGTGCTAACATTAGGCTGTAATTTTCTCTGGTTCTCTTGAGGATGGATTTGGATGGTGATTAAGGCGATGATTAGAAGCGTTCGTCTCTCAGCATCGGCGGTGAACGGGTGAACAGGGTCTCAGAGGTGCGCTGTGAGAAGTGAATTGGCTGAACGCAGCTGCTGCCTCATTTACTCGGGCCGTGTTCGTTCTCACGACAGCATGTCACGCGTTCTTCCACAGCAGCACACTGCCAATTGACCGGCTCCTATTAGAATAGTGCAAAACATGTCAGAAGTGCGAAATACATGGGAAAGTCTTAATAACAAACGAACTGGAAAACTAGAGAGATGAGATGAGTTGAAAGGTGAGCCTTGTTATCTATATACACTTCTGACTCTTCCCTACATATAATACATACTGATATAGTATTCGCTCTCAATTATTCATATAGAACGAATCTTTAATGTGACTCGGGAAGAAGGAGTCATCTCGGGGAGTGAGTTCACCTGTTTGTACTCTTCGGGTTTGAGTCGTTTGTTCATCACAAGACAGCTCCATAAAGTCTGAGCCAGAAAGAGACTTAATAATAACAACCAACTCCTTATTACCCTTGTTACCACATTCAGTGTTATGGAAAAGTATCATCATGACAGAAATTTACACATTTGTAAGCTGGAAGAAATAAAAACCTACAATTTGAGACCAGAAACGCAATTGTAACAATAATTAGTAATAATCACGTGATGAATGAACGACTCAATCCCGAAGATTTTTCAGATCAGAAGTGAGGTGAGATAATCATAAAACTGAAGACCCAGGTAAACAATAAATGAATCTTTTCTGTTTCTTATAGAATTATAGTTCTGTATTGTTTGTAGTGTGTGATCAATGTACTTAGTAGATGTGTAACATTTTAATTATATTTTTCTAATATGAACGAAATGACTCAAAAGAAGATTTGTTCATTTTGCTGAACGAGACTCATGGTAAAATGATGCAAACTTCCCATCACTAATAATCTGCTGTTTTGATTTCACGCAGTTATGTTTTATGTATCATAATTTCACAGAGCTAAGGTTAGATCGTTCTGTTTTTGCTTTAAATGAAGTGTAATTTACATCAAACGGCTCATGTATGTATCTTTATTTGGATCGTGGTTAAAGTGCAGTGGACCTAAAGGCACAGTCAGGGAGAGGAATTGATAAACCGTGAAACTGCCACAATCTTACAAATAAAGTGATAAAGATTTTTGGTCAAACCACCCAGCACTAAGCAGCATAATATGTGACAGAAGTGAGCGGACCTTGATGGGGCGGAAATGAAAGGCCATCACAAAGTGTCATTTTTAAAGGAATTGTCCCTGATCTTAGATGAGTTTAATGGTGTCTTAACCGTCATGAAGAGTCATCATGATTTGATGTAGAACAGCTATTTTTACCACTGAATGTTTAAGGGTATGAATGGCACCTTTGAGATACACTACCATTCAGACATTTAGGGTTAGTACCTTAGAGTTTTGCCAAAGAAATTAATACTTTTATTCAGCAAGGATTAGGGTTGCAAAGGGGCGGAAAATTTCCGGTAAATTTCCGGAAAGTTTCCGGTAAATTTCCATGGTAAGTTAAGCTTGGGAATTTTGGAAATATTCCATATTGGAAACTTTCCATGGAAATA
>JAUMHE010000071.1:17727356-17741295 GCA_032359235.1 Enteromius mattozi | reverse complement strand
CATCATCCAGGTGGATGCTGCACACTGGTGGTGGTTTGAGGAGAGACCCCCCCCCCACATGATTGTAAAGTGCTTTGGGTGTATGGCAGTACACATTAAAGTGCTATATAAATGTGTCATTCATTCATTCAAAATGAAACATTAGCATATTCCCTGCCCACTTGTTGGTATTTTCTTGTTGATCTGAATGAAAACGTAAATTCATTCTTCACCACTAGGTGTCTCTTTAGGACCAATAAAAACTCACAAACACTGCGTTAAATAATCAACCAATCCCTGGAGGAGTTTGGAGAAATGAATCATTGAGCAAATCGTTTGGGAGTCATTGAACTAATAAGCTAAAAATAAATGCATATAGTTAGAAAATGAAAGTGTTTTTGACCTTGCATCCATGTCAACCTGTTGTTTAGGACTCCCAAAACCAAAACATGAACCTTTCATAACCCATAATAGAAGCACTTTAAGATGTTTTTAACTAAAATACAAATCCATAATAACTCTTCTTGTTCTGTTGTCTCTCACATCAAAATATATACAGCCACATTAAGGATTATGGTCTTGTATTTTAGCTCGGAAGTAACAGTATAAAACACCTTAATGATGAATTTGTGTGGTGTGGAATATTGCAATGTTTTTATCAGCTGTTTGAACTCTCATTCTGACGGCACCCATTCACTTCTGAGCATCCATTGCTGAGCATTTCTCCAAACCTGATGAAGAAACAAACTCATCTAGGGATGTCCTGAGGGTGAGCACATTTTCAGCAAACTGTTTTTTCATATTTGGCTGAACTATTTCTTCAACACAAATTAATGTACAACACAGTTCTAAACATCCATTAATGTGGCTTCCTTTTCATCAGTCTCTAGGTTTGTGTTTAACGGATCCCAGAAGATTTACTCAAAGCTGGCATTAATCACGAGCTCAGGGCCGTCCACACACCCCACTGATTTAAAATGTAAGTTTGCACTTCAATAAATGCAACATGGAACATTTGAAGTCGAATTATTCATCACAGGTGTGTATGATTAACAATTAAACACTGTCCGCATCTCTTACAATAAGCAATATGTTCACCATGCATCAGCAAAGAATCGTTAATGATTGATTGGATTTTTTACAGTCCAAGCTTTGCTGTAAGTAATGAGCTGTAAAGTTTGTGCACCATGAAGTATCCTGTAAATGTGATTACAATGATTGTAAGTTCAACAGTAAAATTAAGGATGTATCGTGAGTTAATTAAAGTTGGGAATGTAATGACTTTGGAGGATGCTTGCAGACGTGTCAGATTAATCATTACATTGTGAAGGTAGAGGAGAAACTTCCACAGAGCTGATTTTGCAGATCTTTGCCCACTTTTTATGAGCCACTTAACTCCCAGTGGATAAAATCCAGCTTTTGCCGTAACTCAATATTTAGTTTGACTCAAAATGAACTAGGATTTTTAGGATTTAACATTTTTAGACCTTATTCTACATCCCTAATCCTAATGCCTAACCAGGGAGTCAGTCGAGTCATCTTCTATCCACTGCTGAAATTCACTTCTTTTGCTTTTTCCGTACATGTTCAAATTAATGTTGAAGTTCTCCATTTTAACTCGTGGTTAAGCATTTTTAAGCCACAGGATGGCGCCAAATTGTCATCGACAGCGGAGTGATATAATTACTAACGATCCAGATGATGCGTAGTACCTGGATGAGCCTGTGTTATTAGTTTTATCGGTTGTTATCTGGGAATAACAAACTTTGGCGATTTGTCTTTCTCTTTTGTTGTTTGATTTCCATCAATGACAGACTGCATCAGGTTTAATTTTAAAAGCAGCACTGTCTCTTTAAATCCTGACGCACGTGAAGTGGATCTGACTGGTATCCTCCCAACTCTTTGTGGTCATTTAGGAATTTTTACCTCATTTGAGGCTGTGTTTATGTGGTTACTCGCCAGAAGTAACGGACGTTTTGACAAAATTGTGTATTTTTGTGCATTGAAGCGACTTTCTGTGCAAAGAAACAAATGTACTTCTCTTTTGCATGTTATTGTGCTTGATAGAGTGCGCACATAGTCTACGGTAATGCTAATCAAGGACATTAGGAAAAATTAATAATTGCGTCAAACATTTTTAACACAACTGAAGAAAAAGTAAAAAAGCACTGGCCAAAAGTGCTGAAAACAAGGAGAGTTTTGCCCTGTAGTGTTAATTACCGGTGTGACAGATGGCTTCTGTGATGAACCGAGCGACACACTTATGTTTATCATTCACTCTGAATCTCAGGGCATCCTGAGCCAGGCTCATAAACACCGCTGCGCTCTCAATTGAGTTACAGGCAAATCTGCAGCCCTGACTTTGTGTTTTGTGTTTAGATGATTGAATTCTTTTAATGACTCAATGCATCATGATCAAATATGTTATTAAACACTGTTCAGTAGTGTAGGGTCAGCAAGATTTATTCAAATAATACTTTTATTTGAAAAGATGCATCAAATTGCATTTTAAAGTGACAAAAGATTTCGGTCCCAATTTATATTAGGTGGCCTTAACTACTATTTACTTACATTTAAATGAATTATTAGGTGCAATGCACTCATTGTGTACGTGCATGTTTTTACATTGTACTTATATTTTTAAAAATGCCTACACCTGTAATTAATTTCTGTAATTACATTTAGAATTACTCTTTTTGACCCATCCCTCACACCTTAAAACCACCCTTAAACCTACCCATACCACCAAATCTATCCCTATTAATATATAATCATCCAAAAAAAGCAGACATTTTAAAATGTAATAATTGTTTAAATTTTCACTGATTTTATTGTATTTAATTAAAAATTCAGCCTCAGAGAGCAGAAGACTCTTACCTACCCCAAATAATGTTAAATCTGATTTTTTTAAATTATTGTTTTATTGGTCAAATTTAGCAAGCAAACAAATAAACAAACAAACAAATAAATTAAATAAATTAAAGATACAAAATAACACACACAAACATGATAAACTAACTTTACATAGTAGGACATCATGTCTTGTAATCTGTTTTTTTTTTTTTTTCAAACAGTAGAAATGTTCAAAAACCTTGTAAGAGATTGATTTTAAATTATAAATGAACACTGGATTAAAAATGTGACAGCTAGCCCCGGGGTCTGCCCTGTAACAGTGTCTCCTCTCATAGGCAGAGTTATTCCGGTTGGCCCGGGCCGTGATCGGGACAGTTGGCGTCCGTCCGCTCATAACAGATCTGGCAGAGATTGAACAGGAAGCTGGCAGAGCTGAGTGTGATTAAACAGGAAACAGATCCAGGCGTGTGTGCATGAGTGGATCAGCGCTAGAAAACCCCACCAAAAACACACCAGGATCAATAATCAGAGCTTCAGGAACAGCTTTAGAGCTGCTGATCTATCACGACGGTTAACACACTAAATCTGAGTAAACGTCTGTAAATCCAACTACATCAGTCTGGGTTTTGCACCAGAAACTTCATCTGAGCACAGCATTCCAGGTCTGCTTAGACCCCAACATCTGATCAGCAGCTTTCATTAATGGGTGAATGTGAAAAAGTTACATGTGATCCTGCAGCACAAAAGCAGTCATACAGTATGACAATATACTGGGTCAAAATGATCTATTTTTCTTTTATGCCAAAATTCATTCTGATATTAATTAAAAATCGTGTTACATGCAGACATTTTGTACATTTCCTACCATAAATAAATATGATTTTTTTTTTTTTTTGACGATACATACAGCCAAATGTTTTTGAATCCCAACAAACCAAACATCAGTGGAAGGTTTATTTATTCAGGTTTCAGATTCTATAAACTTCATGGGGACCATTCAATTTACAATAGAGGTAATGCTTTTTATATGTATGCAAAAGTTTATAAAAAAAAAAACAACTTAATAATAAACCTCAGCTTCAAATAATTGACCCTTATGACTGGTTTTGTGTTCCAGGGTCACATATTATTATGGCATTAACTCTTTTTTTGGTCAATTAAAAATTAAGAAATACTTTAAAATTACACATACGTCACACCAACAATGTTTCATTTTTCTGTATTGATTTTTATAGGTGTTTTATTTGAGCTAATTTTACACATTACATAGTTTGATTGGGGGCTAAAGGAAATAAACGTAACATATTGGTAATTTTCTCCTATCATCAGTATCTCTTTTCCAGTGTGCAGGAATACTTATTAATGTATGTAATCTTTGACTTAATTACAAATCTATTCCTAATTTAGCTTGGCAACAAAACTTATAAATGTAGTCTCAGCACAAAATGTTTAAGGTAATTTAAATGGGTTGAACATAAATGAAATAAAGCCATTTTAACAAAGTAATTTGAACAAATAGTTTTTTTTTTTTTTAATGTACTCTCTTTTATAAAAGCAGTAGACAGTAGAAGACGAATTTCTTGTAAGTGCTTGAAATGAAACCGATCGTTCAAAGATTTGAAGCCTCTGACTTTGAGACATCCAGTTCTTCCACAAAGTCCCTCATGGTTCAGACTCCTGGAAGTAAAACCAATCACAAAACTGCCGATTTCCTTCATGTTGTGAAGAACCGTCTCAGATCCTGCTAAAATCCTTCAGGAGAGATAAAAATAGTATAGAGTCTAGAGCTATGAAATGAAATGAATGAAAGAGAAATGTTTGCGTTCAAAGATCTTAAACCTTTGATTGCATATATTTAGTATCTTTGCAAATCTGAGTGCTGGGATTTCTTCTCAAACTTTAGAAAGATGTCAGATTACTAGAGTGTTTTTGTTGTTGATGTTGTTTGTTTCAGGAGAAACTTTTCAGAAGCAGAGGCTCTCCGTTTAATTCCATCGCTGTCTATGAAAAAACTGTGTATTGAAGAATTCTAAAAGACACCGTTAGTGATTTTTCTTTCTTGTGGGAAAGCTTGTGTAACTAAACAAAAGCAGGCTGGAGATGTTTGTGTAGTTTATTATGCATTATTAATACAGATAAAAGCATCACGCTGGTGTAGAATCTGACTCTTGACCTCTGCACTCATTTAGTTCATTGTTTCTGTGAATGTGCATCAAACCCTGGGATTTTTGTTTTGTATTTATGAATTACTCCCCTCACAAACTGAATTAGTAATTCATGGCTAAAATCAAAAACACAGTTTAGCACTTTAGCTGTTTTATTTTTGCATCCCACAGCAGATTGTATTATATAAAATAATAAGCTCTCAATAGAAGCTCATTACAGGACGTTGTTGGGTCATAGAGTTTCTCCACTGGCTTCTTACAGTAATATTTTTTTTCTCACAATAAGGGCAAGAAAACAACTTCTGTAGCCAGTATAGAAAAGAAAGACCTTTTTTCAGTGAACCTGACAGAAATAATTAGCTGTAATGGATGTTCTGGAGTGTGTGAAGTCATTAGCGTCTCCAGAAACTGAGTCTGTAAATAAAGATCTGAAAATAATGCAGGGTCTATGAGTTTGTGCACGTATAGCTCTTATAGAGAGCTCTGTTGATCGGTGGTTGTTTGTTGTATTTGCTGTTCTCCTCAGAGTTGTTCAGTGCTTATCCCAGAAATATTATGAACCTTGAGAACGTATGTAGAGAGAGACTAAGTGTGCAGGATCACAGCAATCACAAGCCAAGAGTGAAACGCCTTCAGATGCGACCAAAATCTTAAATTATTTCACTTTTTTTTATTTGACGCATCTTGCAGCTTCAGTTTTTGATTTATTTCAACTTAATATTTTCACGGTCTAGTTTGTAAGTTCATGTGTCCCTTCATCTTAAATACATTGGATCAATTCAAATAACAATATTACTTAAGTCTGTGCTACAAAGTATATGTAAAATAAGTGTCTTTCATTTATTTAATGGATCACAAATTAAAATATAATAATTAATTTTGTGGACATAAAAAAATGGTAATTTTTGACAGTCACACAGGGTTAAAAAACATGACAAGAAGTAACTTGTGATGGATCTTTTTATCTGCATACAAATGCAAAAGTGATTGGAGACTTTTGTAAAAGATAGTTGTACTGTATGTCATTGTGGAAGAATAGTCTAACATCTATTTCTCTTCATTACTTCACTGTGAGTGGATATAAAACAAACATTGTGTATCTATTATACTATATGTCAGAACATTGTAGAAGTTGAGGATGATTAATTTTAATGCTTCATTTCAATAGATGTAGACTGTATGAATTCTGAAAGCTCAATTTTTCATAATGAACCCTTTAACAAAGAGGGAACAATTTTTTTTCATACTACAAGTTCAAGATGTTTAGTATTCAGGTTATTTGTACAGTAGTATTTAAAGGGATAGTTGAAAGCGTGATCTCTGGTGATTCATTAAAATGCAATGGCTTCTATCACTTTGAGAGTCAAAAAAAAGCTAATCAGGCAATACAAAATTAATACCTGTGACTCCTGACCATATATTGTTTTCTTATAGAAAAGAAAAACGATCGGTATGTGCAAGAAAACAAACCATTTATAGCCTCAGACAAACAGTCCAGAGTCATGTCTAGTTCACAAACGAAAGTTATTTCTTGCACATAGAAAATCTCAACCTGGTCTCATAAAAATACGTACATCTGTGCACTTTTTGTGCAACACCATTTTTATGTACTTTACTGCACATTTCCCCGCAGTTTCAAAGAGAAATTTCTTCTGTGTGGCGCTAAAACACAGGTACAATATGTGAAACCTGGTACATTTTATGATGTTGTTATAGGTATATATTGCAGCGTTTCAGAATTGAAATATCTGTGGACTGTAGTTAAAAGTAAAAGCTCTATCATGTTGGAAATATGCCCTACACCAAATCCAACCTGAAACCTACCCGATAGTGTCAACAAATGCAAAACTCATATAAACACACATTTGTTGATCATTTCTACTTACTATTTTGTTGAAGCGTAGTTACACAGGATTGAACCGGAGCTCATCTCTGTACTCCGTGAGCAACGAACAAACCTACCGTCTATGAAAACACAGAGATATAAAGCTGGGTATGTGTGATGATAACACTCAAAAGTATCAGTTTTCAAATATCCCAGTATATTAATATTGTTTTAAAGTCATAAAATGATATTCTTCAAGTAATTGTGCGAAAATTACACTTTATTAGTAGAAACTCTGTAAACTAGTGTCAAAAGGAATAAAAGGTTCACTGTCTGTAGTGTTAATTTCCTTTATAAACTGCAGTGATATGTACTTATTGGTACATATTGTACCCAGTTGTGTTTATGCCACGAGACCAGGTAGAAATAAATCAGCATACTTTGACGTCAAAGTAAATAATTTTAGTGCTTGAATAAATTCAGAGTGGTGCTTGGAGAAACTCTTGTCTCTATGAGCAGTAATAGTGATGTTCACTTTATCAAATAGAACTAACAAGACTTTATATTCTGTCTGCAGCGCAGCATCAAAGCTTTGAAGTGTTTCAGAAAGATCCTTCAAAGCTCAGGCTGCTGTCGGGAGGGACTGGAGGTGGAGGCGTCCTTTATTAGATGACATTGAGGAGTTTATCTATATTTCTTAAACGACTGTGACGCTCACTCATTAGGGGGCGAGTTCTCGTCTCTGTTGCAGCAGCTGTAAGAACTGGACCAGCAGGAGGACAGGCGGATCTGTGTCATTCCTCTAGTGCTCTTCCTGATTGATTAGAAACCTGTGGAGCTTCTTTCGTCTTTCACACGTCCCTGCTTAAGATGATCTCATTCACTCTGCTTAAAATCCAGCATATCAAGGGACCCAGGATATAGTAAATCAGTCAATCTTACAAAGACATACCCATATTTCATTTTTAAACATTTATGCTCATGCATTTTGCCAGACACTATTATCCAAAGTGACATATACTTTGCATTCAAGATTATACCAGTTCATGCATTTCATGGGAATCAAACCCATGACTTGGGTGTTGCAAGCATCCTGCTCAACTGTAACACCACAAAATCACGAGGAAAGAAGGAAAATGAATCCTCATTTTAGGATTGTTAGGATTTGTGCATTATAATATATTTATGACAGTATTTTCCCTCAGTTGTTAAATCAGAATGAGAATTCTCATATTCATTGCAGTTTGTTGATGAATATGCAGGTGCATTTTTTTTTTACATTTGTGTTGTCAAACTATTAAACAATGTTTTTGTTTGCGTAATATATGTGTGAGTTCTGTATAGATTTGTAATCTCTCTCTCTCTCTCTCTCTCTCTCTATATATATATATATAAATACACATACAGTATATATTTTAAAAATATTTACATATAGTTGCATGTCTATATTTAAATTCATGTAATTTATATTATAAATAAATATATTGTACATATGTAACATGCATGTATACATACATACTGTATGTAAACAAAACCGTTAATCACGATTAATCATTTGACAGCACCAGTTAAAAAAAAAACCCATCATAAATAGTTATTTATAATTGAAAACTCATTTTTAATGAGAACAAAAAAGTTAAAAATAATAAAGCAGTCATAATTTCTAAAACAGATCTGCTTCACGTCCTATATTGCCTTTAATTTGCAATATAATAGTTTATATTTCTTTTTTTTTTATTATTGTAATGCATTTTTATGAATGTGTGGTTGTAATATTTCATAGACTACAGCTGACAACTGCTACAATTTATTATAAACTAAAATAAAATACAGTTTTAATACTACAATTATTACTATAATTACAGATTATTGATGATTTTTTATATCTTATGTTAACATTAATGGCCTATTTAAATCAGTGTGTTGCTTGCCAATTAACAAACAATTTCTGAGTGCAATTTTTTTTGAACCCAAGCTTTTTAAAAAGGGTATTGCAAAATATTACATTGCTTCTTGCATTTTTTTAAAGTGAAATGTCCAGTGATGGCACTAAAAGCATGTTCAGTTGCATCCAAAACAAGTGGATATGAATCTGGCAACGTATCATTAATTTAGGAGATTCCGTCATGCAGTGCATGTAAATGCATTTGTAACTGTACTGAAACTTTCAGGAACGTGGTAACCATGTCATGATGTCCTTTATTTCATGATAGAGTAATAAACTCCAACATATTCAGAGGTGTGACCGTTCCTGTCCTTGAATGCAATTATTACAGTCCATAAATATGCTGCGTGGCGTTTGCAAACACGTCTCATTGAACTGTCAAATGAATGTCGACACACCCGGACAGAGAAAAGTGAAACGACATTTGAAGTCCTTGTCATTTGAACAGATGCTAAAAGACTTGTGTAATGTGAACGGGAGCTCCGGGTCGTCTCTGTACTCTTGGTAATGCATCTCTTTCTGTCTTTTTCTCCTTGCGTTTATGAGCAGATTATTATGAGCTGGCACAAGAATGCGGGTTGAAGGTTAATGTCTTCTGGCTGCTTGTGTATGTACAGTATGTTTCTCTCTGCTTGATGAAGCAGGACAGCTCTCTTCCTCGAGACATGTCCAACGAGGACATACAGCCGTCTGAGAAGCGCTGCGAGACCAATGACACCGGAGCGTTTCTCCCCCAAGATGCTTCCTGAATTAGAGACTTTGCGTCTGTTTTCTGAGGCTAATGTCCTAATGGATGATGCAGGGAAGCCTCCAGAGCAGCTCAGCCTTCATATCACTGAAAACACTGAAGACTTGAAACCCGCTTTAGTCTTCTGTCCTTAAAGTATGCACAGCTGTGCATTCTCGCAAGCCAACAATGTTTTAATTGCACCTCGTGGGAAAGAAAAGATGAGTTTGTTTCTTCATCAGATTTGGAGAAATGTTGCTCAGCAATGGATGCTCTGCAGTGAATGAGTGCCGTCAGAAAGAGAGTCCAAACAGCTGATAAAACATCACAATAATACATAGTCCATCAGTTAACATCTGGAGAAGACAAAAGCTGGTGTTTTAGACATTTTTAACTAAACTATGAGTCCATAATAACTAGTGGTGTCAAAAGCAGGATGTTAACGCAGTAAACAAATGTGCTTTATGCAATTATGAAACTTATGAACTTATGAATGGTTCATATTTTGGTTTTGAGAGTCCCAAACAACAGGTTGACATGAATGCAAGGTCAAAAACACTTTTATTTTCTAATTATATGCATTTATTTTGACCTTATTTGTTTGACTCCTAAATGATTCGCTTAATGATTCATTTCTCCAGACTCCTCTAGCGATTGGTTGATTTCATTTAAATCAGTGTTTGTGAGGTTTTATCGCTCCAAAAGTGACACCTAGTGGTGAAGAATGAATTTGCATTTTCATTCAGATCAACGAGAAAAGATCAAGTGGGCGATGAATATGCTAATGTTTAATTTTGATGTCAACATCAAACGGCTTGAGACTCGTTTTAAAAATGGCTCATTTCAATGATTCAGAGTCGACTCTTTCTTTTGAGAGACAATGGGTCTCATTCACTAATAATTGCGTTCATTTTTCGCATTTATACGCACATTTGAACTTCTCATGAAAACTTTAAATGAGCGTGCAGGAGGTTAGTAATTTGCATAATACACGCCCAAACCAGCTCCATATAAGGGCTTTCCTCAAAGTGTCACTCATCCAGAGAAAGACAATTATGGCACAGAAACAAAAGGCAAAGAAAAATAACGTTAGCGATAATGAACATGAGGTTTTACTGTTGGAGGTGGAAGCCAGAAAAAATTTGCTATTTATATTCGTCTCAGCAAACATATCTGTGCTCTCTCCTTAGACCTCTAATTATTCTGTATTATCAATTTTTTGTTACTTTTCTCCCACCCTGTAAATAACTTTATACACTGTGCACTTTCATTTCTGTCGCTGAGGGGCACTTTAATGTGCATGTTTTTATAATAGTTTATATTTTCATTTTTTTATTTTATTATTGTCGTCATAAAACATTTTACAAGATGTTAACTGATGAACTGGAGTGCTGTGGATTATTGTGTTGTTTTTATCAGCTGTTTGGACTCTGTTTCATTCTGACGGCACCCATTCACTGCTGAGCATCCATTGCTGAGACACTGATGTCATGCTTCATTTCCCCAAATCTGTCAAAGGAACTCAAGTTGTTCTTGAGTCTATCTCATCCTGAGTCTATCTCATGTCATCCTATCTGCCACGTTTCAAGATTTTTCATAATATGCCGTAAGCAGACAGTTGAAGGGCATATGCAAAATCAATCTCCACCTGCTCGTGTGTGTCCTCGGCTCTGAGCAGATTCATGAATCACAGCGGGAGCTGTTTCTGACAGAGGAGTGTTGGGTTCGTCTGTGTAAAGAGTTTTCAGAATCGACTGCTATATGAACACACAACGATGTGAATCCTCCAAAATCGTTAGTTGAGGACTTTCAAGTGTGATATATTCATTTGGTTTTGTTGATTTGGGCTGTACAAGTCTTGTTCATCCTTCACTTTTAAAGGTAGAAAAATAGGTTCCAATTTTTCCTTTCTTTTTTTATGTTGAAACATTATTTTGCTTCCTCAAAGATTCTTCCCTCCCCATATGACAAAAAAAAATTACAATTATATATATATATACACACACACATACAACATGTTACAAAATATATTTATAGGAAAATATGTTCTACCAGTTAGTTTTCTTGGCCATTTTTTGCATATGTTTGAAAATATATTTTAAAAAGCATTCCAAAATGTATTTTGCCCTAAATGATGTTTGCAAACAAGTTTCGGGAGTATCACGCACGAATGATTAAACCGCAGCTGCATCCGATCTCCCTATTACCTGATTACCCTATCAGAGCCTTGAGGTTTCCCTTTAAATACTCCTTTGAATTCCCTTCCCTGTCACCTTAGTTCTTTGCATCCCTCCACCACCCCTTACTCCACCACGATTCCATAATTTGATTAGTTTCTGCATCTAATATCTAATTTCTAAACTCAGCAACTAAACGCCCCTGGCCATTCTGCAGCCAGAAGCTTCTCATTTCACTTCCTCCCGGGGGGCACGCGGGATCAGGCCGGGCTCCGGGCTCTGCCCAACCCTCGCCTCCTAGGGGTAAAAACCTAGGGTTCCCAGCCTGCTCCCCAGACAGCGTGCCAAACATGCTTACTTTATTATCATGAGGAAGTGGGAACTCGTGAAATATATTTCATTTCAAAAAATACATTCACTTGTCAAATTAGATTTTTTTTTTTCTTGTCTATAATGTGTGAATGTATTTAAATAAAAATAAATGTGTGAAGTTTGTAGGCTACTGTAAGATTTGAAATGGATGCATTTCTTATCAATGAAATAAATGTTGAAATATATTTTGGTATATTTATTTATTTTGTCATCTGAGGTTTTTATTGTAGTCACAACTTCAGATGCTTCTTGTAAAAGTTTTTAAGAATTTGATGAAACATGTTTGAGTTCATACTGCAAGTCTCTCTAAAAAAGGGGAACCATTTTTCTCCCCCATCGAGACTGAAGTGGATGTGTTAGGAAAAATAATTTAGCTTTAATAAAACATGGCTGAATGGGCAGGATGAGCTTCGTGGTGATTCTAAGTTACACAGAATCTTGTAAAATCTGATCTACTGTGGTTGAGAGATTGGTTTGAGGCCAAAGGGGAAAACCGCAGGTCAGCAAAAACAAACAAAGAGCGAGTTGGCATTCAGCTGCGTTTGTAAGAGATACGGCGTTCCACATTACTCTAAATCTTCTCAAACAGGCCTCTTTCCCTTTGAGCCGCCTGCTGAGAGATTGATGACCGGGTCAGAGCTTCACTATAGACCCACAGGAACTGAAATATTGGCTGATTGCTGGTTTGGTGATTACGGTTTTTAAGATGTCAGTTTTTATGGTCAAAGACACGAGGAGCATCACCCACAGCCCTCGGAGGCTGAGATACAGCGTTTCCATAGCAACTGCCTCCCATGCGTCCGAGGCTGCAGTCAAACGGCTGCGTGGAAATGCACTGAATATGGTATACGGACTCAATAATTCATTGAGCTCTGTAAGATGAGTTCTATAAAACCAGTATTGCAGAAACACACAGGTCTGTCCTAAAGCTTCCTCTCAATAAAACTGAACAGGTACGCAAGAAAAGCATTTCCCAAGGTACTGTGTTTATATTAAGGGATTTTCAAGGTGTTTTTATAAATACCTGTATTTCTGTTGTGTTTTACACTTAAATCTATAAACTTAACAGATGATTTCTTGTCAGAAACTAGCACGTTTTCACAGAAAATATTTACTTACAAATTTTTTCTACAAATATGAAGGTAAAACTATGGCCCATTTTCATGGGAATGTTTTATTCACTATTTTTGAAAGGGAATACTGGATTTCTTTCCCCCTCGGTTAATATTCAATGGATAGTCAGCATCAGCGCAGTCTCAGAAGGGTCAACGCTTCATGTTTATAATGTGCACAAAATAGTTTGTGCATTTTACTTTGTTTTATACTTTTTAATGTTCATAAATGTTCATAATTCAATTAAAAAATTTCAGTACATTTTCCATTAAATTTACAGACATTTTCTGTGACCCTAAAAGGCCATTGCACAAATCTTTCGTCCGAAAAGCATTTTTGTGTGTTGAAAAATGAATACGACCTCACGTCGTTTCAATCACATTTACAGGATGCCTCCAAAACATTCGTCTGTCATGAAAAAAAATCGGACCAGGTTTGATTTTCTGCGTTTTCACATCAGTAGCAAGCAATTTGATAAGAAAGGATGACGAATACAAAAAGTATGAAAAATACATATGAACATTTCGGACTTTAAGACAACACAATGTAACGTGTAATTAAAAAAAAAATTACAATTAAAAAATTTATATGGTAAATATTAGAAGTGCATAAATGTTAATATCTTTTAAAAGATAAAAAGGTTTTTGTCTTACCCAGTGATAACATTAAAGAAGTGACTACAAGGGACTACAAATTTTCCATTTAATTATATATACAGCTCTGGAAAAAAATAAGAGACCACTGCAGAAAAATAAGTTTCTTTTGGGTTTTATCCTAAAAACT
>JAUMHE010000071.1:17706304-17718308 GCA_032359235.1 Enteromius mattozi | reverse complement strand
ATTCGTCGGTCACCGACGTGACGTCTCCGTTCCCTTCTTCAGGGAACGAGGGTTACAATACGTAACCGAGACGTTTACCATTATTAAATAAATAATTTAAAGTGCGTCTCCCGCTTCTAAACCACCGTCCCAAAACAAGGGCTTTTTCCCCAATTTTAACAAAGGGGGTTATTCCATATTGAAGAGTAGTACTGAGATAAATGAGAGATTTTACACTTTTTATGAACAATTTTCCAAACCTCTTTAGAATGAAGCAGTATTGGGTTGGACTGCTGCTTTAAATTTCCATCTGTAATTTGTGAGAAAGCTTCTATTGGTCGGAAAGGGGAGGTGAGTTGTCTTTCTATTAGTACCCAGTCTAAAATTTTGCATTTTTAAACATTCAGGAAGGAATAGCAACTTTTTCCCCTGCATTTCTGAATTTGTGCTAGAATTGTGATTAAAAAAAAGTCACAATTACCTTTATATATTTTTTTGTATTTCTTTACAGCAACAAGCCTCCATAATAAAGACAGGAACAGTATTTTCTTATGTTTTTTTATAATCTATTTTTACAGTGTAGTAAGCTAGATCACATGCTGTATTATAAAACATAATTACGGCTGATTCGATGAGGCAAATCTGATCTTTTAATTTTCTATTAATGCACCAAGGTGGTCACCAGCAGTAAATGACCTACACATTTATTAATAACAATAAATCATGAAGGAAGTTAATTAGGAATATTATAAGGTTTGTTTTGTGGCTTTCCTCAAAGGCATAAATTGATAATAACACAACGTCAATGATATTTATTTTAATTAGAATAGTTTTGATGTAATTGTTTCATGCACTGGTCCGTAGTTCAGCAGTGTTTGTGGTCATTAATGTATTTGTTGTGCGGGTGTCTCTCTGCAGTACAGGTTCTGTGTGAGATGGAGCTCATTAACAGATCCTGAGCTCTTGATAAAGCGGCCAGATGAGAGCCATTACAGCGAGAGGAAACTTTCATTCTGCTAATTACAGCAGCAGCAAACGCTTTATCAGTGAAATCACACAAACTGATTAAAAGAATACAGTGTCTGTGGCAAAGAGAAGCAAGCTAATTTGAGTCATTTAGACTTGAGAGTGTCTAAATCATGAATTAAGTGCTGTCTGTGTGTGTGTGTGTGTGTGTGCGTGCACCTGGTGTTTATCAAGTTATAGGGACCAGTTGTAACCACATACAGTCTGTACAGTATAAACACCATTACACCTATAGAGAGACCCCATAAAACATGGAAACACAACATGTGTGTGTTACCTTTGACGCTGACTTTGTGCTCTCCAGTGCCGGGGTGTGAGATCAGGTCCACCTGGATGGCGACCTCCCCGATGGATCCAGACGTGGACTGACCTGAAATCAGTTTTGAGAAACATGAGGATCATACAGTATGTCAGATGAGCACACTAAACACACACTACATAAATACACAACAAAACATATAAATACTGATTAATGAAATGTGCTTCAGCTTGACTTTCTAGAAAGATAGATAGATAATAAATCATTACACACACACACAAACACAAATAATAATTTATAACCAGCACACACAATGTTACAAAAATAAAGAAAACATACATATAAACAAAATAATATTAATGTATAACCTACTTAAAAAAAAAAGTAAGAACTGCTACATAATAATTCATTTGAACAAAACATATAATATTAAGAAGAAAGAGAAAAATAATTATTAATAGGCACCAAATAAACACACAGAAAAAAAATAAATAAAAAAATAAAAAAATAAAAATATATATATATATATATAATATAACAACTAAAATTATAATTACTTGTAATCTACTTGTAAAAAAGGTAGTAGTAAAAATAAATTAAATTACTAAATATATCATGCACACACACACAACTTGTATTTCTCACATCTGTATATGTTTTTTCTGTCTGATACAACAATAAATCAACTTATGCTACACATAAGAGAAGCACAAAAAATACAAAACTGGTGTTAATTAGCATTTAGTCTGTGCCACCTGAAAATCGGAAATTAAAATCAATAAAGTTATCAAGTTGTTTAACTTTATTAGAGAGAAAGTTGGAGAGCTGCAGATGCTTTAAGGCTGTTTAAAAAAAAAAAAATAAATAAATAAAATCAGAGTCATTGCTATCTTTTACGAAAAGTCAATACGGTATAATCTATCCTGAGAGAGATTCATTTCCCCTCGATTCATCTTTAATAGCTTGTAGACTGTCAAAGCCCAGAATTCACAATCCCATAACTCTAGTCTAATGGAAATCAGGATGCTTGCTGGTTTAGACTATATTTTTGGAAAAATGAAATGGTGTCGTCTCTGGAGTAGATCCAGACAGAGTCCACTCTGAACGGGAGAATAACGGAGTGAACGCCGTGTTTAGTATCTTTGCATCTGCCCTTCAAAGTCTGCAGCAAACAGATAAACCGTCAAGGCCCTGTTTAACTAAAAGAACTGAAGACTCGTGTCAGCTAAATGACCTACAGCGTCCACGGCAGACATCAACAATCAATCACCACTGAATTAACCTCCTCTCTGCTTTCATTCGCTCTCTGACCTCCGAACAAACACCAGCTTTCACAAAGACTCTCTGAAAAAGATGCACCAAGAGTCTGAGGATTTATTTTCCAGGCTGGAAATGCAAACAAACTTAAACAATGCTGCTGATAAACACTAATCGAGCTGTGGCAACTGCAACTAATGCTAAATATTAAATTATTAGTCAATCAACAGGTGGTAAATGAACTTTAGAACATTGTCTGCAAGGAAAGGAATTGTTAACTATTATACAAAAATAATAATAATAACACGAAATATTTAATACATATAAAAATAACAAATACACAAAGTAGTAAAATAATATTTATCAATTCAATTTAATTATTTACAATGTTTATATTATAATTTACATTATATAAATTTGTTTGATAAATTTACATCTTACCAAAGCACCAATAAGTCACTACTGTATATAATTGATACTACAACAATATTTATAATAATAATAATAATATTATAATATAATATAATAAGTATAATAATAAATTTAAATTAAATGTAGAACATTATCTGCTAGGATAGCATAAATACAACAAATAATAATAATAATACCTATATTCAATATTTTATACAATATGCAGTGTGCAATATGCATCTATCGTTGTATGTATAATAAAAATAACTTTATACATAATAATAATTTATTCTATTCTATGCATACATTTCCCGCTTAAATGTGGGAAATGTCCTGCTTATTTAAATAATATTAGCAATTTTATATACAGAAATACAAAAAAATCTAAATTTTATTGCATAAATTTGTGCATAAGTTTTTTTTTTAGAGGGTTCATATCATGAAGAATCACATTTTCATCGATCTCCTTAGACTTTCAGGACTCTTGAACTTTCTCTATTGAATTATAAATCTTTTACATCGTGATTCAGCTTCATAAAACTTATTATAAATGACCTCAAGGAGAAAACCAAAGTAATAGTAATAAAAAAAATGTATGATATGACCACTAAAATCAAAAACAATCTCTCCTCTGGTCTGTAGACGATCAGACAGATAAAGTCCAGTGGAGAGTCAGTGAGGTGGACTCTGAGCTCCAGTGACAGGCTCTCGTCCATCTCAGACACACTTTCACAGGCCTTTTCACGGACAAAGAAAATAAAGCTGTCTCTGGAGGGAATCCAGAAAGATTCAGATATCAGGTCATGAGCTGCAGGAGATATTCCCTCGCTTACTTACACAACTCTGAAGGAATCAGAGGTCACAGCAAACTATGGAAGTGCTTAAATTGTGTTGATATTCCTGCATTGATAGAGTTAGACTTCTGATGAACACATTATTTAAATCAAGGCCAAATAAGCTGCTTTGTATTTCTCAGAGGGTTTGCACATCATTATCACTTCATATCATCATCTGATTCAAATGCAGGGCAACATATCTAGGAAGATGCACATAAATGTATTTACGACTAAAGATTGTGGGCAAGGTATCTATAAGGAACAGGTGAACACACAGACACACATGCACACAGAGGAGTGTATACATGCGCACACACACACACACATAAGTGTATACACGCACACATACAGAGGAGTATATACACACACACACACACAGAAGAGTGTGTACAGGCACGCATACACACAAACAGTGGAGTGTACACACACACACACACATGAACACAGAAGAGTGTATATACGCGCACACACACAAACACAAAGGAGTGTATACACACACACACAAATACAGAAGAGTGAAACAGAAACAGTTGTGCTACTAAGTATGTTTTTAATTTAGTGTATTTTTGATCAAATAAATGCTTAAGAGACTTCTTTCAAAAACAATAAAGATCATAATTATTAAAACCACATATATAATGCTGTTAGATTCAGTTTTAGTTCAGTTTAAAGACTTTTCCTGACAGTGCATTAAAGAAATGTGTCTGCTGTGTAAAATCCCTAGAGCTTCTCCATCTGAACCAAAAGAGCCCAGATATCCCAGAAATCCATCACCCGCTCCGACAGAAAACCCCCAGAACTGCAGTGATGAATAACTCCGAACATGAAGCTTGATGAATTATAAACAGTGTACGGGGAAGTAAACATACACCCTCAACTCAACACACAAAACTGTGCTTCACACATTAGAAATCATTTTCTATATGTAGCCTCTGGCCTCAGGAGAGAGAGAATACTGCACAATATATATTCTGTAGTGTATGCTATTAAAAGCATCAGTCTCCATATAAACATATTAAATAGTAGTATGGTTGTCACATGACCTCATTTAGTTGCATGTTTAACTCAAGTGAAGTTCATTTACTATCTTTAAAATAAATAGTTTGCCAAACTTACTGTCTGCTGGCAGATAAATAAAATAATGAGTGGAGAAATATGACTTCTGGTTCACTGGTCATGATGGAATGTCAATTCAAGCGAACTGCATTGTGGGATACCGTGGCTCTGTGCCAAAACCTGCTGGTTATTGTCTTAACTGCTCTCACTGTGTTGTCATTAACTAAAATTACTAAACATTTCTTTATTTGGAATAAAAATAAAACTTTTATTATTAGACAAAAACGTAAAATTTAAAAAAGAAATAATTTAAATGAAAATGAGAAACATTGACTTACAGCTAACTGAAAAAAGAATAAGTAATAAAATTACTAAAATTAAAACTGAAATAATACAATTATAAATTATAATAGAAAATAACTTATAATTAAAAAACTACTGTACATAACAATTACTAAAACTGAAATAAAATAAAGATAAATAGAGTTATTACAAATAATAGATAAACAGTAAAAAAACAAAAGCACAAAACAAATTTACTACAAAAAAAAGTTACAAAATAAGTACAGTAAGTGTTACATAAATAAATAGAGCAGTTTTATCATATAATATTTAGAGTATTAGAAATTTATTTTCTGTATGGGCTTCTTGCTTCTGTTGAAGTTCTTTAAAATATCTTCTGTGTTCAGCTAGAAACTCATTCATCATGAGAGAGAGTAAATGATGATCTCTTTAGGTGGGCTTATTGAATAAAATGTTGTCTACTTTATTTGAAAGCAGAGCAGTTCCATGAAATATGTTTCACGAGTTCCCACTTTCTCATTAATAACCAATAGTAAAAGCATGTTTGGCGTACTGTCCGGGGAGCAGGCAGAGAGCTCCTGAGACCCCGAGTCCTAGGGAATTAACCCCTAGGAGGCGAGGGCTGGGCAGAGCTCGGTGTCCGGCCTGATCCCTGCATGCCCCCTTGGAGGAGAGTGGGATGGCCGAAATTACTAGGATGGCAATTCGGCCTAGAGAAGCAATAAGCTTAATAGAGGGCCGTTTAGAGCGGTAACTGAGGTAGCTGGACACCAGGTGTCCCCGACTAAGCAAGCCAAAGGCGACGGTGGCAAGGAACCAAAACTCCACGTGGGAGAAAAAAACCTTGAGAGGAACCTGGCTTAGCGGGGGCCAGTTCTCCTCTGGCCGGAGACCCGACTCCTGATCCCCAGTTAAGTGGTGTAAGGGGCGGTGGAGGGATGCTGGTTAATCATTCGTACGTACTCCTTCTGAAATTTGTTAGTAAAACATCATTTAATACGATGTCTAAAGATGGATCATTCAGGACTGTAGATTTTTTTCTCTTATTTTTTTTTTTCAATTTTAAAACGTATTTATCTCACACAGTGTTTATCTGAATGCATTGTGGGACTGACTTTGGAATCACTGGAATCTATCTATTCATGGTTTTCAGTCACGTGACCAGCTTGAAGACCTGGAGGGTCTCAAAACAACACCTCTTAAAACAATAAAACAAAGGTATGTGAAAAACTTTTGGAAAGTTTTGGCCTTTTGCAATCCCTATGAAGCACCTGCAGCAATATTTCAATCATTAAACAGTGCGACAAAACATTCTAGAAACACTTAAAGGGCCTTAATATATTTAAAACAGTAATATTAAAATATCAAATTCAGTAATCACTGTAGTTGCGTAGTTTACATAAGAAAGCAGATGGGACCAGAATATGAACACAATCCTCTTAATGGTTCAGCTCATATAAGCTATATTAATAACCTATATTTATAATTAATGGTTTTCTATGGGAAAGCACTTAATGTAAAACTTTTTACGTTGCCTTTATATTCTGGCTTCATCTGCTGGCCTGTACAAAATATACATCATCAGTGAGGTGTCATACAGAAATCTTGCATATAAAGTATCGCCGCACACTTTAAAACTGCATACTGAACAAACCAAGTGAGCAGAACCTTCTCACTGCATGAAAGCGTCTCTGTCTATGTCTCTCTCTCTCTCTCTCTCTCTCTCCTGACAGCCAGATGTACGATCTTCTCCCCCAGGAGCACAAACACACTCTTACCTTGAGAGGTTTGGGTGCATATATATTTCTTGATCAAGGCATCTGTGGGTTGAGTGTAAAGGCTGAGGGCGTATTTCAAGGACTTGAGATCGGGGCTCTTCTCCAGGAAGGTTTTCTTCAGACCGTTTCCACCTGCATGGAAATATTGCTGAAAGGAGAAACAAACAGACTGGTTACTGAGAGACTCAGACGTTCTGTGTGTATCTGCAGATCACGTTCCTTCACTCAGAAAACACCTATTGACCGACAGAACAAACAAATCATATACAGTAAAGGTACAGTTCTTGGTGAAGAAGCATGGTTACTTCTACTAAGAAGCACATTTTCATGTCTTTATATATTGGATGAAATAAAGTCAATTTTTAAAAACGGAATTCTTCATTATTCTTTAAACGTTTAAAAAACACTGTAAATACTTTTTAATGTGTGTCAAATAATAAATAAATACAAAATAAAATAAAAAAATATTGGCTTAAACTGAGAAAATTGGCATAGGATTTACTTATTTTCACTCAGAATTTGCTAGTAAATTTCACAAATAATTACACAGTAACATTGATTTAAACCAGAAATAATGAAGTAGAATGACTGAAATGCTTTATTGTAAAATGCAAACATTTTATTTTATTACTGTATTATATTTTATATATCACATTTTATTATAAGCACTATATTATTTTATATAAAATATTGTTTATTTCCAGTAATTTACACAATCTCATAAAAATTCTGAAAAATTTGTTATGATAATAAAATCTAAATATACAAATTATATAATATTAAAATAAAACATTATTAATAAAACTATAATAATTTTAATAACTTTAATAATAACACTTTTTTTAATTATAAAGTTGCACTGTTTGACCTGTGCATATTTTGTTTAATAAAAAAAAAAGCCTCCTTAAATTCCAGCACACACAAACGTTATAGAGTTCAGAAGGGTAATGTAATTACATATGATTACATACAATGTAATTTTACGGCAGTATACCGTTTTTGGAAGTAAAAAGAAAAAAAATCATATAATTTACAGTGAATAACCGTAAATTGACATTCCCAGAATTCCCTGCATTACATTTCAAATGTGATGTTTTTTTGTCTAAATAACAATGTTTCTTACCAGTTTTGTAGGGTTGTATGTTACATCTAATGTTGTTCAATCAATATTTATTTTATTATTTCAGCTTAAAAGGTGTAGTATGTAAGATTGACAGCTAAAGTTTTAAATCTTAAAGTGCAGTGTGTATAAACTTATTGTCTCTCAAAAGAAAGAGTCGACTCTGAATCATTGAAGCAAGTCGGTTTTAAAACGAGTCTCAAGCCGTTTGATGTTGACGTCAAAATGAAACATTTGCATATTCCCCGCCCACTTGTTGATGTTTGGAAAAATGAATCATTGAGCGAATCGTTTGGGAGTCATTGAACAAATAAGCTCGAAATAAATGCATATTATAAGAAAACAAAAGTGTGTTTTTACCTTGCATCCATGTCAACCTGTTGTTTGGGACTTTCAAAACCAAAATATGAACCTTTCATAACCCATAATAGAGGCACTTTAAAAGCAGCTTGTGATAGGCTTTGGTTAGTCATGTGACTTTCTCATCACCACCTTCTCATGGTGAATATCAAAGTATTACAAAAACTGATTTCAGTACTTCAGTTGGTTGGTATATTAACATTATATCAGTAATCAGGTCAAACCTAAAATCTTGCTACCATATTTTTAAAGTATTTTTTTTTTACTGTAAATTTTACGCAATTAGAAATATCATCCATTCATCAGAACAGAATATGATTTGAACGTCTTTAATAAAACGTTGTCAGTGGACTCTGCAGAAATATTCACAGCTTCATACGGTTAACCGAGTTAATCCTGAGTTAACGGTGATAACTGGTCTGTCAGCTGAACACAATCAGATCGCCCATCCAGCGCTGGACACGAGTGTGAGAGGCCGCTGCCATTGGATCAGATCTGCTTTATTATTCTATTAGCGTAAGGGCTGATTAGAGAGGACGAGCGCTGACGTTTGCATGTCTGCCGTGATTGAGACAGATGAGATTTCCAGCCAGGAATCAATTGCTCCGGCGCTCAGGAAAGGCCAGGTGTCCTTCTCAATACTTGCATTTAGTTTTTCCCTTACTTTGACCTTTACAATCAAATCAAATATTTTTAATCATACATTATTAAAATTGTATTTTAATTGTATACATTTTAATTGCATATATATATAAAATGCAACTCACTGGTCAGAATAAAAAAATATATATATAGAAATTAAATTACTCATCTAAATATTTATAAATATCTAAATACTGTTTGAATTTAGGTTCCTCGCTTTGACCTTATTAAAATAAATAAATTACTTATACATTTATTCGTTAAGCATCATTCATATAAAACTTCAAAAAAATAAATAAAATTTATAAATAAATTACAATAGGAATGGTATCATGTCTATATTATCTATTAAATTCAATGGAAATAAATAAAGAAATAATACATTTTATTTGTGAAGCATCGTTCATATCTATCTATAAAACTCAAGATAAATAAATAAATAAATAAAATACATTTAATTTGAATAGGATAATCTTTATCTTATTTATTAAACTCAATAAAAAATAAATAAATAGATAATTTTATTTATGTAGCATCATTCATATTTACATCTATAAAATTCAAGAAAAATGAAAATGTATCAATATACAAATAAACAATACATTTTATCTGTGTAGCGTCATCATATCTATAAAACTCAGTAAAAATAAATGATAAATAAATTATTAATTTTATTGGTATAGCATTATTAATCTCTATCTATAAACCTCATAAAATCAAAAATAATAATAATAAAAAAAGGATACACCTATCTGTCTATAGTTCGCTCTGTCTGTCTCTTATTGTCTTGTTTTTGTTTGTTGGCTCTGTCTGTGATGAACCCCGGCTGATGAAGGCCTCTGGCTGTGAGCTGGACTGATTGAGCCGATGATGATTGGCTGATGTGGTTTGTCGGCTGTATTGATTGGTCAGGACTAGCACTTTGGTAATAATACAGAATAAAGAATAAACAAGCTTGTATGAAACTCATCACAGTAACAGATTCAGTGCACGTATTAAAGATCATGTTTATGTGTTCCATGTGCTTTCATGCGCTGATCAGATCAGTCTTTGTGTTATAAAAATACTTGCAATATGATTGATTTCAAATGCATGCTTTTTTGATCTTCTGGTGGCCCATTATTTCAGCTGCATTATGCATACAGGGTTTTTTCTATGGTGCGTTTGAGAGCAGTGGTGAAGGTCCCGCTTTATTGTTGTTGTTTTTTTTATTTTTTTTTATTCATGTTCTATTTGATGTTCCATTTCTCATTTGCAGATACATTTTGCATTTACCTCAGATGATCAGCAACACAGTAATATTATATTCCAGTATATTGTGTTTGTAAAGTATTAAGAGGCACCAAAAAAAAACAAAAACAAAATTGGAATACATAAAATATATTTATTTTATTTAAGCTGCCTTAAAACTAGATAAATAAATTAATCTGCAATTAAGTTGCATTAGATAATAATACTTGCATTTACAGAATTATTTGATTATTTATTTATTAATTAGAAATCACAACAATGCATCAGTCTAACAACATATTGAGATTTATAAAACAAAAAAGGTAAAAATGTGCCAATGTGTTAAGAAAAATAAATGTATGTAATTCAAGATATACCTTTTATTCTCTGCAAATACATCTTACAATGTTATTAATTTATTTTAATATTGTTTATCTTGCTAAATATTTATATATCAGAATGTCTACCCAACAATTGTTTTGTACTTCTAATGTTTTGCATATCTAAATATCATACAGTTTTCCTCGCAATTTGACTTTAAATAATTAAAACAAATATATAAAAATAAATTACAATAAAACTAATAATACATTTCATTTGTATAGCTTTGTGCATCTATATAAAAAGGAATAAAATGTAAATATTTCCACCAAAATGTGGTGGAAAAGTAAAAATAGCCAAGATACGGGTTTTCCCTTTAAAAAATATAACTAAGTAAAAATAAAAAATCGAAAAATAAATTGAATAAAGAAAAAAAAAATGAATGAAAATATACATTAAATAAGTCTTACAATATTATTGATTTATTTTAAATAATAGTAATAGAAAATATAAAAAAATAAAGTGCACTGATTCATTGATGAATTTATGTTCAAAAAGACAAAACAAGACATCAGACAGAGATTCTCTTTATCTGGCTGTGTCTCTTTTCTTCCCTCACACATTAATTGTTATTCTCATTGATCTCAGCAGATATCTTTGCTGTTGTCGCTTTGCACCTCGAGCACAGAATCCTGAGCTCATCTCTGCGTGCTGCTGTTTTCACCAAAATTTACTCAAGGCTTTTGTGAACTTCCCTAATTAGCTTCAGTCCTCAGAATACCAATGAGCCAAATTCCTACTCCATGACCGATCCCAACAACATCTGCATATTTACACCACACATGTGACCCTGGAGCACAAAACCTGTCTTAAGTGACTGGGGTATATTTATAGCAACAGCTAAACATACACTGTATGGGTCAAAATTATTTATTTTTCTTTTATGCCAAAATCCATTAGGATATTAAGTAAAGATCATATTCCATGAAGATATTTAGTAAATTTCCTACTGTAAATATATCAAAACTTCATTTTTGATTGGTAATGTGTATTGCTATGTGCTTCATTTGGACAACTTAAAAGGCGATTTTCTCAACATTTAGATTTTTTTGTACCCTCAGATTCCAGATATTCAAATATTGTCCGATCCTAACAAACCATACATCAATGGAAAGATTATCTATTCAGCTTTCAGATGATGTATAAATCAAAATTTCGAAAACTGACATTTATGTCTGGTTTTGTGGTCTCAAATACAGTCACACACCACATGTGTGTTCATCAGTGTTGGGGAAGCTACTCTGAAACTGTAGTTTGACAAGCTACAAGCTACTCGTAAATTAAAGTAATTAAACTACAGTCAAGCTACCCTTTTGGAAAAGTAGTTAGCTACACTACAAGTTACTATCAAAAAGTAGCTAGCTAC
>JAUMHE010000071.1:17667652-17689730 GCA_032359235.1 Enteromius mattozi | reverse complement strand
CTTGGATACTGTTTACGAATCTGTTTTGCCCTTGGATATACCTGTTTGCCGATGTTTGAACCCTGCTTGTTTGACCATGTTGTGTATCATTAAAGCTTGCATTTGGATCTTACGCTTGCCTGAGTCCCCGCCCCTTGTTACACCTATAAACTCACTCAAACAGATCCAGCGCAGTAAATAAATAAATAAATAAATAAATAAATATATATAAAATGAATAAAAAGTTCAAAAAGAGAAAATTATCTCTGCTGTGCCAAATAAAGTGAAGCTAAAGTTAAAAATCTAATCAAATAAATACATTGACAGTGATTTATAAAAAATAGCATCAAAGCAATTTAACGCAACACAACGAAATGCAAAAATAATTTAATAAAATGAGATTAAATAAAATAAAATAAAATAAAACAATTAAAACAACTTTTTTGTGTTTTCAAAGAGCCACAGGAGAAACTAAAAATAACTATAAAATAAAATCTAATAATAAAATCAAATAAAATTGACAGCGATTTATACTGTAGAAAAAACCTGACATGAATAGCAAAATTAGATAAAACACATTGACAGTGACCTGTGCCAGACTTGCCAACAAAAGCAAAGCAAAGAAAAATGAATAAATAATAATAATTAATAAATTAAATGAAAATATAAAATACAAACACATTTACACTTCTGTTCTGAACAAGGGCCTAACAAAAAGCTAAATAAAATAAAATATTAAAAATAAATAAATAAATAAACAAACAAACAGTGACAGCAATCTGGTGAACAAACACTTGACTTAAAATATAAAATAATATTCATTTTCTTCAATTAGCAACACACTAGCAACCAAACAGCAAGCACAACAGTATGCACACAGCAATGTCCAGCTCCAAACAGCACAAACATCCACTCAGGATCCTCATTTATAAACACACTGGACTCTCTCAGACTCCAGCAGAAAGTCAAGTCAATCTCACGGGGTTAACTTTTCATATTTTCCAGAGGGCTCAAATGTTTTGGTGTTTTCACAGAGCCACAGGAGAAGATGCATTCATGAGATGTTCCTGTACAAAAACACAAACACCCACACAGAGCCCAGACAGACTCTGTGGATAATCACAGGAGGAAAGAGTTATGGCTCCATCCAGATTTCATTGAGATTAACAGTCAATCGATAAAAGCAAACAGCGGAAAAGATTAACGGCCGTGTCACCAGGTCTGGCTTGATTAGAAGAAGGTCTTACACAGTGTTAAGGTTGCTAAACATGAAGATTAACACCGGGCTGATATGAGCCCAACACTGACTGACCTCTTCATTAATAGATTAACAGTTCCCAAAAACCAACACATTTTTGTTGTGATGGCCCTATTGCTGATCTTACTGGGACAGGAGATCACGGAACGAGAAAAGAGAAAGTGCAGAGTAAAAAGCTGTTACCCTTTCAGTCGAATCACTTCGACATTACATATGGGAACTCGCCAGAGAGACCAATTGCCTTTGAGCTTTATACAAAAGGCCAATGAATATTGGCGTGCACTTGATTGCACTTAGGTGCACCTCATCACTACGTGAGTATTTTTGACCTTGCATCCATGTCAACCTGTTGTTCGGGACTCCAAAACCAAATATGAACCTTTCATAACCCATAATAGAGGCACTTTAAAGGAGTAGTTCACCCTAAAATGAACATTTACGGTACTTTAAATATGCTTGAATGAACAAATCCAGGATTAAGATGTTTTTATCTAAAAATATGAGTCTATAATCCATTTATTATGGATTATGGACACATGTTTTCGTTTTAAAACATCTTAATGCTGGATTAGTTTGATCTTTTGTCTTCTCCAGATGTTAACTGATGGAGTGGTGTGGATTATTGTGATGTTTTTATCAGCTGTTTGGACTCTCATTCTGATGGCACCCATTCACATTCATTGCTAAGAGACACTGATGCAGACACATTTCTCCAAACCTGATGTAGAAACACACTCAATCTAAAGTTGGATGGCCTGGGAACGAGCACATTTTTAGCAAATTTATATTTTTAGGTGAACTGCTCCTTTAAGAACCATTAACATCTGAATGTCACTGCATTAGGTAAAAAGTATCAAATAAAGTATCATTTATTGTAAAGAAAGATGCAAAAACACACTTGACAAATAAGTTTGCAAAAACAGATTTTCAAAGCTGTAAATAAAATAAATAATACTCAGATTTTTTCAAGAGTTCAAACTCTTTCTGGACCCTGTGTTTTTAAACGCTCTACAAACATCTCCATAGTTCAGCGCTCTCGGTTTCCATCCATTGCTGTTTATCGAGCTTGTACATCGGTCGCGGCTGCTGTTTTGGATTATTCTCTATTTCAGTGGTCTTGAACTTCTGGCCCAGACAACACACACAAACTAGACCAACTCAGATGACTCTACGCTTTCAACTGTGAACAATTTCACAGCTCAATGAACAATTTTCACAACAATGGTCTCCCTCATGCCACAGAAAATACAATTCTTCCTGACTATCACTCCCACATCGACTCGAGCTGTGTGTCGTCAAACCAGCCCGTCGATGATAGTCTAGATGAGCGATGTCCTGCTTTACTGAATAAAAGAAATGTTTCATTTAAAGAAATGAAAATTCTGCCACCATTGATTCCTCCTTTTGTAATATATTAAAAATATATACAAATAATATAATATTGATGAAAACATACACTTTCATAACTGTTTCTTAAAATTTCTGTACACTTTTTAAAAAGTGCACTTTGTCAAATTAAAAGTTTCACTTAGTTTTTTCACTTTTGTTGTGCTTTAAAAAAGCACACTTATTATGATATTAATATTTAAAATTTTAAATACCTGATTATAACTGTTACTGTAGCGTGTTATTCGATTACATCTAACATTAATGCTTTTAAATGCAGTAAAATGCATCTTCATCACTGCAAATGTGTAATTACAAACATATTTAAATGCATGACATTCACATTTCAGTAGAAATTACATTAAAATATAAATCATTTGACCAAAAAATGCTTAGTATACTCAGCAGTACACTTCATATTTCATCATATCATATTTCAAGAAAATATAAAATTATATGTAAAGATGAACTTAAGTTCTAATTAGGTCAAGAACATTGCATTTAGTATGAATTTAACTTACATTTTAATTTAACTCTAAATAACAAGCAACTTCACTACTTCAGAATTTCACGATCAATGTGTTGCTGTTTCTATGCAATTAATTGTGATTTTACACCATTTTTTTTTTTTTAGTGTATGATATTTGCATAATAAGTGTTTATATAAGTGCATGCTAAAGTGTTTGACTTTTTCACAAAGGTATTGCTTTAAAAGAACAGTCAAGTGGAGCAGAACAAACACACACAAGCATCCCTTGTCTGTAATGAGCCATACATTAGCTTGTCTCCAGTCCTGTGTTCAACGAGTAAAATGAAGCACCTTCATCTTCCAGCCGACCGGCCTCAAGGCACCAAACAGAAGTACATCAAAGTCTCTATTAGGCTAGAAACAACTCGTGCGCTCCAAAGTGCTTCTGGGTAGGAGTTTCTAAATGAATAAACAGGTCAGAGAGAGTTAGTTCTGTCCATTTGGAGGAAGTGACCCCTGGAGGATGATGGGCCAGCTTTTCAACTCTACAACTCGACTTCATTATGTCTTTTAGCATGAGAAGAGACACGACTCACTAAACGTTAGCTGAGGACACGCCTGATGCTGTGGGGAGCAAAGTTTTGTACGAGAAATGATTTGCATGCCGACAGGGGTTTGACAAAATACAACCGTAATGAGAGTAAATGCAAACTTGATTGCTTTTGTTTACTAGAAAACACATTAAAATTGCTAAATGCAATTTACGTGACTTTGGAAAGCAGTTTTCATCAGTTAGATTAAATGACACTAATTAAAACTGTAACGCAGCTCTTATTTTGCCAATTAAGCTGCCACTCAAGTTTGTGTCAAGACGTTTTTACTTTAAATCTATTAAAATAAAAGTTTGGGGTCGGCAAGATTTTCCAAAAATAAATTAATCCTTTTATTGTTTTATTTAGCAATTTATATACCTATTAATTTATTCTTATTTATAGATTAATTTTTTAGCTCATGCATTAAATTAAATACATTAAAAATACATTTTATTGTAGATACATTTAAAATGCTAAAATATTATTTCTATTTCAAGTAAATGCTGTAAATTGTAAACTGTAAATGTAAAGTATATAACAAAAAACATATTTTCAACACTGACAACAATCAGCTTAAGGATCGTGTGACACTGAAGACTGGAGTAATGATGCTGAAAAATCAGCTTTGATCAAAGGAATAAATTACATTTTAACAGATATTAACATAGAAAACAGCTATTATAAATTCTAATAATATTTCACTGTTTTTAATATATGTTTGATCAAATAAACGCAGTCTTGGTGAGCAGAAGAGGCTTCTTTCAAAACATTAAAAAATATCTGTGTAAAAATTTCACAAAGAATTAGAAATAATCAGCAAACTCTGCATTTTGAAATAGAAAGAATTATAGAGTATTTTATTGTAAAACATAAAATCATTTTTACAGTGTAGTGTAAACACAAACATGCTCGTTTATCCCAGTTTAATGTGCAGTGTTAACTATAAATATATGGAGTATATTGACTTCCTGAAGAGTGCAAGCACTGCTGGATGGAGTCACAAGAATTAATAGCAACGACTGATAGTGATTCACTAAAAGAGTTATGCAAATCAGGTAATGCCCATAAAATCTGTGCTGAAAGCAATTTGCATGCTGCTATTCCCCATCTTGTATTCGGTTACAGCATCAGTCTGCTACTGCCATCCAGCTCTATTAAATACTGTTTGTGAACAAAAACCCAGTTACAAAACTTTTCTCCATCATTTGATTGACATATTGACATATGACGTCTGGAGCATTTAAAAAACCCATCAGAAACATGCCAGCAACACAGCAGGAGTGTGTGTGTGTGTGTGTGCGCGCAGATGATTTCACCCTGAAGCAAAATAATATTTCAGAAGAAAACCGACAAGTTGCACAAAGCAAACATCTTCTCTTAGATAAAACCCCTGACTGGTTTTGGTTTGAATGTGTTTTATCTGCATGACATATAAGATGTGTGCACAGAAAACAACACGCTTCATCATCTCTCGCGTTGCATGTGAACTCTATCTCACCCAGACTCATAAACTCAGTGTCTCTCACTTAACCTGGCCAAACAATGAACCCTTAAGATAAAACCTCTGAGAGCACAGATCTGCTCATCCCATTTACATACAGCGCAAGGCTCATCCGATGAATCCTCCTCCAGAGCTTTAAAGGTATAGTTCACACAAAAATTAAAATGCTATCCAAGATGTTAGATGGGTTTGTTGAGAAATGTAGCATTGCATCAGTGTCTCAGCAATGGATGTAAATGGGTGCCGTCAGAATGAGAGTCCAAACAGCTGATAAAAACATCACAATAATCCACACCGCCCCAGTCCAGGGTTAAGGGTACTGTATAGTTCACCCAAAAATGAAAATTAACCCATAACTTACTCACCCCCAAGCCATCCTAGGTGTATATGACTTTCTTCTTTGAGACGAACACATTCTAAGATTTAATAAAAAATTAATCCTGGCTCTTCTAAGCCTGATAATGCTGGTGGATAATGCCTATTATTTTGAAGCTCTGTAAATCGTATATATATATATGTGTAAAACTGACCTCTGGGGGGTTAACACATGTCTTCTGAAGCAGATCGATGGGTTTTTCTATCAATATATGTATTTTTAAAATTATAACTCAAAAAACAGACTTCTGGCTGTATGTGCTAAGTTTGGAAGAGCCAGGATACATTTTTTAAAAAAGCTGTGTTCGTTTGAAAGAAGAAAGTCATATACACTTAGGATGGGTTTGGGTGAGTAAATTATGGGGTCATTTTTATTTTTGGGTGAACTATTCCATCTTGAGAAGACAAAAGCTGGAACAAATCCATTATTAAGTTTTAAATAAAAAATGAGTCTATAATTGATAATAACCCTTCCTTCAGTGAAAAGGTGCATCTCCTGTTGTCTCTCACATCAATATCTAGCCACACATTATGGACTCATATTTGAACATCTTAACGCTGGATTAGTTTTATCATTTGTCTTCTCCAGATGGACTGGAGTGCTGTGGATTATTGTGATGTTTTTATCAGACTCTCATTCTGACGGCACCCATTCACTGCTGAGGACCCACTGGCGAGAAAGTGATGAAATGACATCTCATCTTCACCATATTTTAGTTATTTACTTTTTAGCTGAACTGTTGCTTTAAAGGCGTAGTAGTGTCGTTTCTGCACAGTTGGCTGCACCGAACAGAAATAATGAGACGGGAATTCACTTCAGATTATTTGCATGTGCTTCTGCTTTGCTCGAGCACCTGATTCACTAAAGGAATTATGCAAATCAGGTAACGGCACAAAATGTGTGCTCAACACAATTAGCACGGTGAAATTCCCCATCTCCAGCTCGGTGCTGATCTGACATAAGGTTGCCTTGTGAGAAACTTTTATTCACTAACTGTGTAACTGCAATCTACTTTAACCAGGTGCTGAAAAAAACACAAATTCTTTCTTTGTATGTAAATGCAGTTTATTATAGATTATACTACTAGTATGCACAAAAATCTATTAACAAACCCATAATGCTAAATGGTGAACAACTCAAAAAAATCCCAAAAAGACTTACTGTACATTTAAAGACAAACCCAATCTGTTCTAACTCAGACTGTAACTCCTAATCTGAGCCGTTCAGCTGCTCGCCTGATGCCTTTAACATTCATCAACAATATGTCATGCTCTATGAGAGGAAGAAATAGCGGGAGATATATAGAGAGATCGACAGAGAGATGGATTGCTGGTATGCAATCGTTTCATATGCTTATTTACTAGATATGAATAAATCATCATGCTAATATATGCAAAACACCTGCATTAGATATTCATGACATGTCATTGTGTGAAATTATGTTACTCTGAATATGCTGGGCTAAATATGTGCGTTCAGGCTTTATATCATGTATGCTGTATATGTATTGCAGAGAAACGCATGTGATCCCAGTCTTTAATCTGGTCCGGTCGGGCAGGTGGTGGCTCAGGGTGGAAGAGCAGATCTGCTGTAATCCACAAGTTAGTTTTTCCACTGATAACAACCACAATAAAAGACACGCTGACATATAAAGGAGATTTTAAAATGGAGTTGCAGCTCTGAAACGACACACTATTTCAACCTGCGGCATGATAAAACTGTCAAAGAACACAGATTTACAATGAAATTTATTCAATAAATGTATTTCTAATTGTATTTCTTATAGATAAGTATACAGAATTAAATTTTACATTAATATCAATGTAATATGGCAAATCCTAAACTACACATGGGCTGAAAAAAAAAAAAAAGTATATATATTTATATATATATATATATATAATTAATAGTACACATCATGAATTGAATGGTTACTAAACAGTAATAAGACTTTATATAAATAAAATAAAAATAAAATAACAATGTTTTACCAAACATTAAAAATTACACTACAATAAAAAAAATATTAGAAACAGTATAGTAGAAATTATAATAGTATAACTGTGGTATAATTTCTAATTTATTTTAAGATTTACTAAAACTTTTTTATTGTTTATTTTATTTATTTATTATATGGTCTATTGAAATAATAATAATATTACTATCTCTCTCTCTCTCTCTCTCTTTCTCTCTCTCTCTCTCTCTCTCTCTCTCTCTCTCTCTCTCTCTCTATATATATATATTTCATTTATTTAATGAAATTATAAAAAGTCTTAAATAATGATATTATATAGTTAACTGATTATAAGGTTATGATTCTCTCTCATAAGTGAGGTAGTAAAGTTTATCGCTCAATACTGCATTACACTCATTTCCGATCTGAGTACAGCAGCTGTGAACACTAAGCACTGAATATGTGCTGTTTTTAGTGCAGATCCATGTCGAGTCAAGCTCTTCTCTTCACAACACTGAACATGAACAGAGTTCGATCCGAGTGTGATCTAAAAGTTTAAATGCGAGTGCCAGGTTTGCTTCTAGCTTACATTTCTGTAATATTTCTTTATCATATCAGAACACAGAAATGAATGCATGCTGGGATTTCACTGCAGAACTGATAATATTATTCTGTTGAGCAGAGAATGTCAATATTTTAGCACCCAGTACAGAATGAGATCGATACAATATGATTATTTATATCGTACATGGTGAGGCTACAGAGCAAATGAGATTAGTATTTTTACTAACTGCTGCTATTTGAGATCCTAAAGAGAACTATGGGTCTGATTGTGCATTACAGTATGTTTATGCTTTTATCAAAAGCAAGGAACAGCAATTTGTGAACGAGCCAACAATACTTATAATATGCAGTCTATCTACTGTACAATACACACTTTGTTCATACCTTCTCATCCAGCAGTTCCTCTATTTTCTGATGTATCAAATCACGTCTGTGTTAAACACAATATGACTGTCCCACTGTCTCAGAACACAGACAATGTAAAAGTCGAAACAAACATCTAGACACAGTCAAAACACAAAAAAGCTGGTTTCTAAACACTGAGCTACAAGTTCAAACCAACAGATCAATGTGTGTATTTGTGTGTGTGTTTACGTGCCTTAAAGCGAATGCGTTCTGCCTCACATCAACGTCAATGTGTCAACACAAACTAATCTGGATTATATTCAAATGAAAGAGAGATTTCTGAACGTGCCCTCCAGAAAAACACAGATGAAAGGAAAATGAAACTGCAGGTTTGAGCTTTTCTTGTCTGTGACATCTCAACATGTCAATCCCAATTAATAAGAAACGACAACAGAGGCTAAGAGGTTTGCGGTAAGTGTGTGTGTGTGTGTGAAATCTATAGATTGATACCTGGTTCCTATGGCAACCCTTAGGATGTTCCCATAACCTTTGAAACAGATGCTGTGTGTGTGTGGGGGGGGTACACACACGCACACACAAACACATATAAATGTTCAAATGCCACAGAAACAGCAGAGAGCACATGAGCTGCAGGTCATCCCTGGTGTGTTTAAGTGTGTGTGATTGCGAAGCTACTTCAGTCTTTGAGATCTGAACCTTACAATAGGTTGCACAGTTTTGTAATTTTTTTTAATATCAGTGTTTATTTTGTCTTTCTTAAAGGGACAGTTCACACAAAAATGAAACTCACACAGGTTGGTTGTTCCAAAGCTGTATGAGCTTCTTTTAGCTGTTGAACACAAAAGAAGATATTCTAAGGAATGTTGGTAACCAAACAGTTGATGGTAGCCATTGGCTTCCATTGTATTTTTCACCATGCTATGTAAGTGAATGGCTACCGTCAACATAAAGGTAAGCAAATCATGGCAATTTTTATTTTTGGGTGAACCGTCCCTTTAATATATATAATTCACTGTGTGAAACAGCTTGAGATTTAGATCAAGAGTATTTTATGTGTAAAAAAATTACTTTGCTTCATTAAAAGTTAGAAAAAAACTCAAAAACAAAATATCAGACGTCTGTGTAGCCTATGCAAAAAAAAAAAAGAAAAAAGAAAAAGAAACAATAATGGAGCATCAAAATGACCACTAACCGTAATGAAAGTAGAGAAGAACTAAAACTGCAAACACTGGTAAAACTGCAATTCAAGATGAATCTAATCAAATAACCTGTTCGTACAGATGGTTATTTTTAACAAAGTCCCTAAATTACATTTTAAAGCTCAATATTCAGTTTGTGTTAACCTTATTTAAAAATAACTGAAGTCAGTGTATGTAAGATTGAATCAGAGGGACTTGCCTTTTAAATACTCTAATGTCAGGTGTGTGTGTGTGTGCAGGAGAGAAGAACCTTGCAATTCATTCACCTTTTACTTTCAAGAACAGTTTGTGTGTGTGCGTGTGGCCTTTCATTCTCTTAGCTTCCCAAGCAGACAATTTGTGGTCAGACGCAGAGCAGTGTGTGTGTGTTTGTGTGTCTCAGCCTTTGACAGCGGACCATCTGTGGTTGAATCAAATTTCGCAGGTGAATCTGAATCCTAGAGCGTTTGTTCCAAATTTATCCATAAAGCACTGATGTCACACTGTCCTGCTGCCGTCAGCGTCACAAACAACACAACAGAAACATTCCAGTAAAAGTATAATGTAGTTTCCAGACATATTCAACAAACAGTTTCCTCTCCAGACCAGCCAGAGTTATAGAAACTAAATAAAAAAAACAACTTTATCACACCTCGTTAACATATGACTGCCCACATTTACATATCATTGCATTATATTATGTTACAAGGAGACTTAAGAGTAAAAATAAACCAATACCAAACAGAACAATATATATCTCCTTCAGGCTTCAGAAGAGTCTGAGCATAAACCTGCATCACATATGACGTGCCTCAAACATTCAGTGATGTAAAACCGGCTCGAGTTCTGCTCAGAAACAATCTCAGATCTGAACAGAAACCACAGCAGCAAGCCCTCAGAGATGGTAGAAACCAGAGCGGGAGAAACTCACCCTCCATTGCGTACTTCATATCCATAGCGAAGAGGTTCCACATGATTTCAGCACTGATTCTGCCCATATTCAGCTCTTGAGGGAATCTGAAATTAGATAAAAACAGACATCGTTACAACCATACACCAGTTCATTCACCATCACTCCATCAGAGACCTGATCTAGTGGTTCTGCCCTTAAAATTAAATGAAGATCCTGTTATCTGTGGTGTATATCACATGCAGCAACTCATTAGAATTAATTATTATTTAAAAAAATATATATATATATAAAAATAAAAAACAAATAATTGTGTAATTTTTGTACATTAATTAATTGCATTTCAATTAATTTTTATTCGTATAATTTTTATTAAAAATAAAAAAAATAACAAAATAAATATTAAATTCAAGGATGATTATTAAAATTATGTTTGAAGGAATTAAGTAATCATAATACCTTTTTTAAATATATATTTTAATATATATTTTTTCTAATTATGTTATTTTATATACTAAGAAATAATTAATTAATTAATTAATAATAAATGTTCAAAATGAATATCTCAAATTTGTTAAAAATATATTTTAATAGTTTTATTAGAATTATTTTGTTAAAATAAATACATTTCAAGAAACAAAAAAAAAAAAATATTGAAATTAATGGCATAAATGTTTTAAAATATTTTAATAACTTTTTATTTCAATAATTTTTGTTAAAATAAATCTAGAAAGAAAAAATAAATCATTAATGACAAACATTTGAAATGAATGTTGTAATAAATTTGTTAAAATATATTTGTTTAAATCTAGAAAGAAAGAAAGAATTCTTAAAATATTTTAACAAATAAAACATATTTAATATCTTTTAGAATTATTTTATTCATAAATTCATAAAGAAAGAAGGAAATTATTGAAATGAATGGCATAACAAATGTGTTAAAAATATGTTATTACTATTTATTTATTATTTATATAATTAATCATTTGTCCAAATATATTTAGAAAGTAATTAAAAAAAATAAACATTTGAAATGAATGTTGTAATACATTTGTTAATATATTTCAAGAATTTTTAGTATTAAAGACAAGAGATGAAAGGATTATTGTAATAAATCCAGTAGAGGTCTGGTCTTCTGCTGCAAACGCACACACCATCAGTGACAGAGAGAAGAGAGAGGTGTACAAGGGTCCCGTCCTGTGTTACACGTGTGTGTTTTTACACATACGAGCATGTTCTGCTTACTTCCCGCCGCTCGAGCTGTTTCCATGGCAACTGCTGCCATACCGTATCAGCGAGCAAAGCGATCGGTTCTCTGCTCCCCCACTGATCAAAAACAATCTCAGATCAATCTACCCCAGACCAAACCCGCTTTAATTGCTTCAGGAGCAACAGAAGAAGCTCAGAGACGGGACGATCATGAACTCTTCTCTCTCACAGTGATTGAACCAGAGTCATTTACTGCGCTTCATTAGGGAGCGTTTCTCTCGCTGACTCTGTGATGTAAAAATGAATTTTAGACTCTCACAAAGCATAAAAATCCAATTTGGCTTTCAAATCGTTCAGACTGACCGTCCACGCTGTCATTTTGCAAATGATGTTCAGATAATACTGTACAGCAGTGACTTAAATTCAGCATGAAATGTCGTTCACGAGACGTTTGCTTCTGTAAAGTGATTTATTGTGCAAAACTGATTCGATCAGATGGGAGGAAGAAGGCGGAGGATGCCATTATTATTACGATGAAAGATTACGTGACAAACATTGTTTGTTATAACAGCACACGCTGATGAATTGCTCATAATAAGACTGGGAACAGGCATAAAGGAAATACAGAAAGAGCAATGTTGATTTGAAATAGTTGTAGCTGCTGCAAATGTGGGAATAGAGGATGGAAAATCAGAAATGATTCATATACACTGTTTAAAAGGCTGTCCTTTTGAGGTTTCAATTTATTAAAGTATCCCAAAAAATCTAATTTATTATATTTTTTAAAAACATTTTGGATCGCATAACTGTTTTCAATTTTCAACATTGATAATAATCAGAAATGTTTCTTGAGCAGCAAATCAGCATCTTAGGATGATTTCTGAAGGATCATGTAACTGGATTTAAGACTGGAGTAATGATGCTGAAAAAATTCAGATTTGATCACAGCAATAAAATACATTTTAACAGATATTCTAACAGAAAATGGTTATTTTTAATTGTAATAATATTTCACAATTTTACTGCATTTTTGATCAAATAAATGCAGCCTTTGTGAGCAGAAGAAGCTTCTTTAAAATCTTACCAACCCAAACGTTTGAATGTCAGTGTAAGCTTTTAAAGATTTAATGCAATTTACATATTCATGCATATTCATGCAATCTGATCATGCTATACATTAATAAACATAAGGTTAAGATTTAAAAATCTCACAGTGACAGAATGTTCATCCCTCCAAACAAGATGTCATTGTAATACTTAAAACTGTTATGTTTTTTTTTTTTGCGACATAATCTATAAAAATAAACTATGTCATTCTTATGTGCTGCAAAATAACTCTGATGCACAATTTGATCATAAAGCCTACAATTAAAACACTGCTCTGGCATGGAAAGACAAAACACAGAAACACTTTTTGCCAAAACAGAGTTTCCGTCCCGTGACAGACTCAACTGTCTCTGATTCAGAGAAAACAAAGGGTTAAAACTGTCATTAAATCAATTAAAACACAGAATCATTTATGTCAGATGCAGTGTTACTGTGTTTTGTGTTTGTAGAGCAGTGTGATTCCCAAGCTAATCTAGTTTTCCTTTTCAGTGTTCAATTGAGAACTAATGTTCCTATAAGTCCAGTAACGTCACACACAAACACACAAAGAGCCACTTCTGCAAAAGATGAGATAAAAGATAAGAGAGAGTTGAATAAACAGAAATGCTTGAAGCGAAAGGAGAACAAATTGAGGGAAAGACGATTCTTTTCTGGGTTTGTCCAGGATGCTGAATTATTCACAACTAATGCCTGCCTGTGAATTTCTGTTGCAGAAACAGCTATTGATACCTCTTTTGCACACACACACACACACACACATGTCACAAACTGCATTTCATTGCAATGTGCTTAAGAAATGCTGCAATCAACAGACATGTTCAGAACATCCCAAAGTCATCCATCTTACAAAGGGAAGCCTTTATTGCTGAAACGCTGCTCTTTAATATCTCAAGATTCTCAGAAAGAATTCTCAGTTATGTTTAATTGAAACATCTCTTAAAATAAAAACGTTCAATCAGAGCTTTAAAATTAAACCGAAGACTTCAGATGCAAAAACCTCATAGTCCATTTGAGATTTTTCTTGCAGGCTCCATTACAAACGTAATTGGATATTTTTAAAAATAGGGAAACAATAACTGACTAATAATCTTTGCCATTAAAGTGAAATTACTAAACCTAAACACAGAAGCCTGATGAAAATGCTCATTTAAAATATGCTTTCAGATGATCTTAGGCGGACTTTGAGATTTTTGCATCTTTAGTCTTCATATGGTCGAAAATCATATTAAATAAAGATCATGTTCCATGAAGATATTTAGTAAATTTCCTACCATTAATATATCAAAACTGGATTTTTGATTAGTATGCATTGCTAAGGACTTTATTTAAACACATTTAAAGGTAATTTTCTCAATATTTCCATTTTTTTGCACCCTCAGATTCCAGATTTTCAAATAGTTGTATCTATCCCAACAAACCATACATCAACAGAACACCTATTTATTCAGCTTTCAGATGATGTATAAATCTCAGTTTTGAAAAATTGACACTTATGACTGGTTTTGTGGTCCAGGGTCACATATATCTGTACATTCAGATGGCTTCACAGTGTGTGTGTGTGTGTTACGCACTGGTTAATGATGGGTGTGTAGGCCAATCTGTCTTCATCAATAACAGACACCATCAGCGTGATCAGTTTGGGCCAGAAGTCCAGGTTCTTGATGGACGGACCCTGCTCCTCACGCGGCAAGTCCTGCTTCTTAGCCTGCAAAGACAGAGAGACAGAAGATTAATACAGATAATGAAAATCTGTCCTTTTCCCACGTGTTTAAAGTTTAAATAATTCAGTCCAGTTAACTGATGGGACAGAGGAGAATCTGAGCACTCGCCACTCCGGTTAAGTGTTTTTGTTTCAAAAGACACATTTTATTAGGTGGTGTGAACACACACACAGAGAAAACTCTGATTGAAATCATTTATACTCAACACATTAGTATTTAGTGTTTCCTGCTCTTTAAGCTCATTAAAGTCTTCATTAATTATGTAAATCCTGAGTTCTGCAGCCAAACCATTTACTAAAGCTACTCTCAGTGTTTGGGATCCTAGTCTGCTATTATTCTAGTAGAATAGAATTCTATTTTTTAGCATTGGTAACCAACTCAATAGTAACCAGGAGGCCTCGAGATGGCATACAATGGCTAAATAAGTAAAAAAAAAGTTAAGACAAATAAAAATCAGGATATTTATTTGTATTTTATTTATTTATTTATAGATTTGAAAAGGTCTAAAATATTTTTAGGATAGAAATTTTAAGTTTCCTTATCCTTGTGACCAATGATTACCAAGTGTGGGATCACACAATGTGGGGCACATTCCATTTCTGAAATTATTTTAATTAGTCACTTATTTTAATCTATGGACACACCTAGTTTCTGTAAATTAAAACAACAACAACAACAACAACAACAAAAAACGTTGTCATTACTCCAGATGTACCAGAGCAAACCTATCTGTCTACATTTAAACATATAGTTGTGGAAGTTCAAGTTTGAAGTCAAAAAAGTTGAGAACTACTGCTCTAACTCATTAAAAATGCCTGTAATCACCAGTGTTAGAAAAATTAGGAAAGATGCATTGGATCTTAAAAGTCAAAATGACATGGCAATCCATGACATCTATCATCTAATGCCAAGTAGAACAGGATGTTTGAATGCTTTTTGTAAAATAAGATAAAATAATGGGGAGGAAATGGGCATAACATACAAGAAAGAAGTCAGACCTGAATTCAAGTTTACTAAAATAATGCCTTAAAAGCTTTTCAGCTATGGGAATATCCAATAATCTGTGAAGCCTAGGTGACATTAGTAGGAAAGTTAATTTAAAGAAAGGTACAGAAACATTTACATTTTTGATGATACGGTAGATTGAAAAGAGTAGACTTTTTAAAGGTCCGGTATGTATACTCAAACGGAAAAAAGAAAAAGACTTACAAGGCCAAATAAATATTCATGAATTGTGCACTATAAAGCCCAGAATGTGTACTACGATAGTAAAAATTGCAAGTTCAAGGATTTTTTTCTCCTACTAAACTGACATTTTTGTTCCACTTCCATCCTCAAGCATTTAACAGGAGTTTAGTCTCGCTCTGTGACAGCACTTCTGCCATTCCTCATAACCTCAGAGAGATTGACAGCTACGGCATTAGTGTATAACAACGAATAACCTGTGAAACACGCACTTAAGTCATATCTATTGCAATGCACACAAACAGCACACATCTGCTAAAGTTGCTCTCAAAATTTTCTTGACCTCTATAAACAGCAACACCAAGGTCATGGGTTTAATTCCCTACTGAAGAAAGTACAAACACTCTTCAGTATGATGCATGTATAAAAATTACACTAAATGCATAAACAAGACTGCAACATTTTTTATAGAGATACTTACATTGTATACAAACACTAACATATTAAAGATGCATGGAAACAACAGAAAAATAATAAAGAGAATCACATTTATCCTTCCAAACCATGTGGTCAGCCCTGTATGAGTGCAGCCTAAAAATCCAAGGAAATTACTATTCAGTGTGCATCTTTAGTGCTCACATAGCTGTAAAGACACCAGCTATTACACTGTGAGTGTGATCAGCTGAATTACAGGTGCCACCATCTCTTGGCAGACAGGTCAGAGTTTACTCCGGGGGATGTTTGTTTATCATGAATCTGGATGGTAAAATCAGCACTCTCACTTCCCTCCCCCGACTATCCCACAATGCACTTCTGTCCGACATCAGGCCAGGCTTATTTGATGGACAACTGGGCATCATGCCAGGTTTATTTCGGGCATCTCTCTGGGCTGTTTTCCACGGCAAGACAATTCTCAGTGAAACATGAGAACTCTGGAATTCTCTGGTCTCTGGGAGTTCTAGAATTAGATTCCAGTTGCAGTGTGGGAAAAAAGTGAGAACCGGAGCTGTTCATGGTACTGAACATTATTTACTGTGCTTATTCGCTGTCCATGGTACTGAACACTATTTACTGAGGTTGTTCACTGTCCATGGTACTGAGCACTAATTACTGTGCTCATTCGCTGTCCATGGTACTGAACACTAGTTAGTGTGCTCAATCGCTGTCCGTGTTTCTGAAACACTGATTAGTTGCATTATAAGAATTAGTAATCTTCAGTAGATATTAGTGTCATTAAAGTAGACAATCTTGCATAATTTCATTATTGTTTCTCATTTATTGCCAATTCTATTTAATAATAATTCCAGTCAAGTTTTTAATTCATAATTTAGTTTAATAACAGGTTACATGTACTTACCATTACCTTAACAATTAATTATGCATAATTACATGCAAGTAACCCTACATCAAACCCTAATCTTAACCCTAACCATTTAGTAAGTACTGTACATATAGTTAATTAATATTATCTAGTAGGGCTGGGTATCGATTCAAATGTTCCGATTCGATTCGATTTCGATTTTCAAGCTCTCAATTCTAATCGAATTTGATTCTCGATTCGATTTTTGATTTTAATTCAATTTAATTTAATTTCTACTCTCGATTTAATTTGACTATATAAATGAATATAGATTTAATACAAATCCTACATTTATAAAAATGAACAGTAAACATAAGATTACAAATGGTTAATTAATAAAAGGCAATTAAGAGCCACAACCCTGTATATTAAACACTTTTTTTAATTTAGGTACACTTGGGTAGAATAAAACAGAACCTAACTCTATTTCAAACGCATACAATAAATAGACAGAATTTTGATACAAGATGAAAAACTGATGCTGAAAATTGGACAAGTCAGAAGGCATGCCTTGATTAAACAGGATCAGGTTATTTTATGTTCAAGATATAATATCACAGCATTAGCTGTAACCTGTAGGTTGCAAGCCTATGAACGGTGAAGGAAAACTAATACTGGCTTTTGGGTGATAAGCATACAGTATATCTTATCCGCTTTTCCACAACCGGGCCGATCGGTTTTCTTTGCAGAACCGTTCCATTCCGTGCCGATCCGATCCGGCCAGCACGGATTGGATTCAATTCAAATGCTCAGTCGTTGCCGTGGTAACACAAACGTTTACATATGATATGAGGTGTAAAAAACCACCGCGTTATGGAGGGCATTTTAAGCAATGAATGAATACTCTCCGTTGTAACAATAAGATTAGTAATAACAATAAGTAGTAATAAGATTAACGTAAATCTTATGTTCAATGTTTGTGGAAATAAATATAGAAAAAATCGATTTGTGGCCTTTGAGAATCGATTTTGAATCGACCACATTTTAAAAAACGATATATCGAAAAATCTATTTTTTTTACTCAGCCCTATTATCTAGTACCTAAATGTGTAATTACACTGTAATGAGGACACCTTAAAATAAAACCCTTTAGTTTATATTTAAAGTCAACGATTTTGTATTTTTTAAAAGAAATGAAAACAGTGGTACATTAAATAGATAAAATAAAAAGTAACGGTAAAAACATTTATCATGTCACAAAAGATTTATTTTTTAAACTAAATGTTGCTATTTTGAAAGAAAGAATTTTTCAGAAAGAATTCTGAAAAATGTATCATGAAAACTATCATTTCTAAGTATGGAGTTCTGGAGTAATGGCTGAAGAAAATTCAGCTTTGAATAAATTATATCAATTATTTTAAAATATATTACAACAGCATTTGAAATGGTAATATTATGTATTTTTTCTCTTTTTAGCCTCTGTGATCAGAGGAGACACACAAGGGTCAGCTTACAAAAAACATTTTAAAATGGTCAATTCAGCATTTACTATCAAACGCAAAAATGCATCATGAATTATTCAACACACACTAAAAATGCTCTGTCACGTTAAATTCTGTGGTACTCACAAAAAACGAACTACTGTTTTTTTTGTACAACAATAAGGATTTTTCTCCCTTTCTCTCATACACAGTGCTTCCTATAAGGCCACAGCAGCGAGTCTTTCATTATTCAGTTGTCTTATCTTAAGCACCAAAAAGCTGAATACTAAGACCTCTGTGTGTGTGTGTGTATACTCGACTACATTTACAGTGAGTCCAGCAGAAATGTTCTGCATGCACCTGCACATATATGCTGTTTTACAACCTAGTTGGAGAAAATAAGTGACTCATAAGCGAGATCTCGCTGACATCTGTGTTGTGTATATGGGTCTGTACGTGGTATGTGAGCATGCGAAACACAGTTTTACAGAAGGAAAAAGCGTCTCCTTGAGGGCGTTGAGTAATCCGTGCTGAGTTAGATTAAAGTCACACTCCTCTAGCGCTGCATCTGAAGAATGAAAGAAATGCCTGTCCTCGATTCCTATCATGAATGTGGAACAGCATCATATGTTACATTTACAAATTAAATTTAAAGTGCTAAAACACAGGCAACCTCATAGCAACGCCCAGAGTGCCTTATACACAAAAGTAGCGTCATAACGACACACAGCAACCTAGAATTAAAACAGCAGGTTTTGCAGTTAACACAAATCACAAGGTCTTCAGAAAATATAAGCATCTAGTTATTAAATCCAATCCTTTCTTAATGTCTGTTTGAATTCTTTACACTTTACTTATTAACTTTATTGACTGTGTGTGTGTGTGTGTGTGCATTTGTGTATGTGTGGGTTGGCATTTGTGGTTTATGGGGAAATTAGTTTAGTGACATGGGTATGAAAGAGGTATTACAATTTGAAGGTGGTTTATGAGGACACTGCCAATGTCCTCACTATTTAAAAAAAAAATTAGTTTTTTTTGAAAAACTAAAATTACCTGTAGTTTCCTGTAAGGGGTAGGTTTAGGTGTAGGGTTGGTGTAGGGCAATATCACATAGAGTCTGTACAGTATAAACACCATTACACCTATGGAGAGACCCGTTAAACCACAAATGCAAACATGTGTGTGTGTCACATCTCTTATTCAAGTTCACAGCAACAATGACAAGAAAGAGCGCCCACATCTGCCTGTCATCACACTGAGACACGAGTACGGTCATCATTATGAGACACACACACACAAACACACACTGTCATGCACAATGACACACTCTCCACACAAAGACTATTTCTCATGCAGCTGAGTCACTCCACCCAAACGTGAGATTAAATGAGGGATGGATTTTCCTCAGGGCACATGAGTGTGTGTGTGTGTGTGTGTGAGACTATTTGCATGCATCAGATGGTATTAGAGTGTAACTGATTGTTGTACAACAGAGGATCAAATTCCAGAGCAGAAGAAGAGGATTTTGGAAAGATAAATATTTGATCCTTATTTAGCATGCATGTGTGTGTGTGTAAGTTGTATACTTTGAATTAAAAATTAGATATGGACAATTTTCTCAATTCTAGCAATAAATTATAATAAAAAAGAAAAAAAAAACTGCCATTACAATAGATTAAACGAGAGTTATATTACATTGTTTATCTGTCCTTTTTCCTTTCCTTGTGCATCTTTAATCAGTGCATGTTGTGCCTTTTGAAATCATTAACGTTTAATTATGTAGGTAGAAACATGATTTTCCTGTATTGTGAAAAGTGGGCTGGAAGTAGAAGTTTAGCACTCATTTGCTGAAGTGACATTAACTGCAAAAAGAAAAGCTGTTTTGGAGCAAATTAACATCTTTGGAAGAGTGTGCACTGAGAAATCACATAAAGAATTTGAAAACCATTATGATACACTGTAACCCCTTTCTAATTCATCCAGCTGCAAACAGTGTTTGATGTGAGATAGCTATAAAAACTAATCCATTACATAACATTTATATCCATGCATTTGGAAGATGCTCTTATACAAAACTGAATCCACCTCGACACAAATCAGTGTGATGACATACATGGAGATATCATGATGTTCTGTGTCCTGATTCTCCTGACAGATTCATAATGGACTCTTCCGTCCTCATCCTCCCCCTGGATGAAGATGGACCGCTCCAAACGCTCTGTCTTTCTGTGGTTATTTTCTGCCCTCGATAGAATCACTGTAGCTGGTGATTGTCTGTGGTGAAATGAGGCTCAGCAGTGGGTCTGAAGTCATTTTATCCTCGCAAGCCTTATTTTAGCTTGATCGTTTATTGCTCAAGAGACTAAACATCAACCTTTACATTTACACCTCTACTAAAACATCATCTTAACGATAATTTAGCATCGGGAACAACACGTTATTCCCTTTAATGTATGAATTTGTGGGTTGGTATGTTTCTGATGAATAAGGTTGTTCCCAAAGCTCATAGTTAGGTGTTAAATATCTCCCTATAATCATTTAAAACACAAGCCAGTCCTGTAATTAACCCTCAACTTTAATTAAGAGGAGCTTTGAGGGCTATGCATTATTACAGGTTTGACATGATGATCTTGTAGGTGTGAGTTTAAAGTGCATTGTGTAAATCACAGCTATCTGCTCTGATAATTGCTACTTCTACAATATGCGCAATTTATTTATTTATAGAACATAAGTGCAAATGTAAAGTGATTTATCTGTAAAGTGGTTGAGCAAAAACAGGTGAATCTTTTGAGAACAGCAGGCCATATTTCATCTCAACAATAAACCAATAGAAAAAATATATATATTTTGCATAAAAATGCCTATTTTAGTCCCATTAAACTAACCACATCCTTATTACTGTAATGCATTCAGATTTTTTCTTAACAGTGGTTTAAATTACGGTAATTACTTTTAAAATATAAAGCAGCATTACATTTGTACAACATATTATATATATATATATATATATATAATTTATTTATTTGTGTGTGTGTGTGTGTGTGTGTAAATATATATTTTATATTAACTAACTTTAATCATGTTAACAACATGATAATATTGATGTTAACATGTATGCTAACATGCTTCCAGTAAAATGTTAACATGATTGAGCATGATGCTAACATATTTTAACAAGATAGTAACATCACTAGCATGACACTTCCAGGTTTAACGTGTCATTAATATGTTTTAGCAAAATGGGAATACATTATGATTAACATTTTGCTAGCATGAGTTAACACTTTACTAGATGTTGCTTGCATATTTGTAACATGTTCTTAGCATTTTAGCACTTAACATGATGCTAGCACATTTTGTTTATTCAATTAGCTAAGTTTTTAGCAATATTTTAGGCACTTAGTTAAACACTCTTAGCTTGTAGTCATTAACTGCTAGCATTAACTGCTAGCATGTGTTAATTCATTTGAAATACTTTTGCTTAATGTTACTCTGCCAGATATGCAAAAGAAATCTCTTGTCTTAGCTACTGTGTATAGAC
>JAUMHE010000071.1:17641923-17662894 GCA_032359235.1 Enteromius mattozi | reverse complement strand
TAATATTTAAATGTATAATATTTTAAAAATTAACTAATATATTAAAATATAACATATCAATCAAAATACAAAATATATATTAGAACTGAAAACACATTATTATATAAATATATTTTCATAAATATATGTAACAATGTTTTCTTTATCACTACAAATTGCTTCAATACAGTCCTCATTTTTAAGAATTGCATTTTTAATGTGTTTTTTAATGCATCCATTGATCCAGAGCAAAATGAAAAGCAGAATCATCACTGACCCACATAAACTTTTGCATAAAACATTATCTGTCTACATCAAAGTCCCAAAACACATTAAACACAAGTACACAAACGCTTCCAGCGATGCAAGCCTGATTTACGTCACTGCATTCTCAAATGTGTCAGGATGCAATTCATAATGCAATGCAAGTGCACAGTTTAGCTGAGGTTATGGGTTAATAATAAAACGTGTGATTTAATGACACAGACATGTGAAGGGCACTTCAAATTTGTGTCTGCGTTTTCACACACATCCTGTCAGTGTCTGTGTTTCTAAGCATGGACTAAATCTGACAAAACTAAAAGGCAAATGCATGCACGTCTGTGCAAATGAACTTTAATAGCCTGGGAGGAGAAATGTAGAAAAATCAATCACTGTTTATTCTCTGTAGTGGATATAATGCTTTTTACAACCCATATTGACCTGTGATTACAATAGTCGGTCGTTTATTAAAAGCAAGCTCAGTGAACAAACAGCAGAGGCTTGGTCTCTTCTACAGGACGTCTTCGAAGACAAAACACCTGGAATATTGCTGTAATATATATATATATATATATATAAATATATAAACGCTGCACCCTACAGATGTGAGTAGTGTGGTTTTACAGGCACATTGACTCAGAATATATTTCCCAGCTCCCCAACGGTGAGAAATCAGCGTATTCTTTATGACTTCTCAAAAAAGGCAGTATTCTCTCACACAGAGCTGAGCTATAAGTCAAAGACAGTTTTATTACCAGGAGACCCCCAGAACAAGCACCTCTTGTTATTGTGCTCAAATAAATTTGACTCAAGTGCATATTTCAAGAGCCAATAAGTTTTTTTTTATTTCACGCAAACAAATGAGAAATCACTGAAACCCTGCAGCGCCGGTGAAAAATGTTTCATTACTGACTGTAAAGCAGCGCTGCTTTATATTCGCGGCTGATGAAGCGGAACATGAAAACAATCAGAATATATATTCGCTTTATCTGTGCTCCCTGAACTGAAACACATCTGAGGTCTCTCTGTTATCAGGAAAGCTGTGATTAGCAGCTCATTAACATACGAGACAGAATATAGCAGGATTTCACCATCAGACTGAATTACACTAAACTAGTCAAGAACTCACCAGGGCCGTATTTCACGCCACATTTTAGAGGCATAAAAAAAATCAAGCATAGTTTTATGGTTATTGCGATGTATTTTTTTTAATTGTGACATTACTTTCATGACTGTTAGCCACATTATTTTTATTGCAAAACTGTAAAAATGTAATTGCTGCTAATTTAGAAAATGATATTGATGTATTACTTTAATTGCACAACATTTATACATCTTGATAAGATTTTTTCTATTGAATTTATACAGAACAAAAACTGACACTGATGATTCCCTATATTGTAGTGTGAATGAGAATGTGAAAAGTGAACCATTTGGGAAAAAAGTGCTTAACTTTCACAAATAGTAGAATTGTTTACTTATATTAATTAATGTTAAAATAAATGTTAAAAAAAATAAATAAATAATTTAAAATGTAATTAAATTGTTCACTTACGTTAATTAATGTGCACTGTTTCTTTTAAAATAAAAACATTAAATTCAATTAAATTACATTTACTTTGTGCGTTAAGGAATATTTGTGTCAAAAGGGTTTTATATTAGAAGCTTTTTGCTTTTTTTATTCTTGTTTAATGCATTTGACTGTTTAATTCAGGAAATTACTTCAGTCCTTCACACTGAATAACAACTACCACAATGTTTTGACTGCCCATGAAAGTCACAAAAACCCCTGATGGTTTCATTCATATTTTTATTTGAAAGAATTCTCATTCGTGCGATGCATGAGGGCTTTTTATTATGTGTGTCAGTCACAGTGCTGAGTCACGCTGCTTTCATTTCAGCGTTAAAGCCTGCATAATTCTCTCTGTATGTAAGTGTGTGTGTGTGTGTGTGTGTGTGTGTAACAGCATCGTACCTTCATCCTGAAGAAGGTGATGCTCGTCAGCAGGTCGACGGTTGATTTCAAGTCCTGGAGTCTCTCTGGATTCCCAGCAGGGAAGTTATCCTGCAGACAGAGTTAACATCAGATCATCTCTACATTTCTACATCATTTTAAGAGAATTTCTAACAAAAAATATGCATAGATTAAGATTACAAATGCAGCTATAGATTTGATGAATATACAGCTCTGGAAAAAAATAAGAGACCACTGCAATTTACTATATATATTTATCCTTTTATGTATTTATTATGTGTATATAAATATGCACACATGCATGTATATTGTTCAGAAAAAAATAAAAATAAAATAATATATATATATTAAATATATATATGCATGTGTGCATATCTATATATACATAATAAATACACAGTACACACAAACACATTTATTATGTAAACAAAAACTTCTATTTTGTATACAATAATTGCAATTAATGGTTTGACAGCACTAATTTCTAATCAACATAATTGAGGAAGTCAGTTGTTATTTGAAGCATTACAGATGGTGGGTGCTTCACCTGCTAATATTTCACGTGGCCTTTTACTCAAGTTGAGGAGGTTTGGCAGAGATGGATGGTTAAAAACATGTCAACCTGAGCCATCTTCATTCACCCTGCAGCATTATGCAGCATGCACTATGCAGCAATATTAATAACCGAAACGTGTTCCGTCGTCATGAGCACCGATGACAAAATATATCATAATTTAACAGCACGAGAAAAACCAGCAACAGACAGAGAAACTGTGTTGTTGGGCTGTAAAGCTATCAGCCTGCTTGTTCTAGCATGAAGGTACACACTGTGAGTGTGAGAGGAAGAGCATGCATACGTGTGCAAAAGAGAGCAACATGTTAGAAAATGTCACGCCGGAATGGTTATGTAATAGTTGTGACTTGGACTCCTGTGGTCTGAGAGACGCTCACAGCTCTTTTACCGATGCCAGAGTGTCAGTGCTGCTGTAATTCTTGGCTGGTGTTTGACCGCAGCTCTCTAATTATTCAGAGCGAGTAATGGAGTGCAGGAGCTGTTTGTCAACAACAGCCACCAAAAACAGAGACTCGCGCAAATCAATTTAGGCTGTTTTCACACTCGCTTTGATTCCACATCCCTCCTTCTGCCGCCGCGGGTCACTTCACGCAGTATTTTTGGGTTTGTACCTCCCTGAGTCCTGGATTTGGGTCTTGTTTTTCTTTAAAAATATCTAAACATCCTTAAAACAAGATCAATTAAACAACACACTCATTCTCAGAGGATATATTAAAGCAAGACTTCTGCAGCCTGTTGGCAAATTGTTTTCTAGTTTTAAGCAGAGAATTCAAAACATTTAGTGAGGTTTACTAGAAAACTCATTTATTCATTAATTTATTTACTTATTTGCTCACTTCTATCTCTTTTGGACCTGTAGGCAATTTATTAATAAATGTGAAACTGAAGACTGTAATAAATAACATTTTAAAACACATTCAAGCAGAAATCAGTTTACAATCTATCCATTTATACATCTATCTATACATCCATATATCTATCTATCTCTCTATATCTCTCCATCTATTCATCTCTCCAATTACAGCAATTGCTTTCATCTTCCATCGCAAACTGCAAATCGCTCGAGTTTACACGAACCATCCACCAAACGAACTGAACTCTGCCATCAAACACACTCCGGTCTGCTTTAAACACTCTAGTGTGTAAGAGCCCGGAGGTGTCTCAAATCAAGTGTGCCAGTAAAGACTTCATATAACATCACTAAAATAACACTGTGCTTCACTCTGAGAGTCTCTATGGCTGTTTGAGGTGACAAATATGCAAGCAGAAGCTCTTGAGTGATGTGAAATGTCAGAAAAGCAGAGAGATATGAACATATGGCTGGGCTTCAGGCAAGTCGGTGTGCCGGTAACAGATTGCTCAGGTAAGAGATCATTAAACTGTGAGTGTCAGCAGGGTCTGAATCACAGGAGAGGAACCATCAGAACGTCTGAAGATCTGTGCAGGCCTCTGAATGCATACCATGTGCAGCTGTGTCGTCTACCAGCGTTATTAGTTAACTAATACTAAAACTAAAATTAAAACCAGAAAAAACATTTTCGCCGCGTGAAATAAAAGAAATGTTAACTGAAATAAAATAATATGCTTTTTTGATTTCAGATCAAGGCAACATCTCATTTTAACTTTTTAAATTTTTTAGCTTCAGGAACTAAGTAAATAAACTACTAAACTAACTAACATAAATAAAAAATACTTTTTTTAGTTATTATTTTTTTAATTGTAGAATTTTAATTTATTTACAAGTTTTATAACGTGTGCATATCATATTTATTCTACCACATTTTAATTGACCTCATTTTAGCTCCCTATTCATCTGTGAATTCTAAAAAAATAAAATGTATCGATGTTTTCTACAAAAATATTGTGCAGCACAACTGTTTTCAACAGTTGTAATAATGTTTGTAATAATGTTTCACATTTTTACTGTATTTTTGAATGAATGAATGAAGCTTTGCTGAGCAGAAGAGACTAAAGACTTCAAACTTTTGGACGGTATTCTATGATATTTGCAAATCACAAACTTATTTGATTTCAAACAGGCGGATAAAATAAACTGTTGCACTTCAAGTCTAGGTAGATCTGTTTTTTGGCCTTGATAGAGTTGTTGTTTTTAGAGCATGTGGAATGGGGCCAGATTGAGCAGAAAGCTTGATTTTGGTGGCGTCTTGAGAAACGTATAATCCTGTTCGAGCAGCAAGAAAGAAAAGTGTGCCTGAGGTTTATTGAACAGAGATGATGTAGACAACACAGCCACACGCCGAGGAAATTCATCTAATAAAGCAGAGGCGTTAAAGCGCTCTGGAAGAACAAAACCTGCCTCGGCCAAATCCACACAAGCTGTGAGACAAACCAAACTCAGTTTGCTTCAGAATTTCATTACAGTCAGATCCACAGAGCCCAGCAGATCCAGAGTGTATTACTGTCAGGACGTGTTGCCTGGAAGCTGACGGCCGAATAGGAGCAGGTAACAGCCACTGAATTCCCTGGACGCCTGCCAGTCGAGTGTGTGTGTGTGTGTGTGAGCACCCTGTCAATGCTTTCTAGCTCTCGCACTGAAATACAGTCTGACCACATGTCTTCTCAAGAGTCATACGGCATCTGACTGTGAAAGCCTCCTCTCAGAACAGACATTTCTCTAATGTATTTAGAGAGACTTCGCAATTAGTATAAAAGCAAGAAGGGCAGTGCGAGTCGGGAACAATCTTCGCAACTTTCTCAAATCGTCACTTTGCATGTGAACAAATGGACCTTCTGCTCTGTTAAGAGCTCGTAAAGCGTTTGAATGTCAGTGTAAATTAAGGTAGGGGATCACTAAAAGTGATGGAGAGGTTAAATTATCTCCGTGGCGATGAATAATAGATGAGTGTTTTTCTTTCTGATGTCTCTGAGATAGAAAGCCCATCTGGAGCGGCGTATCGTTCGTGTGCTGCGACGTTTGGATGTGTTACTCACGCGATACTTGGAGAGGTCGATGCGCAGAGAGTTGTGAAGCTGATCCAGGAGTTTGACGAACTTCTCTCTCTGCAGAAGAAACAGATCACAGCTGCATCTATTCATTCAAGCATCCAGGAAATCATCTGTACATCATCCATTGATTCACTCATGCAATCATGCTTCTGTAGGTCTGTTCATTCATCATCCATTCATTTATCAGCTTGTTGTGAAAGCATTCATCAATTTAACAATCAATGCATGTTATCACTCATGCAATCATCCATCCATCCATCTATCATTCAATAATCAATCCATTCACTAAAATGGATCTATGCATCCATCTATCCATCAATTTATCTATCGACCATATATCTATCCATCCATCCATCCATCCATCCATCTATCCATCAATTTATCTATTCATCTATTAACCATATATCCATCCATCCATCCATCTATCCATCTATCTATCCATCTATCTATCTATCTATCCATCTATTTATCCTTTTATCTATATCTATGCATCTATCTATTAACCCTATATCCATCCATCCATCCATCATATCTATCTATCTATATACCCATCCATTTATCCATGTACGTATCAATCTATCCATTTATCTATTAACCATATATATATATATTATCCATCTATCTATCTATCCATTAGCAGTGAAAGGGACAAACCCCAAAGTTAGATGCTGCGAATCGGTCGGAGGCTGAGATGTTGGTGTTTGCTGTTGTGGTGTGAGCGAAGTAGGCGTTGATGTTGGCGAGCAGGTTACTCATCACCGCGGGAACGCCGGGACACATGTACTTGGACGAGAGACATGAGAAGTGCCTGAAAAAGAGAGAAACAGATGTCAGATTCAGTCACAAACACACTCGTGAGCAGCCAAACACCCAAAATAATGTATATTTCATTTCAGATTCCTGTGAATTTTCTTCCCTTGAGCAACAGCATTAAAACAACAACAAAATGTGGATACAAACTGAATACATTTTCTAAATGCCCCACAATTGATTCTGTACTGCACAGAAATATTATTACTGGAAATACTAATAACATGGCTTTCTGCAAAGTACAAATTAAAAATGAGAATTTTTAAATGTCTGACTAAGGCATGGATGTGTCACAAATGTAAACTATTAATATGAGATACTGTATGCACATATGAGCTTCATGATCCATCTATAATAATCATCATCAAAATGAACAGACAGTGCAGCACAGATCTGTCATGAGTTGAGCCGCAGGGCAGAGCAGGAAATTGCCCACTGTTAGAGGAGATTCATTAAAGAAAGATATAAGAGAGAAAAAGAGATAGGAGAAAAAAGAAGAGAGACATAGACTAAAAATAACAGCAGGCCTGCAGGGCTTACACACACGCAGTGAAACACAGGATATCACATGTGTGCTGCACACACACACACACATATAAAACAGAACTATTTGTTTTGTTGAACATTACGCATAAACAGATGCTCCATATAAACACATTTTCTCTTTCTCCTCTTGATATATTATCAGTTATGAATGTAAATAATTTATATAGGCTAAACACAAATTTGAGAATGAATTACTGACGAATGACTGTAATGACAAATGAATCGGCTGGATGCAGCACACAGACCAAAAAACAGCCATTCGTTTAAGACATGCATTAAAATAAATAAATGTACATGGAAATCTGTGCATATGCAAGTTCATATTTGTCCACTTGAATACACAGATTTTGAGAACACAACAATATTAAAAAAATACTTTTTTTGGTAATTGAAATAAACTGAAATAAAATAAAATATAAATATTATATGTAAAACTTAAAATTAAAATACCTTTAATTGTTTCCTTGACAACTAAGTGAAATAAATGAGCTGAAGTAGTAAAACTACTAAAACTGAAATATAAATTAAAGCTATATAGAAATATGAAAAAATGAAAGAAGTACATAACAAATAAATGATATAAAATATATAGTAACATATTAAAGATATAGTAACGATTAAAGCCACACCCACTAAAGCCACACCCACCATTTGAAGCCACACCCACATTAACAAGCCGTGGTTTAAAGCCACATCCCTTTAAAAACAATCCTCAAAATCACTCCAGCGGGAAGCAACACCCACTTAAACCAGCTAAAAGTTTAAAGACACCCCCTTTAAAACATACTCACTGTTCGAAGCTTCGCCCACTTGAGCTAACCTACAGACTGAAGCCACACCCACTTAAACCAAGCAAAGGTTTGAAGCCACACCCCTTTACCACAAACCCAATTGTTCAAAGCCTCACCCACTTAAACTAACCCACAGACTGAAGCCACATTCACTTAAACCCACTGACTTTGTCATTTCTAGAGTTTGCCAGCCTCCTCATTCACTTTCCTTGACTCTTTAATGCTGCTTTAAACTCCTAGTGAGTCTGTGAGCAGAAGGCCATACATTAGCACCTGTAGACATTGATTTGGACCTCATTAGCTCTGATAGTGTGACCTCTGAGCCCCAACGACCCATCATGACACACAAGGGAATGAAGAATTATTATGCCTCCAAGAAAAGGGGAAGAGTTATCTATTCTTCTCTCCATATTCCCTCCTCCCGTTTCAGACATGATTGAAAGATGCTGACGGCTAAATCAGAATAAATGATATCTGATTGGAGGGTGTTGACTTGTTGCCTGGTAACAGCTTGCTTTCCTGTCGCTCCTTCCTCATCTTTAAAATCCTGGTCTTGCTGCTCCAGTGATCCGCAGAGCTCCGCTGTAAATCAGAGAAATAAAACTCGCCAGCAAGTATTGACTCATCTTCTCTCTCTCTATCTGCTGTCCTCTTTAACCTCTGCGCACCTCCCTGCAAAACAGGTCTTAAATTCCCACACAACGTCAATATCTGTGATATCATCTGGTAATGAGTTACTCTTGAGATCGCTGGGAAAATCTCAGGATTTGTGTTTTCATGATGGTTGAGAATGGTGGATTGTTCTGGTAAAAGTTAGTTTAAAAAAAAAAGATTTCTATATTATATTTTAATCTGAGTTTTACAGACTTAATTGAATGCAATGAAAAAGTAAAACAAAATAATGCTGCTTTAACAACAAACCAGTTTTAGTTCCATTAGAAAAGAAATGACTCTTATTTGCTGGTCAGAATCAAGCTAAAAGACTCACAAATCTCTCATTTGCAGCACAGTTATATGTTTATTGACTCACTGAATTAATTCTTGACTTTTCATTGAACTGTGAAGTCATTATTAATTAATATTTACCTCACAGTTCAATGAAAAGTCCAGCTTTTTTGACTAAATGTTCTTTTAAAAAAATAAAAAATAAAATTTTATCATTAAGGCACTGGAATTGTAAAGGGAAAATCAGAATCTGAACCAAAATCCTTCAGTTACTTCAGTTTCTCAGTTACTCAGTTCAGTTTTTTTATAAATTACACTTACGTAATAGATATAACTTTATATACTTGTTTAAATAAAACAAAATATATTTTGTAATAAAAGATACTTATATAATAAATATAACCTACACATTTATTTTTAAATAAATAAACATATATGATTTTTTTCTTGTAATAGATGATATTTATATAATAAATATAACTTTTATACTTATTTTAAAATCAAATAAAACATGTTTTGTAATAAAAGATATTTATATAATAAATATAACCTACACATTTATTTTTAAATAAATAAAAATATAATAATTTATATAATAAACATAACTTATATACTTGTTTAAAAAAAATAAAAATTAAATAAATAAATAGATTAATAATAAAACTAAAAAATAAAAATTACAGTGAAGTGAAGACTGAAAATGACTTATTTTTAAATCTTCATCTCCTTTTAGAAAGCTCTCAACAGGCTGGATCTCATTTGTGATGCATGTTCTGTAAACCTATGAACCAACATGCTGCTGATGACCGAAGATTTCACCCTGAAATCATTATCCTCCCTTCAGCAATAAAAAATGTTGAATGGTAGAAAATATAGGCTGCATCTCTAATAACATCAAGGACAGGTCACATGACTTTGTGGCAAGGAAAGGTCATCGGTAAAAATTTCCACACATCCTCAATCAGATTTAAAGATGTGACCACATGCATATGCAACAGATACACATGCAAAATCCATTTGCATCAACTTCAGCAGGTTCTTTCCAATTCTTCATACATAATCACAGCAGATTTCCACATGGAGTGTATAAATAAGTCTACATCTAATCACTGAGGCCAGTTCCCCTGATTCAGCAGGTCAGTACGGTACACTTACTGCTGGAAGACTATCATTTATTGAATTAATCAATATCAACTATCCTAAAACAGAAAAACTAATTAACAGACACTTTAAGAGTCAGAGTTCGAGCAAACAGCAGATCTCTCTGGAACAACAAGAAGTATTCAGATCTCAATAAAGTGCCAAAATGTCTTTGCCAATTAGCCAGAAACTGCAATATCACAGTGAGCCGTTCAAAAGCTGATCACTGAAGTCAGAGATGTGCACGATTAAAAGTAAAGACATAAAACTTTCCACTAATGAAATTCTGTCATGATGTGCCTTACGTTATTGTACTCCTTACATTATTCCTCACATTAAGCTGCCAAGACAAAAACAAGACGCAAAAAACAACTATTTGGTGCATTTTTGACAAAAAGGCCAAAGACAGACTTATTGTGTATGATGCAATTCCCTTAAGACCTTAAATAACCATATCTAATTTAGCTCAGGGTTATGTGTACTGAAAATATATTTTTCAGTGAAGGAATAATGGAAAAGATAATGCATTTTTAACTCACTTCACCTACTGTTGGCAGGAGTGGTGAAAAAATCTGTCCCCCGTTTGATTCTGCTTGTGCAAAGCAGGGTAAAGCTTCCTTATGAATCGCAATCATGTAAACCCGAGCTGTCAGCGTTTAGAGGCTCTGCTGAACATGAGGTGAATGACTGCACCGGTCGAGTTAACTGTGATTTTCTGCTTCAATCTGACCTTTTTCTGAGCCGTTAAATGGGGCCCACTTCGTTCTGAACATGAGAAGCTCCAGAACTGAACCGATTGAGTAAAACAACTCGACATGTTCACCAGCTTTAAGCTACACTCTCAAACCCACAATAAATTGTTCTGTAAACACGCTAGTCCAAAGTTAGAAGTTAATAATTTTATTCAGTAGGGACACATTAAATAGATCAAAAGTGACAGTAAGTTACAGGTGATTCATCTGTGAATCCTGAAAAATAAAATCCCAAAATATTCAGCAAAACAACTGTTGTCAACATTGATAATAATCAGAAATGTTTGTTGAGCAGTAAATCAGTATATTAGAATGATTTCTGAAGATCATGTGACACTGAAGACTGGAGTAATGATGCTGAAAATACAGCTTTGAATTTTTGATTTTATTTTTTTGATCTAATGAATCTAAAAAATATAAAATAATAAATTTGATATATATATATATATATAAACACATCATACATAAGCTTAAAATTTATACTTTTACACTTTCTGGATAATTCAGAAATTTGTAAACACCCAGTCCTTAAATAATATAATATAAAATATTTTTTTTACACTTTCTGGAAATTTGTAAAGAAATTTGTCAACAGACAGTCCTTAAATTAAATTAAATTAATACATTTAGCAAAAGTTACTAAAGTAGCAAGTTCCGTAGTCATTTATTTTCAAGTTAACTAGCTGTCCATGAGCAAATTGTTAATTTCTCTTGCATGTATTGTATTACACGTTGTATTTCTATTTTCCTTTTTATGATAAACTGCTTGATGCATTGCTCAATTGGAGAAAAAAAGAATGATGAATAAATCTACTGTAAAAGTAATAGCTTCAATGAGACTACTAATCTTACCAACCCCATACTTTTGGTTGCAAGGTTTCAAACATGATTTTCTCATCTCCTGAACAGCAATGCAATAGTGCACTAAACCCAAATAGAAATGAGATGGAGAATGAGAGAAAGACAGCGTGAGACAGAAAGAGAGGGGACATAAAGATGCAATTACGAGGGTAAGGGCCCTCAGAGCGGAGTGGCTGCACATCAGGGGCCCAAATTAATTACAACTCCAAATGGCCAACAGAGAGTGTGTGCCGAGGCTTTTCATTGGGAGCCTGAGCTTTTCTGGTCAACAGTGTGATTTATGAAGCCATCATGTGCATGTATGAGTGTAAGTCATCGACAGACTCCAACACTAAACAAGGCTTTCATAAATTCTTGTTGAAGCACACTCAGCGTCTGTCGTGAAAAATGCCAGGCGTGGTCTTTCAACAACAGCAGGACGTTAAACACAGCAAACACACACTGCTTTCTGTTCAACAACTGACTCACTATCGCCATTAAAGAGCCTGATATACGTCAGAAACTAGGGGTGTAATGGTATGGTTTCAATTCAGCAGGAGGAAAAAAACTAAACATATATAAATTAAAAAATGGTCTGAACAAATTCCCTTTCCCTTTTTTTTACAACTAAACTACAGCCCTTTTACATAAATCAACAACAGAACCCAAAATTCAATTACTATTTCTTTTTAACTATAATAATTAACACTCAAAGGAAAAATGTTAATTTAGAAGTTAATTTTACAGTTAACTTCTAAATTATACAGTTTCTGTTTGTTTTTGAAATATAATCATTTACACAGTGGCTGTCATAACTTGTGTCATAAAAGATTTATTTAAACACAGATAACATAATTAAGACATCAATAACAGGTGAAAAGTAAAATATAATGAATATACCCTGCATGTTTTGAAGCATGGCTACTGGTTTGAGCTGGTTTAAGTAGAGATCGACTGATATATCAATTTATAGATATTTCCTCAATACATTTTATCCTAATCAGATATTGATTTTGTAATATCATTTCTGCATATCGGTTATCGGCCACATAAACATGCAAATAATTGGTATCGGTATCGGTTATAAAAAATGTATATAGGTTGATAACTAATGTTTATGTGGCTGATAACCAATATTTATTTAGTAAGTAAGTAAGTCCATACTTCACTTACTTCACTCCTTTCAGTCAATTTAAAAAAAGTGTTGAAAAAAGTCATATTATAACAGTAATAACTTTTTATTTATAAAAAGCATCAGCAGCAACATTAATATTAACAATAAGCCTCCCAAAAAATGTTTATGTCTAATGAAGTAAATAAATAAAGGACAGGAGTCATATCAACTTTGCAGAAATGCAATGTTTATTAGTGAATCTGATATTACAAAACCAATATCCGATTATGATCAAATGTTTAAATATCAGGAAAAATATTGGTAAACTGATATATCGGTCAATCTGCAATAACATGCAAATAAAGGGGTATCGGTTGAAAAAAAAATCAAAATCAGTCGATCACTATTTTTAAGCTTGAGCTAGCTGCTTAGCACCAACTAAGAACCAGCTTAAACCAGCTCAAACCAGCAGCCATGCTTCAAAACATACCTAAGCATCAGGGTATAGACTAATATTTCTCTACAATGCTCTTCTCTAGACTTCATTTCTAATAACGAGCTGTGGACACTGATGACTTGCATGAGCTGAAATGCTAACGAAAACACACGTTACATGCTATCAGAGACTGAAAGAGATCTCCACTCACGTCATGGCCTGGTAGATGGACTCCACGCCGAAGCGCATGGCAAACTCATCCACGATCTCCTGAGACACGTCGTCGTAGTACACCTTCCAGGCATCGTCACCTTTGACCTCAGGGATCTTCACGACTCCGCTGTTCCTCACCTCCGTCAGATAATGGAAGAGATTCTGCACGGAAACAGTGAGCTGTTTAGGGGCCAGGAAGCGTGCAAGGCATGAACTGCTGCAGCATTGATATGAAATGAATGTCGAGGAACGTAAACAGCGCAGCCAGCTCGGAAAGGTCAACATCGGAAGGCGCCAACCTACTGTCAACACACCGGCAAAAATGCCACAACACCGCGGTACAAAACCAGCAAGACGTGAGCCAGACTAACACAAACACATCCACACAAAGCCTTCCAGCTACACATGATCGATTTCACACATCGCCGGATTCTGAAGCGCAATTCAAAATTCAAGCAAATATCAGTTTTGGCAGATCTTTAACTTTCCAATATGGTGAACATACTGTTGTTTCACATAAATTAGCTATTAAATATCTATTTTGCAAGTAAAATAAAAATAATATATTAGAATAAAATAGAATTCAACATTTGAAGTGACAACATTTGATCATTTGAGTTAAACTAAAACCAAAATGTGTTCTTGTCTTAGAACAACTTTGATTAACTTTTTTTATCCACCTAAAATATAATATAACATAATAATAATACAATATAATATAATATAGGAAGCAACTTGCTGTAATGTAGTAATATGATATATGTGATGACATGACTAAATCACTTTTATTAAATAATATATGATATAATATAATATATAATAACAGTTAATGCAGTAAGATGATTTATGACAAGACTAAATTTAAATATCACTTTTATTAAAAATATAAGTGAGGCATTTATAAAATTCCTTATATGTATTTGAATTACAAAATATCACAACAGAGTCAAATTGTTTTAGTTTTTTTCCTGTTTTACAGTACAAAAAAAAGTAAACTTATATATTATAAAAATAAACGTTTTTAAGTTTATTTTATGCTTTTCTCACCCAATGGTTGCTTTGCTGTTGCAAGCAAAAAATCTTGCATAATTGTAAAAAATTATGATAAATAAATATTAATATTTTTATTTATAATATTTAGTTTAATATTTTTCATATAATAATATAATTATCATATTTTTATGTTCTATAATATTTTATATTTAAACAAGACAAAGTTCTGATTAAGAATGTATATTTCACCGATACTGGTGTCAGACGAACCTCGTGTAAACATGTGTACTGTCCGTGAGGAGGAGCCACCTTCTCTTCTCCCTTCATCTCCACGCTGATCTTCAGCCTGATGGCCCCCGACACCATCGACTTATCCGTCCGCTTCTCTGCACGGAGAACGAGCACGTGAACAGAAGACAGAAATGAAACGAGTGGAATCATTGAAGAGCTCTGGACCTCTCTGACCCTGTCAATAACACACGTAATGCAGCTGATCTCAGAACAGTGACCTGCAGAAAATCTCATCACCACGTCCCATTGCAAATCTGACCCGGGATCAGATGGCAAATTTAAGCTGGACAATGTCAAAATGTGACCATGGAGCACAAAACCAATCATATATTTGTAGCAATAGCCAACAATACACTGTATGGGTCAAAATGATTATTTTTTATACCATAAATCATTAGGATATTAAGTAAAGATCATGTTCCATTAGATATTTAGTGAATTTCCTACTGTAAATATATCAAAACTTAATTTTTAATTAGTAATATGCATCGCTAAGAACTTCATTTGGACAACTTTAAAGGTGATTTTCAAATTTTGCATTAGTCAAATTTTGTATTAGTCAAATATTGTTATAATATGGTATATAAATATTGTTCTAACAAACCATGCATCAATGGAAAGCTTATTTATTCAGCCTTCAGATCATGTATAAATCTCTTATGACTGGTTTTGTGCTCCATGGTCCCAAATGTCTAATTTCAGCACTGAAATTTACTGTAATGTGAGATTTTTCTTCTTTGCATTAACATGTATGATGATGAATTTTGGTACAGAAATGTGTGTTAAGAAGGTAAAAACAGTCTAATTTCATGCTGACTTGAAATCTCTCAAGACATTCAGCAGCTGCTTTTAAACTACTACATGACATAAAAAGGCTCTTTGCAGATAAGACTCCAGTCATCTTGTTTTACAGACATCTTAATTGCTCTAATTGATGTCTGGTCTGCGGCCGGAGCGGCTCTTTCTCACATCTCAGAGACGTGGACAGATGGAGAAGGAGCGAGCAGATATCAGCACATGGGTTTGGCCTGAGTCACGCTATAAACCACACGCTTCTGCTTCGAGCCAAGCAAAACAAACCCACAATCCAACAAATAAAACATCAACAAAAGCAGAAACCATTCTCTGTGGAACAATGAGGCCATCTGCACCAGAACAAAACCAAGGAGGAACTCTTCCACATCCTTTTTAAAGACATTAAGGAGATAACTCAACTGAAATGACCTGAAATTCAGCACAAAATTAACTTATGTTATGCTGCTTCTTGTTTTATTTCTGTTTAACTTTTTTTAAGTCACTTTGAGTGATATCACAAAGTGAAGCACAAGGATTCACATTTCATCCTAAAATCACCCTAAAAGATTATATTATATTGAAACCTATTTTTACGATGCCTTTGCACTGACAACTTATCTTGGACATTTAAACACGTCCTGCCTAAATTCCCTTTAATTAAAAAGAAAATATTAATAAAATAAATAAATAAATAAAAAGTTTATAGCCAGTAAAAATAGGCATACAACTAAAATCTAAATTCTTATTAATAAAAGAATTAAAGAAATAAAAATAATAATATACATGATATAATGGCAACGCAAGTTTATATAGCATTTTATACGTAATGGCAATTAAAAGTAGTTACATAAAAGGAATTTAAAAATAATCAAGATTACTAAGAAATAAAATGAATAAAGAGGTTACATTTATTTGAGAAGAATAATGATGCATATAAATGATATAAGACACATAATAATAATAATAATGATAATAATAATAATAATAATAATAATAATAATAATAATTGTACATATATACCAGAGTGTAAATAACTGTTCAATGTCCATAACTGAAATTATTTAAAAGTTTTAAAGTAGGTTCATTCTTATTGTATACTCATTTTCTAATTGCATTATATATGGATCATTGGATAAATTATATATAGGAACATTGGATAAAATATTTTCTATGTAGATAGACTGGCTATTTGAATAAGACCACCTCTGAGCCATATATGAATATGTCCTTGTGTCTCGTTGAAGAGAGGGGCGGAGTCAGCAGATCTCATTATCATTTAAAGAGACATGCATCAAAATGAATCGCTGTAAACAGAGCTGTTTGACAAGATAAAAAAGGGTGTTGTTTTGCATGGCAGTTGAGGAATTTTATCCAAAGTCTGTTATAGACATTTCATGAAGACCCTGAAGAATCATACCAGCTTAGGCTCATAACTTACCGAGATTATACCAGACATCCATCTCCCCGCTCAGCATGCGCACCTCAATGATGGTCTGGCCTAAGAAATCATCAGACTCCTTCTTAAAGTGCTGCTTCACCCTGGACTTGATGTCGTCGTCTTCATCCCAAACACGGACCTTTATACGGTCTGTGGCGTTATGACACTCACTGAGACAGAGACAGAGAGGAGTGACACACAAACTCCATTACTTTAGCTCATCAAAACATTTAGCATGAAATTGAACTCAATTTTTAAAGTCAGTTCAATATAATTTAAGTTGGAATGACTTGTACAGCCAATTTGATTACATTAAATGTAGATTGGGAGTTTTCTATATTTATTTTTATTATTATTTATTTATTTCATTTTTTTATATTGTAGTAAATATGGCCCGCATGTATATTATTAGGTTTTCTCCACATTACAGTAACAAAAACAGATAAGCTGTAAATAATTGCAATAAAAAGTCACAATTTAAACTATTTTAAAGATCCTAAAATTTTATTTATATATATATATATATATATATATATATATATATGTTTTTCAGAGAACAAGTCATTTTGCTCCTCATCTTAAATAAATCTTAACAACATGCAAAAAAAAAAAAAACATGCAAGTATCTGGTAAGATATTTGTACATGGAAATTTATTTTTTTTATTTGGGGTAAAATATAACCCGGAAAGAACAGCTTGAATATCTTAAAAGACTAAAAAAACACTGTGGAAGAAAGGGCATAAAATAAAGGTGGAGAGCAGCTTAGATCGTTTAACGAGAAATGTTTAATCTCTTACATTTAATTGCATACTGTAACCTTGGTATCTCAGGAAATCTGAGCAAAGAATCTTAAAAATCTCCATTTGATTTCACTGCTCTCTAGGAAAAAATAATACATATATCAAACAGATCTCATTTGTGGTTTTTCCTTCTCATGACAAAACACTACTGACCGCATTTAAGAGTCAATTTACCTTTGAGGACGTCCCCAAAGGGAAGTCTTTTGTTATTTAGCTGACGTCAAGGGACAGTTTTGTCCCTAAAGTATAGCCAAGAAAGTCCACACACACACACATACACACGAGCTGCCAGGAGAGTGGCGAGCTGCTTGTCGAACTGCTTTTAAAGGTCATATGCTCCACTGAATCTCCAAACAGGGCACTTAGCCTCCTGTGGTCCGTCTCCATGTCTGTCTCTCCAGTGGAGGAGTGAATTGAGAGAGAGACGGGCTCACAGACAGACAGTCACTCACAGATGCAGAAACACACCACAGCCTCACAGCACAGCCCCAACACACATCACATCAAATCACACTGACTGACACCAACCTAAGGAGGAAATATAAATATCACCATATTACAGGAACGCTTAGAGTTTGTAAAAACTGATGGCAGACAAACCTGGACCACTATGCTTTATTATGGAGAGATCAGCTCTGACACTAACTTTAAAAAAGTTTGGGTTCACTGAGAAATTAATTCAGCAAGGACGCATTAAAATGATCAAAAGTGACATTTACGTATAACGCAAAGTCATGAAAAATAAAATGTGTCACGGTTTCTGCAAAGAATATTGTTTTTAACACTGATAATAATACGAAAAGTTTCTTGAGCAGCATATTATTATGATTTCTGAAGGATCATGTAATACTAAAGACTGGAGTAATGATGCTGAAAATTCAGCTTTGATCACAGAAATAAATTACATTTTTTACATATACATATTTTTTACTGTATTTTTGATCAAATAAATGCAGCCTTGAAGAGACTTAATTCAAAACCATTAAAAAACTTACTCTAAACTTCTAAACATGCAGAAAAAGTTACAAATAAATGGCTGAATACTGTAAATTAGGAGACATATTATGCCCCTTTTTACAACATGTAATATACTGTAAGTCTCTGGTGTCCACAGAATGTTTCATCTCAAAATTCCCCACAGATCATTTATTATATCACTTTGAAAATGTCTATTTTGAGTGGAAGCTGAAACACTTTTTTTTGTGCCTGTTTTTTTAAATGCAAATGAGCTGCTAGTCCCCGCCCCCTTTTCCAGAATAGAGCTGCACCATTACAGCTCGTTCCTGCTAAAAACATCTGTTTTTGATTCTGATTATCATGTTTATCGCACTGAAATCATGTGTTTTAAACCATTTTACTTTAAACTTTTGGTATCTGGTTTTCTGAGCACACACATCTGAAAGTCATGGACAGAAAGTGTCTGTCAAAGGCATTTTCCATAAACGTTCTCAATGTTTTGACTTGTACGGCAGAACAAATTAGTAGTTCATCTGAAACCTTACTTGATGATTTTTATATTTGATCGAAATAAATTTATGCACTCACACTTGACTCCAGGTTTTAAATCTTCAGCAGCTGTCAAATTAAAACCATTTTGCATTATAAGTCAAAGACTAAAATGCTGTGAAAAAGACGTCTCTTCACAAAAAAGACTGAGCACATTTACACTAAAATGGATTCAGGCAAATGTTGAGTAATATATTCACTGAAGTGACATTTGAAGTATTAAAAAAGCCTTGCAAATCCTCAAATATAGCAATGCAGCAGCCACTCCAGCACATTGTGTCCTCATTAACAGTCTGCTACTCAGTCTCAAACCAAACCTGTTATTTTTTTGTAACGAGAGAAATGAGCCCAGTTTCTGCGCTTCTTTGAAGTTCACTTGAAAGCACTAGAAAGTTTTAGTTTAAGGCTAATCCAGAAAGTGTGCAAATATGCAAGTGAGCCTAGCCACACTTTAAGGTGGACGAGTTACAAACCAAATCAACGTCACAGATCGACTTCCATCTGCCGTCATGTTTCACAACAAACAGAAAAAAAGCAGAGTGAGAAGAGAAAACACACCGCAGCAGAAGGTTTCGAGGAGATTTATAGCAGCTCTTCATCGGCTGTTATAAAAACACCTACCGTGAAGATGGTTTGATGGGTTTAATCTGCTATTATGACAGAGAAAGACAGACTATCAACCTGAGACAACAAATGATCAATCTCTCTAATGCCTCTCAAACTTTGAAAACGTTTAAACAGGTGAGAGGAACGAAGAGCTCATCTTATAATATGCATTTCCCCATAATCCTGCATAAATCCCTCCAAATCCAGCGATCCAGCAAGCTCTGGAGTTTCTCGTCACTCTATAGACTCAGATATTTATCATGAGCTTTAGATGAAGAAATTCCCACACACTCTGTTTCACTTAGAACTGAAACTGTCATACTGGCCAAATTCCCAGGCAGATGCTGCATCACCGAATCAACCAATGGCATAAGTCTGGGGCGGAACTATGCCTTTGCTGGACCAATGGCAGAAGGTGGGCGTGTTCTGACAGTGATAAAACACTTGAGGCTGTTTAAATGTGAATCCAGTCACAGCTGAAGGGGTTACGGGCCCGTCGCTGCTTGTTGTGTCTGACAGCGGCCTTTCGGTGCAGCCGTACTCACAATACAGCCCGGCCTCAGACATTACAGCTCGAGTAAGTCACAGACTGGATGTAATTACCTGTCACATTTCTCATTTCTCTCCCTAGCGCGAGGTCGACCGCACACACACACTGTACAACAGCAAGAGAGCGGAATCTCTTCTATTCACTGTAGGTGTGTGTGTCTTTCTCAGTTTCAGCTCTACATTCTTCAGCCCCAGTTTTTCCTCTTTGTCTTGTAGACCAGGGGTGTAAAAAACACGTCCCAAGGGCCTGTCACATCCTGTGGAGGAGCTCAATTCAACCGTGGTGATTAAAAATCACAGAGTAGAATAGAATAGAATAGAAAAAATCATTATACATATACATACATACACACATTTATGAAGAGATCATTTGCAAAAACAGATCACTTTTTTTTATAATTACAAAAATTAATACAAATTACAATAAAAGTATAGCAATAAAAAAACATGATTTTTAAAATATATATATATATATATATATATATATATATATGTTTTCTGTTTTTCCAAATAAACACTTTATATATATATACTGTATATATATGATTTAATGCACGTACAGTAGTCAACATTTAACCCTTTATAGGGCACTCACTGAAATAATTGGAAATTCATAATTTCAACCCTGGAATGTTGTCGGAGGCTATAA
>JAUMHE010000071.1:17616391-17632564 GCA_032359235.1 Enteromius mattozi | reverse complement strand
TTGGAGGCCTTCAAATTCATTGGGTTCTATGACCAGGTTAGAGAAACGTTTATTCCAGACACACACACACACACACAAACTAAAATTCAGGATCAGTATGGTTTTTGAAAGAATATACTTTTGTTATTACAATGGTATTGTTTACTTATAATTATTACAATTTAAAATAACTTAATTTTTTTTAAATATATATTAAAATATAATTTATTCCTGTTGGATTTTCAGCATCATTACTCAAGTGTCACATGATCCTTCAGAAATCATCCAAATATTCTGATTTGCAGCTCAAGAAACACTTCTAACTATTATCAAAATTGAAAAGAATTCTGCTGCTTAAAATTTCTGTGGAAACTATACATTTTTCAGGATTCCTTGCTGTATGACTGCCTTTGCCAAATAAAAAACATATTAATTTCTTAAATGAAATTACTAAACTGACATTTTTGGTTAACTGATTAATTAATTAAATAATTATTTTCCTGCAAAGTGCAAGGGCATTTCCTCTCATATACTCTGATATACAGAATACAGCAAAATAAATCTGAAATAAATCTGTTAAACCCTGCCTTCTGTCACTCTCTCGTCCTCTCTTCCCTCTCTAGGTGTTCATCAGCTGCTCAGTCATTATCTGTCAGGCCAACAATCCCAACACCCGCTGCTCTCAGGGCTGTGTCAACAGCACAGTCTCTCCACCGACCCATCACCATCATAAAAGAGAGGCTCCCATCCAGACCGGCAGTCACTTCATCTCCCAGGGGCCCCTGCGGCTGAAGAGAAGCACATCACGTAAGACATATCATTCATTCATCTATTTAACAGATGATTGTTCACTTGTTCACAAAAATGGTGTTAACTGTTTCAACCTTTACTCACATTTCAGAGGTCACCGTAAGCCCGGCTCTGAATCTGAACCTTGTTGTCATCGCTGTTTGTCTTTTGGCAACAGTAGTCATGGTGTGTGGAGTGATCGTCTATAGAGCCAGAGCGCAAAGAATCAGATACAAACCTGTGCCATCACACGACTTTTAGTCACATCAGCTCTGTTGTTTTTTATTTTTCAAAACATAATGCTCTATTTTCCTTTATAAACAGAGAATTAGCAAGATTGTTGGTGTGCTTTGAAACAGCTCTAATTGGAGTCTTTGGTCAAAATGTGTTTTTCTTTCTTTTGTGCTCATTTTTAGTAAAGTAATGTCAAGTAAGTCAATTCCGTTAATTTGTGTAATTATTAAAACTGCACAGAAGTCTCTCTGAGTTGTTTTTCCATATATTCAATTGTTTTTGCAGTTTTATATGTTGGTAAATAATTTATTTTTCTGTTTTATTGTTGGTGTATATTGGTACTTCTGCATGGGAGAAAAATGTGGAAACATGCCTTGTTTCTTTTAAAATAGAGTGTTACTGTATTTTACTTTTTGCATTAAACATTTTGATTTATCATGGCTACAATTATTGTTTATTTCAAATTATGCTTCAGGGGGCATAACACACACAGTTTCACCCAATCTCATACCTATAGAGTAGTACTGCATCCTTCATATCTCAGAAAAATATTTAGTTTGATCATATTTATAAAAGAAAGATACGGCTTTACGATTTTGTCCAAAAGAAGCTGAGCTCCTGGAGGCGTGCCATCTGGGCGGAGCTAAAGAGTGACGAGCACTTGCGCCGATTGGCAACAAAACACAAGGTGCGTTCCGATTGACAGGGTCCCTACGCAGTGTTCACAGCTCCCTACTCTCTAAGCACGGTTTATCTGTTGAAGTGGACTTTGATAATAATCGCTCATTTGGAATGCCCTGCAACGTCATCAGATTAATTTATTTTACTTTCAAATTTAAACACGTATAAAATACATATACAATTATGTTTATAATAAATATAGTCAAAATATATACGTTTATACTATTACAGATAGTGGTTTCATCTCGTGAGCTTTCTTTCCCGCAAGCCTCATTAACTCTGCTGAAGTAATCAGACAAAGTGAAATAAGCCATTTTTCGACGGTTTTAATTAGTTTCGCCTATTCATACATTCATAATGCTTTAGTTTGTATAATAATAACATTTATTGCAACAGCTCCATTGCTGATTCTTTAAAAATCTCTTTTTAACGGCTCTGCTCTACCGTTAGTTCTGACTGGGGATGCAAGTGCGTCGCTGGGTGATTTTCCCTCTCCACTTCCTGTGAAGTGAAGTATCGATGTTCCCTTATTCCCTATTGCCGTTCGCAGTGCCCTTTAAATCGAACATGTTCATTTCCTTCGGAATGGAATCTCACTTAAGACGTCAGAATACCCTGTGAAGTCCACTTCACAGTCCACTTACGGTCAAATGGAACCCATCGATGCGGTTTCATTTATGCCGAGTTCAGACTGCTATGTTCACACTGCATGATAGATCGGCAACAGGGGGTTTCACATGCTTGACTTTACAATACGAAAAATAGGTGACAACTTTGTCCCGGTCCGCAAACTACCAACCAAACACATGCGAGAAGTGACATGGAAACAAGGCGAGGGCACATGTGCAAAACGGAAGCTTGCCATATATTAGCCTCTGCAGTTCTGAATCATGACCAGGATTTTTTATAGCTGGGACAGCTCCATCTTTCAGTATCAAACAATGTGCAAATCCAGCGTCGAACTGGGCCTTGTTTATAAAATGTTTGTCAACAAAAATACTTTTAAAAACTCCTTTGCTACACCGGAAAAAAGGGCATCCACTACTCACGTAACGCTGGGTTCTATTGGTTAGCTTAACAAGGTTATCTTTCTCTTACAACCAAAATCTTTGGAAACATAGGCTTACTGCTAATAATAATTACTAATAATAATAATAAAAAAAAAAAAACTCTCCAAAACTTCTACAAACCCGGAAGTAAGATTTTTGGCACATAAATACTCGATCATATATCCAAATTGTTTTTGAAACTTTGTCCATGTGTAGCATGAGAATCCAACTTTTTAACAGTGTAAACAACTCTGAATGCATGAAAGTGCATGTTATCCCCCTTTTAGCCATTTCAGAGCAAATACTGTGTTGTTTCAATTGAACTTTTAATTATTTCACAGAGATCTAGTCTCACAGAACCAGATTTGTAATAAATCAAATAATAGTGCAAATGTCTCCATGAAAGGTAAAAGAGGTGACACCAAACAACTGAACTATCCAAACATGCCAAAATAACCATATTTGTTTGACTATTGAGAGACCTTTGGTTGTTAAACACTGTGATCATGTCTTTGTCTACCACACATACTATATATATCCTAGGTATGAACAAAGCTTATATTCTAATCTGGCTTTAAAAAAAACACACACACACACAATAGCTTAATGAAAAAATGGTTAGTCAAATGAAACAACCACTAAAAGAGTTTGAACAGTGTGACTGTTTACTAAGTGTGTACTGTACAGCATTAGTGATTTTTTTAATTTAAGCTACTGTTTCTCATGTTTTCATTAACATTAAGCATACGTCATAACTGAAAGAGAACAGAATTGAAAGAGAAGCTAAAAGAGTTGCTATGCAGCAAAACATCAACAGCATTCATGCAGCAGGTATCAGATAACACACCTGTTAAATGGCAATGATTACCAATACATTTCTCCAGCATGCATGAAAAACAAGGTTTGTTTTAATTTTAAGCGCTAACAAATCAATCAAGCAGCTCAGCCCAACTTTGCCCATTGGTATTTGTTAAATTCTGTTCTATTCCTGTTTCCTGTCATTGTTTGCCTGTTAGTCACTAATTAAGTTCACGTGTTTTTCATTTAGTTTCCCTTGTGTATTTAAACCTGATATCTATCGGTTTATTGTTCTGTGTCATTTGTATTTTACGTGGTTATGCTTTACTCTTGTTCCTGTTATCCTCTGGCTGTTCCAGTTGGATTATTAGAGACCATTTCCTTTTTGTTCTCTGCATCATGCACTTACTATGTGCCTATCCTGACCAACATTACAATTTGTTTGCATTTAGGCATCATAAACTACTTTGAGTTTGACCTTTAGCCTCAAAATCTTGTCCAAAAAGCTTCCCAAAAGTCCTAAAAGTTTTAAATTATTGAAAAATGACTTTGTGAGGAACCAAGAAAAACGTTTACATAAAATGCAGAGAAAGTAGGCAACTGACAAAATATTTAATTAAAAATATTTAATCAGAAGATCATTTAAAAACAAAAGATGTTTTTGAAAAATTTATTAAAGTATACAGAAAATACAGGAAATTATTTTGTGTAAATTTGATTTCTAACCAGTATTAATATATGTTTAATTAACAATAAAGATTTTATTATAAATTGACCATTTTAGCATTTTTCTCTTTATTGTAATGTATGTGTTTTTGTTTTTAAAAGTTTAAAAGTAAAAAAAAAATCAACACATTTGCATAATTTATACTGTTGGTTAATATTAATTTCTGCATATGCTGTTTTAAACATTTAAACATCTCATTTAATATAGATATTATTGGGAGTAGTATTATGAATGAACTATGATTAACGCATCAATTATGATGTGAGGAAAAAAGCAAAATGAAACTGTTCTACTCATGATTATCTAGTTTACACATCACAACAATAACTGCCTCAGGCAAACGTGGAGGGCTGCATTTACCAAATAATGCACCTGTGCGCAGTTTTTCAGGATTAATTACACATCATCAAAAATCTAGTTTAACTAGGTGCTATTCACCAGTAATCACCGTGCAGCAAATCATCATGCTTTTCTTTAGAAAGCTGCAATTCTTTTATCATGAAAAAGGCTTGGCCAGAGCTGTAGTAATAGACTTATTATTTTTATGTCAATCAAAATACATTGAAAAGAATTCATTGTTAATATAAAGAATCAGGTTTGATTTGCTGCCGGTTAGTTAATGCATCATCATAAATGGTACTTTTGCAACATTCAACATCTTGTTTAATATTAATCACTACATATACCGTTTTGTAACTTTTCAGGATGTACAGTTCTGATATGAAAAATGAATAAAGATTATAATTATGTAAATTCTGTAAAAAAAAAAAAAATGCTGTTTAGCTCATGAAAGCTAATGCGTCAACAAGCTGAACGTTATTGTAAAGTGTAACTGGTATTTTTTAAAGATAGAATGCTAAATAAATAAATCTATCAATATCTATTTGAGTTTATATGTCGTGACTTTATGACGCTAAATGAAAATGCTGTGCCATGAGCAGGGAATAAACTGAAGTGAAACTAAAGTAAAAAATAACTAAACACAATACGTATTGTTTAATAGGTTGGGTAGGACAAAGGACTAGTATTATTGTACCATATCTTGGGCATTAGTCAAAATTAGTCATCATATGGCATTCATTTGACCGGAATACCCAAATCTCCAGCTTTGCATTCTGCATGAGCACAAAGATTTTCTTTATTTCTTACAACATCTTTGTAAATTAATATAGATTAGAAAGATTTGGGATATCCAGTGTAGCCACATTTTGACTTAAACTGGTCCACTGTGCAACATTTCTCCATTTCATGTACCCTTGAACTTATAGTACTTTGATTAATTTCTCAGTAATCGATAGTGAAAGACTCTTTGACCAAACTGGAATTCTCAGATTACAGGTTTTACCTGATTATATTTACATTGTTTTCTGCAATAAGCTTTTCCTGTTTCATCACTGACACATCCATCAAACAATACAAAGCACCCATTCTTATCCTCAAGCTGTCTCTTCAATATATGATTTTAGATTTTAACACAGTCCTATCCTTCCAATTTTCAGATATTTGTCACCAAGCACTCTTCAATATCTGAAGTCCTGTGAAATCTATTTCAGATTGTTGTATGTTTGAGATTTGATCTTTCACTGCAGGTGGCGTTTGAGAAAGCAAACAGCTATTGTTCAAATAGATTTGTATCTTGTCATTGTTATGTAGGAGTGCTGGCATCCTGGTTAAAACTAAATAAATTAAAAACAATAACAGAGCTAAAACAATGCAACAAGCTACTCAAATACTACTCAATATACTTTTTTTTTCTCAAGGAAAAAATTATACAGTATTTGGCATCGAAGCTGTGCAATAAAAAAATATCTTCCAGAGCATCTTGCCCCTAGTGGACAGTCATCACAATTTTATACCTTACATGTGAATGAAGAGGTGTGTGCTTTAAGTAAGTCCCGATCAATGGCTAGTTTCAGATTTGTATCATGTGACTTCACAGAAAAAGCAAGTAACTACCCTCTAATTTTTTGTGTGTGTTATGCCTTACACGAGAATGCTTTTGAACCCATCCCTGAATTCCTGCTCACCTGAGATGTATAAAAGCAGCCGCTCAGCTTCACTTGAGCTGGTGAAGTGAGCTCAGAGGCTGGGGTACCATGATGTCTTTGGCTGTGGTGTTGAATCTTCTACTTCTGGTGTCCATTGCTTCAGCAGGACACCACTATGGAGGCTCAGTGACTTATAGCCCTAAAGGAACCAATGCAGATGGGAGCATGAGGGTGAGATTTATTTTTATTTAAAAAGTGCTTTCCTTTATCATGAATTAATAAAAATTAATCATTTAAATTATTTTATAATTATTTGCAAATATATATATATATATATATATATATATATACAGCAGCCAACATTTGAAGTGGATCAAAACCTTTCATCAAAGTTGTTTTAATACCTAAAACCAAACAGTGTTTTTTGATCCAACATTATACATGGTTATTTAAAGTTTAAATAATATTTATGAAAATAAATTTGAAATTTGATTTGGTCATCTGCACATAAAATAACTAATTTTGCACTGCAGTTTTAATATATCAATGTCAAAAATGGGGAGAAACAATCATGGGGAAAAAAATCAGATGGACAGCGTAACATGTCACATTTAAAATTGTATAAGAATAGATTTTTTTTTTAAATCTCTCTGAACTTTGACATTAATTGGCTAAACAGAGATATCTGGGATGACTATTTTTAAAATTATACCAATTTGAACAACTTAATTGTTCTATCAACAGGTTGAGTTTCGTTTCAAGCGAACCTATGACTGGTGTACATCTAGTTGGTGGCGTTGTGCCTCTGGAAATTGTGGCAATGAATTCAGCAGTGAAGAAGGTAGTATCGACAGAAGTTCTAACGGCAGAAGTGCTTACACCAACAGCTGGTGCCAATCAGAAACTGTTGTCACAAGACATATCCATGGAAACACACCCTTTGACCTGCAGTGAGTAAATAAATTTGTTTTAAATGAATATTAAAATGTTTTTTCGACATTATCTAAAATGCACTATTGTACCGCAGGGACTCCTCATGCTGCTGGGTGCCCACAGTCAACGGTGTTGATAACTGGTTCTTCCAGACACACGTAGATCTGGGCATAAGATCTGATACCAATCAGCCCAATCGATCACCTGTCACCACTACTTTACAACTTCTACGGTAACCATTATATTTATTCAACATGGTTTTCTATGAACATTATTAGTCACTAATGAGAATGCATGTTAAAACGTAATTTAAAAAATATGATGAAAATAACATCTACATATTATATACATATATGTTTTTTCTATCAGTGTACCCCAAAACTGTCCTCGTAAATATCATCTGATAGCCTTTGACCCGGATGGTGACCAGGTCAGATGTAGATATGGAGCTCAGCAGTATGCCGAATGTGCCACATGTAGCCAGCCAAGTGGTTTCCACCTAGATCAAGTAAGAAACAGACAAAATATTGCCAGATTAAGGTGCCAGATATATATACATATATATATATATATACATATATATATACACATACACTGGTATGGTAACCAGTGGGAAAGTCATGGGTGGGTGAATCTATGTGAAATAAGGTTATAGCCTATTAATGTGTTTTTGATTGCCAATCCCAATCAGAATGAAAACTTGAAACTTGAAAAATAAATTTATACTACATAAAACAAAATAAGAACAAAAACTAGAGTACACCCTTTTAGGCTAAAGGATTGAGCTAAACCAATAGAACATAAGAACTTAAAATGATTATTTATAAACGAAATGCGTTAAATCTTTTTAAAACCTGTTCATTTAGAACTGTCGGAATTCACCAGAATGATTTGGTCTTTCCAACTACATAATGAAAGAAAGAGAGATATTTAGGATATTTATCTAAAGCTACAACTAAACTAAGGAGAATTACTTAAAACAATCCAGTTCTTTAATGCATCGGACATACCAGTGCTACAATGTTGTTTACCTCCACTCGCTCAGCAGTTAAGTAACATACGGCATTAAAGCAGTGATCATTGCTTTGTGACGTTGCATGCATGCATGAAATAAATAAAATAAATAAAAAAATAAAAATAAAATATATTTACACAACAGATATAATTTCCCTGTTGAAAAAGCAGCATATGCTGGTTAGGTAGGTTTTGAAGCATGGATGCTGGTTAAAGGTGGTTTAAGCTGGTTCTAAGCAATTACTTCCTGCCCAGGACCAGCTTAGGACCAACACATGACCAGCTTAAACCAGCTCGAACCAGCATCCATGCTTTAAAACCAGCATATGATGGGGTTTTTTCACACACTAAGTAATCCATACTCTGGCAGCTTCTATCAGTCAATTGACCACCTAATAAAAGCTTCTAGAAATGTTTTGAAATAAAACAAAATGAGCATACACTAATTTGAACATCTCAATTCTACATTAGAATGCCTGCACACTGGACTACAGCTATACCTACACAACAGGCGTCTACGGATTTGAGCTGATTGTGGAGGACTTTCCAAGGAAACACACCACTCTGGCCTATACTGATGGCTCCAGCTCCTACAGATGCTCTCTGAGCAGTGGAATACACCGGAGGTCAATCAGCTCAACAGCATACCCCTGGTATTACCAAGGTAGCACAACTGTACCATGGGGGTGGTGGCAACAATCAACCACAGATGAACCTACAACTACTCCATGGTGGTGGCAAAATCAACAAACTACTACGTCCCCTTCACCGTGGTGGTGGTGGTGGCAACAGCAACAGCAACAATCAACCACTGCTCCACCTACAACTACTCCATGGTGGTGGCAAAATCAACAAACTACTACGTCCCCTTCACCGTGGTGGTGGTGGTGGCAACAGCAACAGCAACAATCAACCACTGCTCCACCTACAACTACTCCATGGTGGTCGCAAAATCAACCTGCAACGACCCAGTGGTGGTGGTGGCTGCAGACCACGAGCACAACTACAACAACATATCAACCTCAACAGTACTCGACTAATATAGGATCCCATCAACGTTCTTATGAACCTTTCAGCAAGCTCCCTCTGCAATTCAGTCTTCTCGGTAAGGCTTAAAAACAAGAACACAAGGTCATCATATTAGTAGTATCAATGTAGCTAATGTGTACCTTTCTAATTTCAATCATTGCAGTTGACTCAGCTGCTCCTTCGTGCACCGAGGGACATTACATTCCTCACTTTGTGTCACCAACTCCAAGCAATGGAGATAAAATCCACGCAACGCCACTCCGTGAAGTGGAAATCCGGGTTAAAGCTGTAGCAGCTTATGCAACGTAATGCACATGTGAATGCAATCAATGCATCAATTTATTTCAATTATTAGATATGTGTATACCATGTTTTTTTTTTTTTCTCAGGGTTACTGATGTCATCATTAGCGGTCCTCTGAACATAACTAAACATGCTTTGAGCACTGGAGAATACGCAATCAGATGGACACCAACGAGGAGAGACCTTGGGGATCATTTCCCTGTGTGTTTCATTGCTGAGAGCATGAGCGGGTGAGTAAACTATTAAAATCTAGCAGATGGCAACTTTTAATGTGAACTAAATATGATAAATATTACTATTTATCATTGATGTGCAGAAGCAGCATTTATCAGTCTGAAATGAGATGTGTCATCATCACCGTTGGACACCAGAGTGGTGAGTAATTCACTTGTACTTGGACAACTATGTTTTGCCAGCAAAATTTTGCTAATTAGTTCTACTGATTGATCACATTTACAGTGGATGCACATGTGATTTGCACCGCAACCAACATGGTCGTTGAAATTGAGCAGCTGCACTCCGTTGGGCTCCACAAGGACTATCTGAGACTCAATAATCCTGCCTGCACTTTGGACTCTAACGGCACTCATGTGTTGGCAAACTTCTCCCTCAATGCTTGTGGTACCATAATTGAGGTAAAACTCTTCTCAGAGGCTCAAAAGAAATGAAGAAATTAACAAAAATGAATGCTTGTCATCAATTTCTCATCTTCATGTCCTTCCTAACCCAATTAGTTTCCTCTCTTCCATGAAACACATGTCAGAACTTCTCTTCTCCAAACAATGAAAGCATAAAAAGCACCATAAAAGCATCATATGTGATTCATATGACTTAATTTGTGGTATTTCTTGGTGCTTTTTTGATAATTAGTATCATCCACTTTTATTGTATGGAAAACAGAAGCTTGGATCTTCAGATTGGAAAAGCATTGGTGTGATTAAAAGTTTCATTTAAGCACAGTAAAACTATTAATATTTCATACTCCATTTCCTTCTACAGGAGGATGAAGAGTTCATCATTTTCAGGAATGAAATCTTCTCAACCGATGACCCAAACAGCATCATTACCAGAAAGCATGAGGTAGAGATTGAAGTCTCCTGTCGTTACGAGAAGAAAAACAACATCTCGCTGGAGTTCACCGCACGGAGACACATAACCACCATCACAGAGAAAGGCTTTGGTACCCTCACCTACAGCTTCGGACTCTTCAGAACAGCCAACTACCTCAGAGAAATCGATGTGATCGCATATCCGGCGGAGTATGAGCTTGGAGAGATGATTTATATGCAGATTGAATCCCAATCTACAATCAACAACACAGAGCTTTTCGTCGAATCATGTATCGCAACACCATACAATGACCCCAACTACCAAACATCCTACACAATCATCCAAAATGGGTAAGAACAACCAAATGAATTCACAATAGAATTGTTGGACTCAATATATCTCGTCTTTATCGATTCCTGTATGTCCTACAGGTGCATCTTGGATGAAACGGTTGAGTTCTACACAAGCCACCAACCAATGGTCCGCTTCGGCCTGCAAGCCTTCCAGTTCATCGGAATGCATGATCAGGTAAAAAACGATTGATTGGTCTATGATGAAAGTAGTTTAGCAGTCAACATACTGTACCTATACAATGCTGCTACTGACCAATCAGAATCAAGTATTCCAGACAGCCATGACTTCATCTTTCTCTTTATCCCTAGGTGTTCATCAGCTGTTCAGTGATTCTGTGCGAGGCCAACAATCCCAACACCCGCTGCTCTCAGGGCTGTGTCAACAGCACAGTCGCTCCACCATCCCACCACCATCACAAAAGAGAGGCTCCCATCCAGACCGGCAGTCACTTAGTCTCCCAGGGGCCCCTCCGGCTGAGGAGGAGCATAGAAGAGCATGAAGGTAATACCGGAAAAGCAAGACAACATATTAGATTTAAATGATTTTAAAGGGGCATTCAATGGGATGAAACATCTTGTGTTATACTAATATATTAAGTCTTTTAAATTTATATTAAAAATAAAGAAAATATATTAATATATAAACTTTGTATGATGTACTGACAGACATATTTGTGTGTTTCCCCACAGTGTCCTCCACGGTCTTGAACCTGAATCTGGTTTTCATTGCCGGATGTGTGCTTGCAGCTGTGGGCATGGTGTGTGGTGTTCTCATCTACAAGACCAAGAGATCAGACGTCAAATATCAAGCTCTTAAGTCAGATGAAATTTAGTGCATCTGCTCAAAAGTCTACAAAAATGTGTCCTCTTTGCTCTCTCAGGGAAGATTCTGGCTTTGAAAGACTTGGTTGAGCTTTTTTGTTTCCTCTAAATATTGTACTAATCCATAAATGGTTGTTAGAGTTATCGGGGTTAACTGTCACTGTTACGGTCTATTAGAGTGTATCTCTGTACTGCACTTTTTAGATTGCTGATGAAAATAAAATATATAAAGAAAATAATGCGAGTGTCAGATTGTTTTAAAAAGAGTTCAGATAATGCATATCCACAAAGCATTAAAAAAATTAAATGAACATTACTCCTATATTGTTGTTTTAGTCAGTTTTCATATTTACCAAAGGCCATTTCTGTGAATGCAAGCAACATTAATGCATGTAGTATAGAATTACATTCTAGAATCAGAATGCATAAGAAAGGCTTTCTAAATTGACTTACTAAATAGAATAACCATGAAAAAGTTCAACATACAGCATGATTTTTACATAAAGTGGTTGTATTTTAAAATGTTGTGCTGACTGAAATGGCAGTCTTGTGTTGTGCTGATATTTCTGGAGTCAAAATAAAATAAAAGTTTAAATTTAATGAGAATATTTATAAAACTGATGACTAATCCATTAAATATCACCTGCTCAACTGTAAACAACTCTTAAACCAATCAAAATCAATGTAAAATGTACTCAATAGCCATGAAAATAACCAAAATAAAACAAAATAAATAATACATCATACATCATTTTATAACAACAGCTTTTAAATTCAGTAAGGCTTTTTAACCTGTATCAGCATGTGACCCAAATAAAATCATAAAAACTGTCATTATATATGGACAGGTTTTAATTCTAACAAATGTTCCAGTTCACGCACTTAGTCTTCACAAAGAAAGCTGTAATTAATTATGGGGCAGGTCTTCATCAGGTTGATGTGCTGATGTTACAGAACAATAGTCAAAGCAGCTTCTATGGTGATGGCGTGACTGAGAAACCGCATTGTAAGGAATCAATCATTCAGCAATTGTTGCAATATGTTTATGTGCCATGTCTCCATGACACAAGGATCACATTTGATCATACGAGTCTTCTAAATGAAAGCAAAAATACCCAACAAATATTTTTGTTTGTTTTACTTTTAAATGCATGGATGGAAAGCACAGTCTATTGACAAGCATTCTACTCATTTGCATTCATGCGCAAAACACTATGAACATGAGGAATCTGTGCACTCTATTTAACAATATTCACAGATAGTATGACAATCACTATCAGGGCGAAAACTGCTCAGTACACTTATACTCAGCTGATAGCAGTTCTAAGGCAGACTGGCAATTATTTTAGTTATTTTCCATTGAATGTTTAATTGTAACTATTGTATTGCTTTCAGTTCTGCTACTGTTCATAAAAGAGGCTTGGCAAACATTTATTAAGCTGTCAGTCAATGTTAAACACTAAGGACTTTACTTATTACTGTCACAATGGCATTATGCTCGTGAAATGTATTTGTCATGTAATGAATAGAAATGTAAACTAAATGTTCTGACATCATGTAATGCAGGCAGTTGTTTCATCTTATTTTGGATTCATTTCAAACCCACACATCACAATGTACAATGTGAAATAATTTTGAAGCTAATGTGCCGAATGGGACTATGGTTTCTTCAGGTTTTATGAAGACATATTAAAGAAGTGTTTTTAAGATTAACACAATGGTCTCTCTGTGCATAAAAGGAACACAATGAGTTCTTCACATTTGAAAACTGTGAACTGAAAACTTGAACACATTTGCCACTGATCTTAATTACTGTTTCATTTTATACAGAACATAGGTTATCTAGAATATGAAAATAACTTTTACTGTGCCTGATCTGATCACACCGCACAAAAATGATGAATGAGAAATGTATAAAAATTAAATGAATTTATGATAAAAATGTACAAATATCTGCCAAAATGATTATTCAAAAACTTAATTCAAAGGGAAAACAAGTTTTCATACCCAATTTGTTCTTGTTTTAAGCAAAATTTTGTTCAGTTTCTCAGAATGAAAAAAAAATCTTCATTTTCATTTTGCATCTCAAGCAAATGTATTTTAATTTAAGGATGTTAGGTTCTGCTCAAATTTGAGATCTTATAAGGCCTTAATTTGTGGGAGGGTAAATTGACGCTTTTTAAGGCTCACAGAAACCTTGTAGTAGGGTTCTAAGGACTATTAATTACAGTTAAATCATGTTTGACTGTAAAAAAAGAAAAAGCGTTGTGATCTCAATCTTATCATTTTCCGCCCATCCAGTCTGATATTCTTGGTTTACAGGCTTTACCTGATGTTTTCGATCTTCTGTCATTTCATCACACTGTCATGCTGCATCCTTCATGCAAAGCAAAAAAACTAAAGTGTTAGTTTCATCTTGTGCTTTTAAAATGTCATATGCTTTCATGCCTAATGCAGTTCTATATGCTTCCAACTGTATATAAATGCATCAGTGAGTACCTTTCAGTGTCTGCAGTCCAGAAAGAATTTCTGCATGTTTTTAAAGTTTTGAACTCTTGGTAAATCTGGTGGTATTTCAGGAAGCAAACAGGCATTGTATAAGTGGATTTATATCTTATTTCAGATAATTCAGTTTCTCACGTGAGAAACAGAAAAAGAGCAAAGAAACCAGGAAACGTGCTTATATAGTCTAACCTACAATCTACTAATTCTGAGATATATATCATTTGCAACAAGATTTTACATCCCACAGTGAACTTTTACAATTGGCACTGAACTGCTATGAATGAATGAAAGAAACCAGGTAGAAATTCTCTAAACCTGTTAAACTCTACCGGAGACAATATGCTCTGCAAGTGTGTGAGGAGGTTTGATTTGACGAGTATGAGTTTCACATTTAAAGCATGATTTCTCGGAAGAGGCTATAAGTTTTAATACCTGATTCAAAAGATAGGTATTTACTACCATTCACTTTCACAAATAAAGGTACAAAAGCTGCTGGGGCGGTACCTTTTCAAAAGGTAGCTAAGGCACCATTTTGGTACCTTGAATGTACATATTAGTACTTAAAGTGTACATATTTAACCGTTATAGGTACAAAAGTGTACCTTTTGAAAAGGTACAGTCCCAGTGAAAGCTTTTGTACCTTTATTTCAGTGAGTGCTCAAAATGAAATAAAATGTTTTGTTGTTGTTGTTTTTTTGCTTTTTTGAAAAATAAATAAATGCTTTTAAATGTTATTTTCCTCGGAACCCTAAAAATATAGAGTCTCTAAAATTACTAAGAAACAAAATGTTTTCAACATTGATAATTATAAATGTTTCTTAATCAGCATTTTAGAATCATATATTACAAATATATAAATGGGATATGATTTAATCATATTTTTGGGCTAATATTGCTGGTTTACTCCCTTGACATCTATGACATCTCTATTACACCTTTGACATTTAACACAAAAGTTTCGCTAACAACCTGAAGTCTGATCCACACCACAGTTTGCGGTAAAGAACTGCCCACTCAGAAAAGAAAAGACTGCATGACAGACAAATGAAGTGAATTACCTGTTCTTTTTGTTTTCACATGCCACTTCAGGGCAAGTAAATAGCTGTACTACAATAATAGACTGGTATGGGGAAACCACTGTTAAATAATAGAAAAAATGTGACGTGGAATATGTGACCTGGACATCTGTGCTTATAGAAAAAAAACAAAAAGGTTCAAACACGAACATATCAAGAGAAATAGAGACGTTTCTTATAGAGAAAAAAGGCTTTTCCTTTGAGTGATAACTATTAGCTCTGTAAAATCATTTTTTATTAAAAGATTGATTAAGGTTTAAATGAAATTTTCACCTTCTGTAAAGGTGAAATAAGAAGAGAGTACAATTTTTACAATCCCTAGCACCCGTTTTGTTTTGTTTTTTCAACAATTACGATAAAAACTGAAAAAGAGCAATACATTTCAATACTATATTGCAAATGTAAATAATAATGAAGTACACCAAAACAACAAAATGAAGAGTTATCATTGACTGTGTGAAGTATACAGCAGTGAATTCTGAACATTCTTGTTTTGTAAATATTTTTTTCATATAAGAAATAATGCTGTTTTAAGTAATTTTAGCTCAGTCTTTTAAAGTTTGCTAGTGTTATTGAAGAATGACTCTAGCCCTGTATGAAGTGATTTAGTTTTAGTGCATTTTTGATGCAAAATATATTTGGAATAAAGGTTGATGAATTTTTTTTTTTAAAAAGGCTAAATTTTGTATTTGTCCACTAGGTGGCAGGCCAGCATTTTAATGCTTTTGAGACTAGCTGTACATGCACAAAAGCAAAAAAGAAAGTTGTTGTCCTAAAAGGCACTGAGCTGCCATCAGTACTTCCTGTTAATATTTTATAATTTCGAGTAATTTTCTACAGAGC
>JAUMHE010000071.1:17584835-17595715 GCA_032359235.1 Enteromius mattozi | reverse complement strand
CATGTGATATTTCAGTTTTTCTTTTTCAATAAATCTGCAAAAATGTCAACAATTCTGTGTTTTTCTGTCAATATGGGCTGCTGTGTGCACATTAATGAGGAAAAAAAATGAACTTAAATGATTTTAGCAAATGGCTGCAATATAACAAAGTGTGAAAAATTTAAGGCGGTCTGAATACTTTCCGTACCCACTGCATCTCTTTTGATTTAGATGAGTTAACTTTCACTGAAGGAAATAATATTATGGACTCGTATTCTAGATGGAAGCAATGATTTGAAGTTAAAAACATCTTAATGATTGATTTGTTTCTCACAAACACACAGCTTTTCACATCTAAAGATGTTAATTGATTGGATTATTGTGATGTTTTTTTAGCTCTTTGGACTCTCATTCTGACGGCACCCATTCACTGCAGAGGATCCACTGGTGAACAAGTGATGCACTGCTGTATTTCTCCAAATTAGTTCTGATGAAGAAACAAATTCATCTACATCTTGGAAGGCCTGAGGGCGAGTACATTTTCAGTGAATTCTGAGAACTACTCCATTTAATGCACATTAAGTTTTAATTAACAATAATTGCTCATTTTCCTAATCTAACAACTTTTCTCCGTTAATGTTAACACAAGGTTCACAACTGTGACAATATATTACAAAATCTGTGAAAAACATGTTTTAAATAGATTGCTTCCAATATGTGTAATCAATGAGCACAAGTACCTGCATGGCAAAGTCAGTGGTCACGCAGCCAACTTTGACATCTGCTGTCGGCCTCCAGTTACCAGCATCCATCTGGACTTGTTTTAAGTTACTGGGAGTAATCCAACCTCCACCATCATCACCATCCTCTTCCTCATCACTGCTTTCTTCTTCCTCATGTTGGTCTTCATTTGTGCCATCGTGCTCTTCAGATTCAGCCAGCTGACTGTCAGCCGACAGGTCAACAGACTGTAGTTTCTCTGTGACTGTGATGGCATCTGCAGCCTAGACAGAACGAAAAAAGGAGGATTTTTTTTTTTGGTCTAAAGTAAAGCAAAGCGATTTGGATATTGTTGGATTCCTCACCAGCATTTCCAGAAGGTCATTCTCGATGCTGGGCAGTGGACTTCTCCAAAACTGAAAGCTGTTGAATTGTGAACTATCAGGGCCTTGTGGCTCATTTTTTCTAGGGGGGCTTTGGACAACTGTATTTGGATTATTTGATGACTTTTGGGAAAAAAAAAAAAAAAAAAAAGCAGAAATTAATAGATCCCCTTCAGACAGAACAACATTATTATTACATATCTGCTGAGGCACCTGCTGTATATGTATGTATATTAGCTTTATTTCTATAAATACACATGCATCAAACTGGAAAAGGCCATGGATATTAATTTACAGTAACATAACTCAAATACAATACTTACTTTTGATGGAAAATGGAAACCTGCAATGCCAACAGGAGTCTCTGGATGTCTCTGTGTACTGCATATTTGGACCTATGAAATGCAAACAGATAAATAACTGTTAAATGCTGCAAAACAGATGTAAATGAATGAGAATTAATCAATCACCAGCACCTTTTTCTCAGGCTCTGTCTTCAAATGCTCAGTTCCCACATTCTCGGTTTCCAGCTGATAAGTCAGAGCCAAAACCTTGATGTCTGTGGCTGAAAGACTGGGATAGTCTCCTGTCTTTTTAGCAAATTCTGTAACTGTGATTCAAAGTAAATTAAAAAAAAAATGTGTAAATGGTCCTCCATAACACACTTTCAGAATTCTACTAAAGACATTCAACATAAAATCCATTAATAATAGCATGAAGTTATTATTACCAAATCTCACATGCTCTGGAAAGGGTTCTTTGAAATTGAGCTTGTATGGCAAAAAAGCCAAACTCCTTTTTGTTGGTTTATCCCGAATTTCATCAACAACATCCTTCAGGGTATAAATGTTCTTTGCAATTTCCTAAAACAAAATAAAACACACACGCAAACAGACTAAATGTTCACATTTCACAAAAATATTATACATATTAAAACCGTAAGTTATACAATATCATGAATGAATTGCACCATGGTAAACTATACTTCATTTCAAAGCACTTTAAAATACACAGTGGTAGAAAACATGTAATGTTTTTGTTAGTGTGTCGCCTTTATGCTATCAAATACACCACAATCACGCCTATATACGAACTATTAATTATTTATTCCACCTTCAGTAACGTTGCCTGAAGTTACTAACGTTACACCGCAGTGCAGCACACGTGTCAGTTCAGTCATTTATCCTGCGTCACAATCAATAAAACTGACATTTCTGACAACGGAATTAAAATAACCAAATAAGAAGCCAACGTCACCAACAACAACTCACTTGCAAAGGAGCCCTTTTGAGAAAAGCGCCAGCATCTGCCACAACATGCTCTACCATGGTTGCAACCATCTTGGCAGTAACGCGACTGACACGAGTTCTCGCGAGATGACGCTAGTCCCGTCAGCATCACGTCATTTGTTGACGTTCTGGTGGTGGGTGAAGATGGCGGCCCGCTGGAGCAGTGAGAATGTGGTGGTGGAGTTCCGAGATGCACAGGTACACAGTCACCACACCTGCATGCATGCGTTAGATGCGTTAGAGAAGCACTTTTCTCAAACATTAGAGCAATAAACGTGCACTGCTGTCATGTCAATACTGAGCGACGTCTATTAAACTTTGGATTGAATGACATTCTTTGTTTATTAAGGTGTTACCTTACCATGGTAAGCATAGTATTTTCAATTATTATTAGTATTACAATAAACATGTTGTCAAGAGGAAATAAAAACCTGGGAGATTACATGGTATAACTTTAATAAATGTGGTTTATATTATCATACATTGGATTCAGAAAGTATATGGGCACGCTTATGTACCATTGCATTGGATATAAACTGTCTAATCAAGTGTAATATATTTATAAAAAGATAGCACTAGTACAGTCTACAGTGTAAGTCAAAGTATATATATATAGTATATAACTGAATCAGAATATGCACTTAGACAATAACAACGCAATGCAATGAAATACAATACATTTTAAAAGTCTTTTTGTGATGTGTTGTGTAATGACAGATTTCACTGTTTTCAGGCTACTGCGATGTCAGTGGACTGTCTCGGCCAGCACGCTGTTCTCTCTGGGTTTGTGCAGCCTCGGCTAATATCACATCCTCGTGTGGAATTATAAACACACGCTTATGCACCATCTGTAGCTTAGCTCTATATGCTGCATTTACATCCTGTTTCATATCTGTGTTTCATTTACAAATGCTTTTTGCGTGCATCATTATACCACATTTACTCTTTCACTTGTGAATGCTTTGAACAGGAGACGATTCTTATATGTTGTAAATTTGGAGACACCGTCCGAGGCTCCACGCAAAATCAGCCGCCAAAGCAAATGGGATGTTGGGACAGTCCAGTGGAATCCACACAAAACCGAGGCCCATTTATTTGCAGCATCTGTACGTTAAGAAGATATTACCCTCTGCTGATTCAAGACACTGTCAAATTGATTGTTTCACATACAGACATAATATTTAATTCGTAACACTTTACAGTAGGTTCCCATTAGCTGACTACACATCTTAAAACAAATTGACAATGAAAAATGCTTTTTATTAGTCTCAGTTAATGGTATCTGATTACTGTTAGCTCTTATTTTATGTATCTTCTGTATTGCAAAAATACATTTTGCCATCCCCGCAGAGTAACCAGCGTGTTGACTTGTACGCTTGGCGTGATGGAGCCGGTGAACCACATACGTCTTTGCAAGGCCACACACGTGTCATAAGGTAACATCAAACTGAAATTCTACTTAAGAAATCTGATTTTTTTCTTACCTAAACAATAAGAAGTAAATGCATGAGCAAAAAATTCTGGACCTAAGACTTTATATGTTCACCAAATGTAAAATATACTGTCGTTCAGCTCTAAACTGCTAAATTGTAGACAATAAAGTATTATAAATATTGAAATTATGAGACTCTCAGAAAGCCACTTTGAACAAAATTAATATATCTGACTTGAGAATGTAAATATTGTATTCTAATATGACAAAAATGATAATAAATAACTTAATACTTTTTTACTATTTCAGTGATTTGGACTGGTCGTGGTTTGAGCCAGAGTTTCTTGTCACAAGTTCTGTGGACACATACATCTACATATGGGACACAAGGTGAGGGTGGACAAAGAGATAAAGTTCTTTTCCCCCATACGTTTTTTTTTTTTAATTATTATTATTATTTTTTGTTATTATATCCAGGGACACTCGAAAACCAACCGTGGCTCTGTCTGCTGTGGGTACGTGGAAATACTCATCAGTTAGTTTATTCATGCAATGTCCATTCTTTTATTTATTGTTTTATTTTGTCACATTTCCTCTGCATAATAGCTGGAGCCTCTCAGGTGAAGTGGAACAGACGGAATCACTATTGTTTGGCGTCAAGTCATGATGGTGATGTCAGAATCTGGGACAAGAGGGTGATTGTTACTTGCTGCATCAATATTATATAATCATCATCAGTATCGGTTATCAATTAATCAGTCTTTGTTTGTCTGTTGATCTGTCTGCGTACTGTTCTGTGCTTCAGAAACCAAACACTGCTGTGGAGTATGTAGCCGCCCACCTGTCAAAGATACATGGTCTGGACTGGCACCCGGATAACGAGTACATCCTGGCTACTTCCAGTCAGGACAACTCTGTTCGGGTGATTAGAATCATCATTGATCATATTGTTCACACTCTTATTCTGCTGCAGTTTAACTTACACTTGATTGTGTGTCTATAATGATTTGCTCCAAGTTCTGGGACTACAGACAACCCCGGAAGTACCTTGATATCTTGTCATGTCAGGTGCCTGTGTGGAAGGCCAGATACACGGTACAGTTTGAACCATTATTTAAATGTTCCCTTTATGTATAATATTTTTTTTCAGATATAAAATGTTTCTGTATTGTTTATCAATATTGTGACCATTACACCACCAGTCAAAAGTTTGGAATAACTGATGTTTTTGAAAGATATCACTTATGGTTATCAGTGCTGCATTTGTTTCATTAAAATACAAAATATTATTACAATTTATAATATTTATTAATTTATTCAGAATCTGAATTTTCAGCATCATTACTCCAGTCTTCAGTGTTACATGATCCTTCAGAAATCATGCAAATACACTGACTTGCTGCTAAGGAAACATTTTGAATTGAAAACAGTTTTGTTGGTTATTAATAATTATTAATAATTAAAACAAAACATTAAAAAAATTAATTTCTGTCCAGTAGTGTACTTTTCCCCCTTATACTTGCATCATATAATTCTAGTAAACACATATTAGCATAATATCCTCATTGCATCCTCTTCCTCTCATTCTGTTCAGCCCTTTTCTAACGGCCTGGTTACAGTAATGGTTCCTCAGCTACGGCGAGAGAACAGCCTCCTGCTGTGGAGCACACTGGAACTGAACAGTCCTGTTCATGCATTCGTGGGCCACGACGACGTTGTGCTTGAGTTTCAGTGGAGGCCGCAGAAAGAAGGTGAGAGGAGGAACCAGCAGGGGGTGATAATTCTGTGAATGAGTGCTTCATTTTGACTTTAAATACACACAAGTATTATTGTCTTCCACTGTCCGTTCTGTATTTTAGGTTCCAAAGACTGCCAGCTGGTCACATGGTCCAGAGATCAAACTCTGAGGATTTGGAGAGTAGATCCTCAGCTTCAGAAGGTGATGCTCAGGAACTCAATGGTTTCGGTACAGCTGGTGACTTTATGTTTGAGACTGATGGGCTCATGTGATCTGTAGCTGTGCTGTGCCAATGACATTGTGGACGAGTTGATGGAGGGCTTGACTCTCACCACAGAGACAGAGAAAACTCTAAGGTCCCAAGACTCTGAACCTCCGCTCAGCCCTGGATTCACAGCGGACAACTCACAAGGTGAAAAAAAGATAGAATAGAATAAACAATAGACAGAAATCTGCACAGAAAGTAGATCGGATTTAAAATGAGTCAAAATTATGTCCTGTATAAAATAAAGGTGGGCCTGTCTCTATATGTTTAATATTTTTACTTTCACTTTCATATACTATTCTGTTATATAATATAGACAAAGGCATACTCTATGCTACCATTCAACAGTTTGTGGCTAGAAAGTTTTTTGTTTTTTTTCTAAATTAGCATATTAGAATGATTACTGAAGGATCATGTGCCACTGAAGGCTGGAGTAATGACTGCTTAAAATTCAGTTTTGCATTACACGAATAAATTCTAATGTAAAATATATTCAGATATAAAAGAGTTATTTTAAATTGTCATAATGTTTAACAATTTCTTACACAGGTTTTGCTGTATTTTTGATCAAATAATCTTTCAAAAACATTAAAAAAAATCATACCGACCCCAAACTTGAATTGTAGTGAATAGAATGTAGTAAACTTGAGTGTAGAATGCAATATACTGTATAAGATGTACTTAAAGCAAATTGCAAACAATCTGAATTTTGTAGATTTTTAACTAATATTAAAATTTATTTTGGATTAAAATAATGGTTTGAATGTTTTTATGATTAGAATTGGTTATTAACATTGATTATAGACCATTCCATTCTCCATTTATGATGATGTGAAAATGTGGATATTCCAGTCAGATCATAATTTTAATGCATTGCAGAAAATTGTGTTTCCAGCCAAAATATCTAAAAATTCTTAAATCAAGAAGGATGTTGTTTTCAGTAAAAAACACCTCAAAATTAAGTGAATTTTTGCTTGAAATGAGCAAAATAATCTGCCAATGGGGTAAGCAAAATTATCTTGTTTTCTTTTTTAAATAAGCTCATTTTTCATACCCCATTGGTAGATTATTCTACTTTTATTTTTTTAAAAAAAGGTAAAGGTAAATCAAATTTTACCTTGTTCTAAGCAAAAACTATTCTCCTATTTGATACTGTTAAGTGCTTTGACATAATCTGTATTTTTAAAGCGCTATATAAATAAAGGTGACTTGACATGATTTATAATTTTTTCTTTTCTAGAAAATCCTTCTTGATTTAGATATTTTGGCTGGAAACAAGACCAAAAGTCCAAGTAAGAAAAGCATATTTTGCAGTGTGAGCATAAATTACTGTCTGTTCACAGATCAGTTTGATGGCCCTCAGTCTGGTGGGAAGAACGACGTACCGGGTTTGCCTCAGACTCTGCAGCAAGAATTTTCTCTGGTCAACTTACAGATTCGCAACGTCAATGTGGAGGTCAGTCAGTGTGATTTCCGTAAATCGCTGCATCAAGAAATTTTTCAACAAAATAATTAGAATATTTGTCTGTTATGTGGAGCATCACGTTGGAGAATTCTAATAAATGGCATGCAATTAATCAGCAGTTAATCATAAATAAGACAGTGACATTATTGTTATTGCAGATGGATGCTGTGAACCGCAGTTGCTTTGTGTCGGCCGACTGCGGAGCCAATCGCGTTCGTCTCGTGGTGAAGTTCCCTGCCCAATATCCCAACAATGCAGCTCCGTCTTTCCAGTTCGTCTCTCCCACAAACATTTCGTCTTCCATGAAGATCAAGATACAGAAGGTTTAAATTCTAAGTTAACACCCATCAAACTATCCTTGCCATTTAGTCAAACCTTTAAATGATGTCATGTTGAAGCAGCGTCATCTCTTTTGTAGATCCTGACCGATACGTCACTTCAGAAGGTAAAGAGAAACCAGAACTGCTTAGAGCCGTGTGTTCGACAGCTGGTGTCTTGCTTAGAGTCAGATGGAGTCATGGTGAGTGAGCTTTACTTTTGTACTCACCGTTTTATTCAAACACATTTGCAAATTCTTTCCATGCTCACTGTGATGAGTTTTTAAATCACTGTCTACTGTTGGATGTCCAGGAGGATGGTACGAACCCTTACGTGCTCACCAACCCGGTAACTCCTGCACTTCCTGCTTTTCCTCGAGTAACCAACACTTATGGCTCATACCAGGACTCCAACATCCCCTTCCCACGCACCTCTGGGGCACGCTTCTGCGGGACAGGTAGTCTGGGATAAGACCCTTTGTTTTGTTTTAATTGTTGTCCATTATGCATGAAATAGATATTTTGTGCGTATTTAAAATAAAATGTGTAAAATATCATATATATATATATATATACACATATATACACACACTACTGATAACATTTTTTTTTTGTTAAAACAATAACATGTTTTTAGTCTCACATGCTCACCAAGGCTGCGTTTGATCAGAAATACAGTAAAAACAGTAATATTTAAAAGAATATATTTTAAAATGTAATTTATTCTACTGTTGCAAAGTTTAATTTTTAGCATCATTACTCCAGTGTCACATGATCCTTCAGAAATCATTCAATGTGATGGTTTGCTGATTAAGAAACATTTTTGATTATTATTATTGTTAAAAACGCTGATGCTGCTTAATGTTTTTGTGGGTAAGTTTAGGGTATTTGTTTTTTAAAGAAATTAATATTTTTATTAAGAAAGGATGCTTCCAGTTCATCAGTAAAACATGTATAAATATGTTACTGTGATGTTATAATGTTATTTATAATGTTACAATAATGTTTCTATTTCAAATGAAAGGTATCACAGTTTTTTACAAAAAAGTGAAGCAGCAAAAACATTTTTAACACTATCAGTAATTGAGCACCAATATCAATTAATGATAGTTGAGTACATTAGAATGATTTCTGAAGGATCATGTGACACTAAATACTGGAGTGAGGATGCTGTAAGAATCTAGATGTGCATCACAAGAATTAATTGCATTTGAAAATACATTAAAATTGAAAATTGTTCTTAAATTGTAATAATATTTCACAATATTTACTATGTTTTGTTGATTTTTTCTGTTGTTTGTATTGTTGATCAAATAAATGAGGCCTTGATGAGTATAAGAAACTTCCTTTAAAAAATATAACTTTTTTTTTCATAACTTTTTTATATGTATGAATGAAAGGCATACATTTCAACTTAATTTGCTGTTAGGTTCCTTGGTTTATTTCACTCGGCCCATGACTATGCACCGTACGGCCCCTCCGACTGAACCTACTCCTAGGTGAATATTCAATCTTGTTTGTTTGTTGTATCTGAAACATGGCAAGTTATATTATATTATTATTTGAATACAGTGGTAACCAGTTTAGCATGTGTCCTAAGATGAAGTCTGTGTGTTTATGCAGGTCTCTGTCAGCTCTCTCTGCGTATCACAGCGGGGTGATGACACCCATGAAAATGCGAACAGAGTCTCAGACCACCCTGAGGTTGTATAGCGGGAGCCCAACACGGACAGACAAAGGCCAAGTGTCCATATCGTCCTTTTACTACAAAGAACGGGTGAGACTCGTCACACAGGACTGAAGTTTGTCCTTGGAGGAAGCTTGTATAAGCAAATTTACATTCAGCAGCCATAGCTTTTTATTTTATTTCAGTGCTGTCAAATGATTAATCACGATTAAAATAAACCTTTTTTGTTTGCAAAAACAAATGTATGTGTGCTGTGTTTATATATTATGTATATATAAATACATACACAATACATTATATATTTTGAAAATATATGCATGTATTTACATATATTAAAATGTATATTATAAATAAATATATTTAATATATAAAGATAACCTATTTTTTCTGAAATGTATACATGTATATGTGTGTATTTATGTATGCAAAATAAATATACACAGCACAAATATATATATATATATATATATATATATATAAACAGAAACGTTTATTGTGGATGCGATTAATTGTTTGACAGCACTATTGTATTTTATTTTATTTTATTCTATTTTATTTGTTGTTTTGTTTTTGACATGGCTCTTAAAAAATGAAATAGCCCTATATGTTTGCCCGTCTGCAGAAAGTTTTACACATTATTTCAAAAATGTTATTTACTTTCAAGGCCTGACTGTATTGTTCCTGTTGGTTGAATAACATGTTTTTCCACTTTTTGTTCGGTTCTGAGTTGTTATTCTTTCTTTTCACATCCCACCCATCCACCCGCTTGTTCCACCTGTTCAAAAGCACCATTTTCACAGTTCATTTTCACTGTTGTTCTCTGTGCTGTCTTTCTCCTGTTGAGTTTTGGTGGCATGGGTCCCTCACTCATGTTGCTGTGGTCTGTTTTATCCAATCAGAAGCTCCCTCTGTCTGCTCCTCGCCGCTGGTCTGTGCAGACTATTCATGACTGTCCGGTATTGACCTCCGCCCCTCCCTCCCATTTATTCTCTGTCTCAACTACTTGCTCTAATGCCAAATGTTTTGTTGCTTTAAAGCGTTTCATTCACTTGCTGTCATACATTTCTTGTATGGCACACCACAGCTCATCATCTTGCCCTAAATTTCTCTTCTGAAAAAATTTTGTACTAATTTAGCAGGTGTTTACAGATCGTAAAAATGGAAGATCATCCATTTCTTTTCTCTCTTTCTCATGTATATGTTGTTGTGTGTAACACTGCAAACCATCAGTTTGTAAAAACAAATAAAATTATATATATATATATATATATATATATACATACATATGTGTGTATGTCTATATATGTATATTAAATATTTAGTACTTTTTAATTTTATTAAGTATTTTCATTTTTATTTCAATGCTGCTACTGAATATTTATGGTTAGTAGATATTCTTGATTTAACCACGTTTGGGAAATAATTTTATTAATTTTTTTTTTTTTTTTTTTTTGGGACCCTTATATTTCAAATAAAGCTTTAATGTTGATTTTAACAGCTTAACATTTTTAATGCATTTAACAAATATCAGTAATTTAGAAGAAAATTATTTAACAAATAATTATAGTAATTCTAATGATAACATTATATGCATAATAATAATAA
>JAUMHE010000071.1:17571460-17584735 GCA_032359235.1 Enteromius mattozi | reverse complement strand
TCAGTTAATTAGAACAAAATTATTTAAAAAATATATATATTAATTATAATGATAACATTATATCCATAATAATAATAATTATATATATATATATATATATATATATATATATATGTAATGATTTATTATTATATTCTCAAAAGTTTTTTTTTATTCTGACAGCCATAAGAGTTATGTATTTATATAATTTTGATCAGAAAGTGACTAATCCTATTGTTTGTCATAATTACGGTGTTCAGAAATCCCGCCGCTGGAAAGGCAAGCGAGAAGGAGGAGACTACAACAGCAGACCCATCAAACTGGCTGGCAAAGTGATCATCCAGGAAATCTCGTGTCTGCTTCCTGTGCACAAAGCCCTCGGGGAGATATACGTGTATGTTATGTTTTCTTAGATAGAAATGTATTCCATGTCATATTGATGACTGTCTCATTAGTAGCAGCGATACAATACTGTAACATTCTTTAGTTTAAATGTCATCTTGATCCTCAGCATCCCTTTTGTTTTCTTCACCTTAGGCTAAATGTTAATGACATACAGGACACGTGTCAGAAGAATGGGGCGGCGGCCTTAGCAATGGGCCGCAGGGATTTAGCAAAGGTATGTAATATTAGTCAAATGTTTGGAATAATTACGATTTTTGAAATGTTTATACCAGAATAAACATACACTGTTTGGAATGTCTAACTTCAGCAGTTAAACATTATAGGTGTTACATGAAAGTAATGTTATAAAATCATCTGCATAAACTGTACTAACATTCAAAAGCTTGGGGTTGATAGGATTTTCTCATGCTCACCAAGACTGCATTTTTTTGATCAAAAGTATAGTAACAAAATCTGTAATATTGTGAAATATTATTACAATTTAAAATAACTTTTTTTTTCATTTGAATATATTTTAAAATGTAGTTTATTATGTAGTTTATTATTAAAATGAGCTTTGCATCATAGGAATAAGTTACATTTGGAAGTACAGCTATTATAAATTGTAATAATATTTATCAACATTAACATTTCTGTTGTATATTTAATCAAATAAATGCAGCCTTTGAGCATAAGAGACTTCTTTCAGAAGCATTAATACATTTTAATTACTCCAAGGTTTTTACCTTAGTGTACAGTAGTCAACATTTGAAGTAAATCAAAAAAGTTAATCAAAGTTGTCCTAAGACAAGAAAACATTTTGCTTTTGAAAGGTTTTGATCCCCTTTAAATGTGTGTGACAAGAGCATGATTTCTGTACATGAAGGTTTTACAGATTTTTTTAATTCTCTGTGCTATGTCTCTAGGTTTGGGCGCTTGCCTCAGCAGCTACGAATCTTGACCTCAGTCCCGACCCTGACCCTGATGCTGGAACTCCCTGGGCCAAACACCCATTCGGGCGACACCTGCTGGAGACATTGTGAGTTGCCTCTTTTAATCGGTGAAACCATCAGAAGTGCATTATTTCCAGCTATGAGCGTGTTCTCGTTTTCACATGATCTTTGCCTCTTTCCTCCACAGACTCGAACACTACAGTCAGATGAGTGATGTTCAGAGTCTGGCCATGTTGTGCAGTGTGTTCAGAGGTCACGGCAATCCTCAGGAATATTTCACTCTGTACGGACATCAGCAACCTCGAGCGGCGTCTTTCACGCCACACCACTCCCGCTACGTATGCTTGAAAACTTGATTTATTTATGCATGTATTCTGTAGGAATTAATTGTGTTTTTTATTTAATTAGGATCAGTTGTATATTTATTTCTTAAATATGTTAGAAATATTTGTGTTTATCAAAGAGGTTGCTTTCAGCTTAATATCTGTGACCTGCATCTTATTTGTTTTGTATTATTAATGCTCCTTTAGCCCAGTTTCACCTCTAGTTCTGTCACATCTGGATCATGTTCAAGTACCTCAGACTCTGCAAACACTCTGTGGACCATGGGTGAGAGATCATGAGTTTATTCATAATTACATTTCAGTTTTACGTCTTTATGAGAGAATCATCATGTGTGGTTCTGTCACATCAATTTTTTTTTTTTATGACACACAGCTGTATGTATGTTTGACTATTCAGAGTTGCATATTGGTTGGTTTAATGTTTTGTGTAAAATCTGGGCAAAAATTACATTATTTGGCATGTAATTAATATAATAAATCTATTTATATACCTATATATATCTATAGATATAAATATATTCTATTTATATAAATTATAGTAATTATTAATACTATAGTAGTATTTTCTTCATTTTTATTAGAAATGAAGATGACAATTATTATTAGCAATTAAAAAAATTAATTAATAATAATAGTAACATTGTAAATATTTATTATAATATTAATAGTGATGTCAAACAAATTTGTGATTAATCCAAAATAAAAGTTTTTGTTTAGATATAAGTGTACTGTGTGTATTTATTATGTGTATATATAAATACACACATATACAGTATATATTTTAAAAATATTTACATGTATATATTTATATTCATGTAATTCATATATAAATATAATTATTATATAAACATAACATATTTCTCTTAAATATATACGTGCATGTGTGTATATTTATTTGTACATAATAAATATACACAGTACACACATATATATTACATAAACACAAACAAAAATAATACTCATCATAATAATAATAATAATAATTGGACAAATTAAATAATTAACAAATATATTTGCGTTATTATGCTGTGTAATCTATAAATACTATATATTTACTGATTTCCTGTAAATAACATTAATATTGTTTTCTTAATTATTGAATACATTAATGCCCAATCTGTTACACATTCATATTTCACACCTAAAATGCAATTTCTAAGCAATTTTTAATGGAAAAATCCACCAATTCCAGATCCCAGTTGTTTGTGTTTGTTTTCCTCTTACAGTTGCATGTTTGTCTTCAGCTAATTTTTTAAAATAATTTAGTTGAATCAAAAACTGTACCAAAATTATTCCGCAGCATGACACAGAAGTTACAGGTCTGTCAGTAATAGAACTGTTAGAGCAAACGTCTCCTTAGCTTGTCTTTCCTCTTTCAGTTGGACGTGAATCAGAGCATGCTCCTCCTTGGGGAGAATCGTCTCCGGATGACTACCGCTATGCAAACCAGATATACACTGACCCCCGAGAACGAGAAAAAGAACAACACGACATGAACAAAAGGTGAACTTCCCGTTTAACCAGTGACTCTTCCACACATCACATTAACACTGCATCCACAAACTCTAAAGAGGTGCTACTGATCCACAGATTACTGGACCCCTCTAACTCCTGGCAGTTTGACGACTTCAAGAAGTGTTACGGTGAGATCCTGCACAGATGGGGCATGAAGGACAAGAGGGCAGAGGTGCTCAAATTTGTCTCCTGCCCTCCAGAGCCACACAAAGGCATAGGTATGTTAAAGAAACAGGGTTCCAAACAGCTTCAGGGAAAGACTATCAGACCGACAAAGAAAATGGTTTCAACTCAGTTTGTTAAAATAAGCAAAAGATGTGTTTACCGTAATGCTCGTCTAAGAGAGCATAGAAGTAGATATGTGCATCTTACATTATTGTTAAAGCACTTATTTTTTTAGATAATATCAGATGTAAATGTTAAATTGTAGACAGTTTTATAAAATCTACCTAAACATTAACAATAATAATAAAAAAAAGTTTCCTTTTTTCTTCCTCCTATTATTATTATTTTTACTATGATTTAGTGTATAATCAATACCATTAATATACAGTTTTTTCAACAATTATTGTTATTTATAAACAATAAGAATTACTATAATAATAATAAGAATTTATAATGCTAATTTATTGTTACTTATTATTATCCTATTAATAATGATTCATAATTTAGTAATTCTATCTAACAATAATAATTGGTGTTTAATTTCTAATAGTTATTTAATTATGCTGCTTGGCATAAAATATGATGCACAACTGTTTTCAACATTTATAATAATAAAAATAATTGTAATTAATACAATTAAAAATAATTTTAATTAGATTATTATTGTTTCAGTTATTTATAGATAATAGTACTTATAAAATTATTATTATTATTGTGATTACTAATTATTTACTAATTTATTATTATTATTATTATTAATGGTATTAATAATAGTATTAATAATGTTAGCATATAATTATTAATAGTATAATTATAGTAGTAATTATATTTGTTTTATACAATATTCTAAAATACATTATAAAATATTAGAAGTAAAAAATGTTTATTTTATAGTATATATATATTTAATAATATTTTATAACATATTTTATAATGTTTATATTAACTATGCACAAAAAACGTAAGCATCACAACTGTTTTCGACATTGATAATAATAAATTTTTCTTGAGCAGGAAATCATGTGAAGTCATGTTATAGTTTACATTTATTCTGGTGCAAACTTCCTTTGTGGATCAAATAAATAAAAAAAAATCTGATAATCCATAAGCGTTGTCTCACATTCCTGGAATGTGGATCAATGTTTAACTCTCGAACAAATGTTTAACACTCACGTTTATGAGCCTGTCTTTGCTCTCGTACACAGAGTTTGGGGTTTACTGCTGCCACTGTCGCAGTCAGGCCCGTGGCACCCAGTGCGCCGTCTGCAAGCGCTTCACCTTCCAGTGCGCCATCTGTCACGTGGCCGTACGCGGCTCCTCTAACTTCTGCCTGAGCTGTGGCCACGGAGGACACACCAGTCACATGATGGACTGGTTTCGCTCTCAGGAGGTCTGTCCCACCGGCTGCGGGTGCCACTGCCTGCTGCAAAGCACTTTCTGAACTTTACAAATAACTAAAACGTCAAGAAACGCCTCAAAACTCTTAGTACTGTAGCAACTCCTCGGTAAAGAAATGTTGAGGAACACCAGCATCATTCTGGATGGGCTAACAACTGTGTGCAATTATGTTCTAACGAGGAGCTGCAAATATCAACCTTATAATAGGTCAAAGCCAGCCTAGTTAGTAAAGGTAAATTGTTCCACAGTGCTGTTTTTTGCACTTTTATACCTGTTGATTTGGGTAGAGCTCATATTTGCTCCATAAGGTGCCAAGGAAATCGATCTGTGAAAGGGAAAAGGGAAATGATTTTTATGGTTATGAAACAAAAAAAATATTTTTTCAAATGTATGTTTTGAGTGCTCTTTTCAATTGAAAAGATTTAAGAAGTTTTGTTTCCCTTCACAAGAGAATCATTGTGCTTTGAAGGATTAACAATGTACAGTATGTGTGCCATAAAAATATTAATAAATTTGACAATACAGTGATTATTGCTTCATACGCCATTGCTGGAATTCTCTTTTATGAAATATGCTCATCACGTCATCACTACCTCATAAATAAATTACATATTACATTTTGAACTTAATGAATAAAGCTAGTAAGACTGAAACAAACTTGTTTACTATGAATTTCTGTACTGATTATGGTCTACAGCAAGTATTTAAATGGCTTCTTGTTATTTTTTCATTATATTAACCCACAGACATCAATAGTCAAATGACTTATTAAAAAGTACTCATCCAAATAGAGTTTTTCTCTTTGGGTTTGATGAGAAGGGTTTTTTTTATGCTGAAGCCTGATTTAAAGGTTAAGGATCTGTGTTGAAGTGCACTTACGAATGTTTTTTGCTAATGCAAGAACGCTCTTTACAGACACACATCATTATGTGGCTTCATTCAGGCTCTTTTATTATGCTGTCTTGTGTTTCTTATTAATGCTAGCTCTTATTGATGTCAGCCTGTTTAGTGTGTGTGAAGTGGATTAATGTGGACTCCGTCATTGATTTACAGTTAGTGAAGCAGCTGACCGTCCTGCGACCCTTTTTCATGCAACATCATACTGCGAAACAGCAATATTAAAGATAGAGAAGGACAAAGCATTAAGATAATGCTGTTATCCACATGCATGTTGGATAGGAATAGATTATATGAACTTTTACCATTATTTGGACACTGTGTTCAATGTTTTATCAGTATGTACAAAATGTATATTAGAGCTTCAGACTGGATTTTGTTAATCTAGCTTCATCGTCCACATGTTTATTTTCAAATTAATAAACCCCGAACATATGCAAATGTGTATGGTAAATAAAACCGAAGCTGCAATATTGACATTTCTATACAGAGGGAGGGAGAGACATTATGTATTTTGTCACAGTGCAAATATTACACATGTAAATGCATTCATAACAATGTGCTGTAAATGCAAATAATAAGGAGTAGGCTACATCACAAACTACAATAAGTATGCACAATAAAATAAACATTTATGCAGTGCATAAGTAGTATTAGCTTGCCAAGATGAGTCATAAATAATGTATATGCTGAGGTAATAAAAGAAGCCAGATACAGAGGAGTTTGTGTTGAAATTATTGATAATAACAGGAAACTGCATGTGCTGTGGGAAGATCTGCCGAAATTATGCTGAGGAGAGACATTCAAACTTTTTGTTTTGAAAAGATGACTCATATTTTAACAGTAATTGATTTCTTGTTCATACAGGTTCAAAAATTCATGTCTGTCATCAGAATGAATGAATATATAATTAAGGCTATTTATTATTATTATTATTAATTTAATTTGTATTATTTTAAAGTATAGATTATGTAATCTAATATTATTATTATAACAGATAATAAAATATAATTTTTTTTTAGACAAATAAACAAACTTAAACACTAATGCATATCAAATTATGCCTTATATCTAACATAAACAGACTGAATGTCTGTAGTAATTCAGTAGTAAAATCTTTTATGGAGTCTAGTATGTGCTAAATCCTCCGCAGTAAGCAGTGAAGTGAGCTCGATCTGGTCTCTTTCATCCAACGTTAGTTTTCTGAGGGTGATCTCGAAATTACTGATCCCACTACGACGAAGGCCCAGCTAATGAATATTAATTTAGTCTTGCAGACGTTGCTTGGTAACCTTCCTGGAGTGTCTGCTTACTTGACTTAATTAATATTCATAATCCATGCCTTCCTCACAGTAGGATTCGTTTATTGGACAGGTGTTCGAGGCTTATTTACAAACGTCAGTGGTTCAGCCAAATCAATAAAGACTTCTGGGCTCGCGTCACGTGGCGTCATTAATATTCATGAGCAAAGCCTTCGCCGTAGTAGGTTCGTTCGGTCAGCGCGGAGTCTTCAGCGGCAGAGTGAGTGGAGCTTGGTTCAGCTGTTTGTGGTTGAAGATGGCGGCGTGTAGACGTGTTCAGCTGCTGCTGCTCCTCATGTCTCTCTGCCTGCTATCCGTGCAGGCTCTTAAACCTCTTCCAGGTTTCGGGATTGTCCGTCCTCCGGCTGCCGCCATGCACCAGCAGTTCAGAGCCGCGCTACCGAACCCCGGGAATAACGCCGCCGCGTCCTCCGGTGCTCAGTCTAAAAGATCCACCGGCTGGAAGCTGGCAGAAGAACAGGCCTGCCTGGACGACGTGACCCGGCTGTGTCCAAAACACACCTGGACAAATAACCTGTCTGTACTGGAATGCCTGCAGGACAAGAAAGAGGTGAGCAGCACCCCTAATGATGGTGGTGATGATGATGATGATGATGATGGTGATGTGTATAATATAATAATTAAACACTAATGATAACAACAGTAATAAAAGTAATAGGCTATATAATATTTTTAGTATTTATTTAACTTTATGTATTAATGATATGTTTGATGTATAATTTTATTAAACATTTAATATATCTAAAGTATTATTTTATTTAATTATATTTCTGAAATGAATATTTATTATTATAATAATTTATAATAATATTTTAATTAAAATAACTCATCATTTAATTAACTTATGTAATTAATTTATGATTTTAAATTATTGTTATTACTGTTATTACAACAATTATTGTTGTTGTTTTTTATTATTATTATTATAGCCTACATTTTAGCTCAGGGTGGGTACTTTTACTTTCATTTGGCTTTGTGAATTTCAGACTGATAATAAGAGAAGTATATAAGATAGACGCTTTCCAGATCTAAACTATATTGAGACATTTATTATCTATGTATCGATTCATTTTATAGATGAATTTAACGACTCCATGAAAGTACAGTTATGCCATGGAGGTCCATAATAGCCTATTTGATGAGAGCTATCTTAGCGTTCCTGTTGATCTCAATTTCGGTTTGTCAGGTCTTCTGCCAAGTTGTTGTCAGCCAATCATTTAAGCTGTAAATACCATGTGACTAATTACTGGGGAGCTGCAGGAAAATGACATCCTGACGATGATGATTGGCTCTTACAAGCCCTTCACTCGTGACTAGAGTCAACTTTGTCATGGAGTCTTTAATTCCATGTGCATAAGCTCGACCACAGCATCCGAATGCATATGCAAATGTATATATAAGCACGCAAACGTTCTTATTTTTACAAGCACATACCTTTAATATGGATTGGACTAATTTAAGAACAAGCTTAAAAATCTTTAAACTAGATTTGTCTTTTGTGGTTTTCCGTGCCGTGCTGGTTGACACAGTGACCTAGTTGTGCGGATGTGGAAATTATTAAAGGAGTAACTTTTGTTTAGACACAGCAGATGCTCTGCGAGAAGTAACATTTTTTAGAATGAAATTTGGTCAGCATGATCAAACTCTTTCAAATAAACCAATAAAAGTAACCAAAAAAGTGATTTAGATGATTAATTAAATTTGCACATTTTTTTAAGATAAGTGGTTGCAAGCAATTTATTTTAGCTAGTTGACTAACTTCAAACTTTTTTTTTTTTTAAATTTAACTAAAATAACTTGTTTGCAACCACTTACCTTAATTTTTTTATATTTATTTTTTTAGATTAATATGTTAAAAAATCCAATTAATAATCTAACAAAAGAAGAACTTTCAAAGGACCAAAAATGAGTGCTTTTCTTTTGTATAATAAACAGACTAAACCAATAGTTTTTTACTGAAAATCTATCTAATTTATGACACTTGCAATGCTTGTCATGTATTTGAATATTCAAACGAATTTGTATTCGAGAGCTACTTTCTCAGTATCTTTAAACTTTACACAATCCTTGCACAAACTATATTTGGCTGCTTGCCTTTAAGTCAGACTTACTACTTTGAATGTCCTTTACTGATAATATTTTTAGTTGGAGTTTGAAGTCCCTGGTTAACTAAAAATGCAGCGCATGCATCTTTTTCGTTTGTGTTCCACAGAAACAAGAAAGTCTGGCTTTATCCGTGCAGTAGATCTAAGACGTGTATGCACATTGTACATGAGCCATATTTCTTAAACATTTGCTTTCTGCTGTTTGGAGCTGCTCCTCCCTGACTTCTTGGCTCTGATGGTGCACCACTTTTCATCTGGCAAATACAAGGGCCAAGGTTCATTTGCAGCTAGACACAAATTCATTTAGGCTGAAAAACATCTTAGAGCAGCAGTTTTCTCTACTAGACTTTCACAGCCTCTTGAGCTTCTGTTTAAATGTCTCTTATACTAGAGTCTCTCCCACAGTATGCTAAAATCCAGCTCTCATTACAGTCACAGCTTTAAACTCGTATTGATGGCACTATGCCTCCCTCTCTCTCTCTCTCTCTCTCTCTCTCTCTCTCTCTCTTCAGTAATTCACAGACTCAGGCCTCTCATTATTGTTGAAGCGAGGTCTTGCTCTCTGGTCCGTGATAACTAATTTCAACACCTGAGGGACATTTCAGATAGCGGTCTGTCTGAAACCTGACTATTACGGGTGTCCCATTTAGGGTGTCAAATCTTTGTTTCGTTAGCCTTGAAATGCAATTGCATGGACGCTTCGAGTTCATTTCTTTTTAATCATCCATTCCTGCCTCTGAAAATTAAAATGAGGCTGGCTGAATGTCTTGCTCTGATGTATTCGGTGGTAATATGCCGGTATTAATTGGTCTAAATGCTGTCTAAAAAGAGCAGTAAATGGGCACTTGGTATGTAGCTTGCAGAGAATCTCTGATATAGGTTCAAATCATTTCAAATGAAGGAAAATACCTTTCATAAGTCCACGAATGACAATGAGTAACCTACATTTACATGGTAATGTATGAATAATATTTACTTTTTAAATTAATTTTTTGGTGGTAATTGCAATGCATATTTGTATGCATAAGTGTCCAAATACAGTATACACACACACACACTGCTTTTTATTTGTTTATTTTTCAGAATTGCAATGCTTTTTTGGACCAGTCATGTAGTATAAGTCTATGCATAGTACTGATTTTTTGGGAGGATTGCAGTATGTTTTGTGAACAAGTAAAGTAGTATAGTATTTAACTTTTATTCTGTTTTTGGGAGGTTGCAATGCATATTTGGACTGTGATATTATATCATTTATATGTATTTATTTATTTTACTTAGGTTATTTACATGGTAATATATATATGTATATTATGTATTTGATTTTTATTAAATTTGTTGGGAGGATTGCAGTAATTTTTTGAACAAGTTTCATGGTATTATATATGTATATTTATTATTATTATTATATTATATTATATTATATTACAATTATTTAAAAATTTGTTTTGTTTTTGGGGGGAATTTGCAATACATTTTTGGACAAGTATTGTGGTATAATATATGCGTAGTAATTATTTATTTTGTCGGGGGATTGCAGTACATTTGTGGACCCGTTTAGCTGCAATGCAAATGAATAGTATTTATTTATTTTTAATTACATTTTTTAGGTAGACTTCTATACATTTTTGGACATGTAGTATGTATAGTATTTATTTATTTATTCATTTGGAATTGCACTAGTTTTTTTAACAAGTAACTTAATACACAAGTATAACATGCAATGCAGTGCTGTATATTAAAAGAATACACTACAAGCTTTCAAGCCAATAGCAACCCTTTAGTTTTGGCAGTGGCAGCAGATAGAAGATGATAATTATTCTAGCATGAATGAAACATCAAGACAAGCTGTATACCCGTCTCGCAGTCTCTCCTCCTGTACCGCATGCCAAGTTCATTTGCCCGCAAACGGTTGCTTCAGCAGTCCTGACCACGGCTCTAATTATTGGGATAATTGCTTTGCAGAGGCTCGGCAACAGCTGTGGCCTTCTGAAGAGGTAAATGATGTCCATAAATCTCTTCTCCATCTCCCTGAGGTTAGACCCCTTCGGGTCTATCTTTTTTGCGAACGAACCCTTGCAAACGCTCGAAGCAGGAGGTAAGGTGGTCAGGGCACAGCTGCAGCACGTCTGTCTTACTTTAATTAGCATTTTTAGCAGGTTCCTCTACTGGTGGGACACCGCGGTGGGTTTGCTGTAAACAAAGCAGCTAGCGTGACTGATATGAGACTGTCCCGCGGGGATCCGGGGCTGAGATCCTGATAAAGTAAACCAAAGAGCTTAGCTCTTAATCAAACATTTAGTTTGATATAACAGAATGGAATGAATGAGGCAGATAAGTTATTGTGTCTTGTGTGCATTCTTTAAGACTAAATGTGAGATACCATGTTTTTTGTTTGAGTATGTTTTTGTGAGCTGTAAAGCAGTTAGTGTGGAAATATCGGTCTGAGACTCTAATGAATCTAAAATGAAGTGTAATGAACTCATTTGGTGCACTGCTGAGGGGGAGACTGTATGTTTTATGGCTTTGACAGCTCTTTAAGACACCATAGTGTGATATTGATGTTGGTGGATGGTTACTTATTTAGAAAAAGTTATGTGTTAATTTTAAAGAAAGAAGTTCTAACTTTAGAAATGACAAAGGAAAAATAAATTAAATTTTTTGTAAGAGAATAATGCCTGTTTTGTTACCAATATGGCATTATTTTCATGTCAATTAAAAATGTTTTCTGTCTGATTTCTTATTAATGCTTATGTGCAAGTTTATTGTATTTAATTATTCTGAATTCTTAAGAGATTTTCATTTTATCTATTTATCTACCCATTTATCCATCTAATTCTGTATTTTTATTTAAATCAGCCTAAATAAAGGCAATATAACAAATACTATCCTAATATATTTTACATTATGATTTATTTTTATATTTTTTATAAAAAATTGGCAATAATGGCCATTTTTTTTCTTTGGAATTCTATAAAAATGGTATAGAGTTTTCTTGTATAAGAGATTTTCTTGCATTATTGCAGTATCACAAAAAGATTTGGGTGGTAAAATGTGACTAATTGTAATACAAAATAACGGCAATATTGGTTCTAAAAATAGGTTTGTTTTTCTTTATGCACAATCTTTTCTTTTTTCTTTCTCTTTCTTTGATTTTTTTTGTTGAAGTTCCCTTTTTGCATTATTGCAATAAGCTTTTTCTTATAAGATAGAGATTTGTTTTTTTCATTATTGCAATAATATTTGTGTGAAAAATAATTTTAGTGCAGAATAGTATCAATAAGGGTTCTAAAAATTGAGCTGAAATTTCTTTAAACAAAATCTAGCTCCATTTTTCTTTCTGTGAAGTTTCGGCTTGAAATATGACTCAGACATGTTTTTGACAGGTTTCATAGATTCTCTTTGTAATTGGTGAGGGTCAGTGTTGAATAGTTGCTTTCATTTTGACTAATGGTGCAGAAATCCTGTAATGGCTTGAACAAAGGCTGGTCACTGACAGCTATCGTCAGAGGAAAAGCTATCAGATATCATCGTTTTGATTTTGACTGTCAGTATCAAATGTGTTGCAATCACAAAAATGAGCTTGCAGGACTGCAATCATGTGGCTGTTCTTCAGCCTATCTTTTTTTTGCGGTTGTCAGCATCAATCAAAGGCATGACATGTTTTTGACCTCTCAACTAATGTGTCGGGCCAACATTTTTTTGCTTTTTGATGGCAGTGAAAAAATTTGCCAGCCAATCTTTGTGTTCCCTGGTAAGGACAAAGAGGTTGCTGCTGTTCTCTACAGCAGCTTTGATCCAGTAATTTAACAGACTCAAAACATTATTAAAATAGAAGTCATGGGCTAGAAAGATTTTTTTTCTTCCACAGTCTGATGTAAAGATTATTATACAGTGTGACTTTCAATTCTTTGAACTAAGTTGTCACCTAAAAATAAACATCCTACAGGCTGTTCCGTCTTGTTAGCTTTGTCACATAAAAGATTTAACATGCATGGCAATGAGGAACGTCTGTTCTTATTTACCTCTAGTGTAAGAACAGGTGGAAAGTGTGTAGCACTCTAAATGATTTTCAGAAATGTTCTACACACTTGTGTACGTGCAATATCAGTATGACAGACAATCCATTTGTGTGTGTGTATATATACACTGCTCAAAAAAATAAAGGGAACACTTAAACAACACAATGTAACTCCAAGTCAATCACACTTCTGTG
>JAUMHE010000071.1:17553265-17571026 GCA_032359235.1 Enteromius mattozi | reverse complement strand
ATAATTTTTGTGTGATTTTGTTGTCAGCACATTCAGCTATGTAAAGAACAAAGTATTTAATAAGAATATTTCATTCAGATCTAGGATGTTATTTTAGTGTTCCCTTTATTTTTTTGAGCTATGTATGTGTGTATGTATGTATGTATGTATGTATGTATGTATGTGTACGTACAAACACATAAATGGATATTAGCGCTGTTAAAAGATTGATCACAACTAACCATTGTATATTTTTTATCTATATATTGCATGTACATTTAAAAAAAAATTGTTTATATATTCAATATATAATACATACAATATAAATGATATAAATATAAATATATACATGTAGATACATATTCAGATGCCTATTCAGTCTTTTTTCTTTTGAGACAGTAAACTTGATTTTGAAAAAACAGACAAAATACTAATTAGCATTCTTTTAACAAGAATTTTTATTGTACTGTAAGTGATAACACAGTCTGACTGATTTACTAACATGCATATAATTTTTTTTTAATTCTTTATATGCAGACTTGTTGTCTGTTGCTATTTACAGTGGCAAATTAAGCTTTTTTGTTCTTGCACTGATGTCTGATTTTTAGTGTATTATCCATTCAGCAGAGGCATTTTTGTTTTGTCGCATAAACATTCAGCTTGATTAATAGACTACAGACCTAAGACTTCATTTGTATATTTGAATGTAATGTTTTATTTTTTTCCTGCAAGTAAATAAGGAGAACGAAGGACCTCCTGTTTCTCACTGAGAATACAGATAAGCTGCAGAATCACTCACTCCGGTTCCCTGCGTTATCTCCACGTTCACTCTCACACATGAGGACGGATGTTTTATTCACTGAAACTGCATTTCACTGAAACCAGAGCCTGTTACAGAGGCGAGCAGGTGCTGGGTCGTCCTCTCTCGGCTTTTCACATCTTTCAGAGTCGTGCTGTGATTATTGCACTTGGCAGGCCGTTAAGTGGTTGTGCTACAGCATATACTGTTAAACAAACGCATTACCACTGTTCCCACTGCGTCTGCTTCTCCTCTGACACAGCACACAATCTGTTTAGATCTTCAGTTTTGAGTAGTGTATCAGGAATATAATAGTTAAGTTCAATTACATAATTTACAGCGTAATGTTTTTAAACCAAAAAATTTAAATATTTGGTTTATAATAGTGTTATTTTAGTATTATTAATAAAATGTAATATTTATACTATTATAGTTTTTATTAATATTTTGGATTGACATTTATTTTATGTTTTCAGTTTGTTTGTTTTTTAGTTTTAAATTTATAATGTACATTTTTACATGATAATGCATCTTATATATATATATATAAATCTATATATATAGATATAAATCTATATATATAGATATAGATATAGATACATGGCTAGTTTATTTTTATATTTTATTTTCCTGTTAATATTTTTAGTGCTTGACTTTAAATGTGTTTCAGTTGTCCTCTAAAATAAATATATTTTTCATTTTTCACCTAATATAAATGTATTCTATTTCAACTTTATTTAAACAAAAAAAAAATGTTTTTAATACATTTAGTTTTAGTTTTAGTTAATGGTAATACCTCTGGTTTACAGAGTGACACATTCAATTTAAGTGAATAGAAGTCAGTGTTAAAATATAGGATTAATGCAGCCATAAAATCTAAAAATGTTCATGTTTTAGTGTAATGTTTGACAATTTGTACAACACAAAGCCACAAACAAAACAATAACAGGTCTGTGAAAACGATGAGGACAACTTAACAGCTCGAAAAATACACTAGTAATTATTTCAGAAAATTATAAATGGCACATTTCTGCTATTATTAATCCTTTAGAAAACACAAAATCGCTTTCACATTAAATGTTTTACTGTAACTTTGTTTTTTTTAAAGGAAACAAGTGATGAGTAAAATCTAATTTACGGTAATCAACATTATAAATGCAAAGAGGTTTCATCATAATTTGAATTTCATAATCAAGTGCAAACAATCACTGCTCTGCTCTCCTACAGGTAAAATGTCTTTAAAAAGGAGTAACATCATTTCTGATGACACAATCAAGTTGTTTCATGAATATTTCATGTGAAGCAAGTGCAGGAGGTGGTTTTCCAGGAGGTGAAATGGTGTCTTTGTTATAGTTATGCTAATATGGTGTTTCTCTGAAGGCAGAGATTTCAAGGCTGGTGTCATGAAGTCAGTCGTCTGTGCATGAATGAGGTGAGCGAGTACTTAATGCGTCTGCTGCTAGCAAATCCATGACAGAGTCAAACTTCACCTTTTTATCGGGTCTCAACCTGACTGAAGCTGGGTCTTGTTGACAATGCTTCTCCCGTGGCTTGTTTTCGTCTTAAGACACATCCAGAGCTGGTGCTGTCAGTGTCACACAGAGGAGAGATTTCTGTCCCTCACACTGCTTTATATGCAAAAAGAAGTGAATTAAGTGCTATAAACTAAATATCTACGCAAGGTAAATAGTATGCAATCAGTCTTTTCAGTCAGAGATTCAGTCCAAACAAGAAAATGTTTGTTTATAATGAGCATGGAGGTCATTTTAAAACGTAAATGCTTGACTATTGAGATTTATTAAAGAATATACCATTATATATTCATATGGTCATTGATGCATATGGAACAGTATGTAAAGTTATAATAGTTTTGTGATTCACTGCATGTATAACTTGCATGAAGCCTTTTCTTCTTTTTTCAAACTATGGACTTGCAATTATGTTGCTTCATAAAAGCCTACAATGTTTTTCTATGTTTTCAAGCTTATTTTTGTTCGCAATTTGAAGCAAAAATAGATGTTTGCTTTTAACTCGGCAGGAAAAGAAGAAATGCACTTACACATTTTAAGATACTTCCTAACATTTAATTTTTTTAAAGAAATTAATATACTGTTATTCAGCATGGTTGCATTAAAGTGCACCTATTATAGAGTATGGAAGGCTCATATTTTTGTTTTGCGAGTCATGTAAGATTGTCATTCAGACCAATGCAAAAAAGACTAACAAGTGGACGGGCAATATGCTAATGTTTCATGTTGTTAATAGAAACAGTTTTAATAATATTCCATAACATGACGTTTTTTTGCTGTATTTTTGATCAAATAAATGTAGCTTTGGTGAATGTAAGAGACTTTTCAAAGTATTAACTGGCAGTGTAGATGAAGTTAAACATTGTCTTACTACTTTAATATGGAAATTTGGAAAAAGACTTTGTCCCTGTGTTGTAAAACATTTATCTTCCCTTTAATTATTTGTCAGAGTATCTTATTATTAGTCCTGCAGCAAAACCTCTTTCATACTTGAGCATTGTTTGGCTTTTTAAAGAAAAGGTTTTTTATCAGAGAGGAATCTCACCAGGGACTGTGATTGTGATAAAAACCCGAATTGCACAGAAAAAGCTACATTTGATCCAGAGTTAATAAAGAGCTGAAGAATTGGGCTTAGGTTATTATTATTTTTTTTTTCTTTTGAAAGTCATAAGGAACTCTTATTAGGATGTGAGCTGTATAAAACCTCAGCTGTGACCCTTCATTGATAAGAAGTAAGATGGATGGCCAAAAACAAGCGGCTCATAAAAAGTTTGCATTCACATATGTTTACAAGCCGAAAATTGATGTTATTATGGCCAAAAATGGTCCAGTGGTTAATATTTCCTCTCTCTTCTTAATAAAACAGGACGACTTACAAGGTTTAGAAGTTAACTGATATTCTTTGCATATATTGAGAGCGTTGACATTTCAACTGTTCCACCTGCCTGGCCACCTCTCACAAAACACATGCCTTGATATTTTTATTTCTTTAATTAATCACAGGATACACAAAACAAATGATCTGAAAAAGAAAAAGACACTAAAGATTGATGTCGCTAATAAAAACCATAGTGATTTTACTGTAGGTCCAACAAGCAAATCCCAGCGGACTTCTGTGAACTCTTGTGAGCGATGATACAAACTCTGAATCGATGATACTTTTTTTTTATTGAGCTGGTTTATTGAACCAAACCGTCCAAATACAACCTTTATCACATTAATACAGGAATGCAAGCAATGTGTAATCTCACAGAATCAATAGATGATCCATGTACGCCCCGGCCGGCCTGTAATCACAGAGCCCTGACGTACAAATAGAAATATCCTGCTCTGGCTGGGACGAGGAACCGGACGATTGATCTGGGTGTGGTTCCTGAGCTCAAATATCGGCCTGTTCCTATTTAGGGCCTGTGCTGTGTTATGTGCTGCTGCTGCTGTGATATCATCTTCTGATCCCCTTCGAGAACACTGACCATGAGTCTGTTTAGTTGTTATATGTGGGGTACTGGTTTTGTCAGCTGTTGTTTTAGAGCTATGAAGATTTACTACACTCGTTTCTTTATTTTTAATGCATGTATGTCACGAAAACAGCCGTAAAGTCAAGAGGAAAATGATTTAAAAATTCATTTCATTTAATGAAATACTGTCATGGTAATAATTGAAAGTTATATCTATCTATCTATCTATCTATATGTATATATATCTGTCTGTCTGTCTGTCTAAAGTGAATATATTTATTATATAAATCCTATTAAGTATATTCTAAATTCTATATTTATAAATTTGGGATATTCAGAAAAATATGAGTAAATATTGGACAGTGATTGTGGCATTTCCCTTATTTTATTTGTAATTTTATATAATTGTATTTTATTTTATTTAATGTACATTTATTTTATGATATATCTTTATTTTATTTGTAATTTTATAATACTTTATTTTATTTTATTTGTATTGTTTTTTTATTTTATTTGTGATCTTATACTACTTTATTGTATTGTATTGTATTTTATTTGTAATTTTATATAACTTTTTAATTTTATTTTTATTCATTTATTTGTATTTTATTTCATGTACATATATTTTATGATATATCTTTATTTTATTTTATTTGTAATTTTATATTTCTTTATTTTATTTTATTTTTATTTTTTTCATGTACATCTATTTTATGATATATCTTTATTTGTTTCCAATGAAATTGGGATGAAATATGACATGTTTTTGGCAGGCTTTGCAAGATTCACTGTAATGTTGTCTCTGAAGACGCTTTTTAAATGTCAGCTTATGAATCCCATTCTAATCCAGCTGCACATATTCATCACTTAATGCACCAGACACCTTTACTTAAAAATATTTTTGCTTTGTAAGATTTAAATGTTAGGATTTACTTAAAAGCACATGTTCTTATCTCCACTAACTTGTAACATTAAACATGATGTTTTGTGTCCACAGTAGCAAAATGTCTTTGCTTTGATGTTCGTCTTATCGAGGGCAGCTGAAGGATGATGAGTTATTGTCAAGCCATTGTTAGGGCGTTGTATGTGAATGCACATTGATTTTTGCCTGTTTGACTATGTTGTTGTCGTCCCCTGACAATTGCTAATTGCATTTTCATGCTCTATGAGTCACTCAGCAGTTGTTTACTGTGCTAGGTTAGAGACTGTGCTTATTGACAGTTAGCAGTCAGTGGTCTAACCCAGCCAGAATGAAAAGAAACAGACAGGCTGCTGAAAGAATGAGTACTGAGGGAGGAAAACTAAAGGTTTGAGAGGTCACAAGGCATTCTGCTTATCTGCTTGAATTATTATTAAGAGACTTTCTTCTTTTATCATAGCTGATACTATATTGTGTGCTTCAGTGTGATAGCTTTATGTCCATATACACACAACAGCAACTTTAACTTTTATTAACTTTTATTAATAATGTGTGGTTTTGTTTGTTTATTTTATTTGTAACACAAATATGTATTGGAAGACATGTAAACCTGTTTTTGTTTGTTTAATCTGTTATGTGTTATATTTTCTAATCTGTCATGTTATTTTTATGCTATTTAGAAAAAAAATTTGGGATTAAAAAAACTATTATCAGTTGATATTCAGAAGTGTATTGGATTTTTTTTTCTCCTATATATATATATATATATATATATATATATATATATATATAATCAGTTTTAAAATGTAATTCTATGATATTTGTAAATAAAATCAGTCTATTCTATTTAATAAAGTTGTGGTTTTACAAAATGTGTATGTATTGGTGGATTTGGATTGTTCCTTTATTTAATTTTATTAAATTTTTTATTTAATTTTATTTTATAAGTTAACAAAAAATCTAGATATTTTATTAATTTGTTAAATTTATATATTTTATTGATTTGGTAAAAGTGCATTGAATTGTGCCGTTGTGCCTTAATTTTGTTTAGTTCAGTTTTGTTTTTGTTTTATTTTATTAGTAAAAAAAAAATCTAGATATTTTATTAATTTGCTATTTATAAATGTGTCATAACTGTTTGATATTGGACAATTTGATTTCAATATTTTATTTGAAAATAATATTTGATGCTATTATTCATTTTGTGATTATATTTTTAAATTTTTGTTATTGTTTTTACCTCCATTTACTGCCAGTAATAAAGCTTTAATGGCATAACTAACAATTACAATTCTCAGAGCTGGAAGTCATACATTAATAAAGAGAAGGAAATGAAGGGAAAATGAAAAGATTATAAATTCTCCCTCTCTTTCTTTTACAGGACACAGAAATTGCTACAGACTGCAACCATGTAAGTACTCAAAGGCCTGCCTAAAATAATAATTATCATCGATGTGACTCATCTTCACAGCTCCACGCATCTTTAAGGGTGATGTTCCCTGTTTACAAGACCCTCTGCACACACTCCATTCTTTCAGACCGATTTTTTTTGTAGGTTTACGAGAGAATGCGTCAGTAGGATTTAGAGACCAGTAACATCAGCAAGTAATTTCAGAAGAATAATGGCCTAATCACCATCTAATGATGGCTGCAGCCCGCAATTAATTTGGTGGGGTCCCGAGAGAGGTATCTGTTTCTGATCTCCTTCTCTAACATTCAGGGCTTTGATGTTCTCATTAAGGCCGCACTGCGAGACCTGGTTCACAAATCAGAAACGAGAAAAATTTAGGCGTATGATTCAGGCCTGAGTCACCAGTCTCATTACGCAAAGCTCATAGTTGAGCAATAATTAAGATAAAGACATTTTTGAAACTTACATTTATCAGCACTTTTAGTTCGTGTCACTGTTGATATGGCAATCGCATTACAGAGAGCTTTCGAGCCGTGGAGCGTGATTCAGTAACTACAAGGCCATTTACTTCAAATTACGTCTTTTTGTTTTGCAGAGAAAATTTCATTTTGTCTCTCTGAAGTGAAATCAGTTACTTTCTATTGAGCGGTTATTTCATGCTCAAACCATGAAACAAAGAAAGCATTACATCTTTTTAACTGCATTGCCAGTTTTGACCTTGGTATGACTTCATGACTCCACAAAACAAGAAAGCACTCTTTTGAAAGCACTGACTTGAAGGAATAGTTCACTTGAACATTAAGATTGTCATTATTTACTCACGTTTGCGTCGCTCCAGACCTGTACAACTCAACATAAAAAAGAGAAATTGCAAACTGAAAAAACTGAATTTTTTTTTTTATGCTGATAATCATTCTTTACAGTGAGTTGGAAACAGTGTGATTCATAAATGAACCATTTATACATGTGAACTGAATCAAAAGATTCACTGAAAACATCACACTCGAATGAATTGCCAATATGTATATTTCTAATGTTTCATATTTCTAATAATGTTTCCAGCTGTTGTGGAACTACAAGCTGAATCTGACCACAGATCCAAAGTTTGAGTCCGTGGCGCTGGAAGTGTGTACGAGCACCATGTTAGAGGTCAGTGTCTGCTGTTGTTTTGCTGAGTCGATTTTCTTTTAGACCTTTGCTCTTAATTCCCCAACAGTTTAACTCATGTGTGTGTGAGTGTGTTGTGATTTCAGTTGCCACATTTCATTTTAAAATACACAAAGACTGTATGTAATGGGCGTTAAACAGACAAATTAAAAAGCCTGAATTACATATTTGGAAATAATTTTTTTTATGAATTTTTTTTTTTTTTTATGGAAGAATTGTGTTATTATAATATATTTATTAGTTTAATATTTGTATTTAACAATTATTATTTATTAATCACAATAAAAATCATATCATAATTATATCATGATTATGATTACTGAAAGAGGTTTGAGTCGGTTTTTGTAAGTATGAACTACACATTTATTTATTTATTTTTATTTTTTTCCTATACATTCTCCAACAAATCGTTCCAAATTAAGAAATTCTGCTAACACTTTGCAAAAAGGTCCAATAGGTTAACATCAGTTAACAATGAACTAACAATAAAAATACTTCTAAAGCGTTTATTAATCTTTAATTAATATTGATTTCAACTAGTGCTGTCAAACGATTAATCACATCCAAAATAAAATGTTTTGTTTGCATAATATGTGTGTGTACTGTTTATTTCTTATGTACAGTATATATAAATACAAAGACATTCATGCATATGTTTGAGAAAAATATGTTACGATTATATATTAAATATATTTATATATAGTATGAAATATAAGAATATAAATGTATATACATGTGAATATATTCAAAATATATATTGTATGTGTGTCTTTATATTACTAATAAATATATACAGAGCACACACATATATTATGTAAACAAAAGCTTTTATTTTGGATGTGATTAATCGTTTGATAGCACTAATTTCAACATTTAATAATACATTATTAAAGTCAAAAATATATTAATGTTATTTAATGGACCTGAGCTAACCCAGACTAACAATAAACAGTTGTATTTTTATTAAGTAATGTTAAGTAAAAATAATAAATACTGTAACAAATGTAGCCTTATTATAAAGTGTTAACAAAAAATCCTGTATTAATATATATTGTTGAAAAATGCCTTTTTCTACTATCCTGCAGCTCTAATTTCAATGCAGAGGAATCGACGTCTACATTTGTAATGCAGTATAATTTTATGTTTGACTGCACTCTGAGCTGCCGTAATGTAATTAAAATGAATCTCAATAGACAAAAGTTTCCCACTAACCCCTTCATAAGTGTGTGTGTATGTGTGTGTGTGTTCATTTTGATGCACGTTTGTGGTTGAATACACAATTTAATTACCATTAGTGAAATTGCCTTGATATTAAATAGGGAATGTAAATTCTTCATGTCTGCAGCATTGATCCTTGACTGCTTCTTCTCACGGTTAATGAAATCTGTTTCTTAGCTGAAAGAGTGTGCCGATGAGGAGCGGGGGAAAGGCTATCTGATGTCCTGCCTGGTGGACCACCGCGCCAACATCACAGAACGCCAGTGCCATCAGTACATCACCAAGATGACCAGCATCATCTTCAGCGACTATCGGCTCATATGCGGCTTTATGGACAAATGCAGAGAAGACATCAACACCCTGCAGTGTGGCAGCATCACGGTCGGAGAGAAAGTAAGCTTGCGTTCCAATAATAGCTGTGAACGCTTTGACTCCTTGCCCACTTAAAACCGCAAAGCTCTAGAATATCCCTTTGGGAAACCATAGGATGTTGGCTTGGTACCAGATGGCTCTGTGATGTAGTGACTCTGCCGTTCCCGAAATGTCCACATTCCTCCGGGCGTGCTGGAACATGGGCACCCGTTCACCACGCTTGCCTCATTCCCCCGGGTGCACTCTGCTGAAATTAAAAAAGTTAACTTTAGACTTGTCTGCTGGTTGACTTAAAATAGCCTAAATAAGCTCAGACTGCCAAACATGCGAGATGGCAAGTATGAAGAATATATTTAGTTGCTTAGTGGGTTTACGCATCTTTTAGATGTCTTTTAGATCACAGGGTTATGCAGTAATTAGCTATGATTATATGAGTAACTGACAGCTCCCTTTCTGTAGTGCCTTTTTAAATATCACCAGTTATTTTGTCATTAAGTCGCATGCCTTAAATTCTGACACTAAATTACTTGGAGTGGGCATTTGAATATCATCATCAACACTATTTTACGGCGTTATTTGTTTACCGTTGTAGATGTTTTCTCCCGGACCTCGGGAAGTGTTCATAACATCGTAACATATCTGTTAACTATCCCAAAATAAACTCCAACCCAAGCTATTCCATGTCCAGAGGCCAAATATTTTGTCTTTTTTTTCCGGTTAGGACCTGCATTCTCAGGGTGAGGTGATTGCGTGTTTGGAGAGGGCTCTGGTCAGAGAAGCAGAGCAGCAGGACAAGGCTCATCAAATCAAGGATGCCTGCAAAAAGTCCATCATGAGAGTGGCCGAACTATCAGCAGACGACTTCCACCTCGACCGCTACCTCTACTTCTCCTGCCGAGACGACCGGGAGCGCTTTTGTGAAAATGTATGTGTCAGCTTCTCACCCATCGTGATAACATTAGCCTAATTAGCATGCTTCCACTACTCACTACAAGTATGCACCTTACTGGAAGGGGGCGGGCTGGTTTGATTGACAGCTGCCTCTCATGTGCTGTGAGTCAGAATGACAGGATTAGACCACACAGCTGCTTTGTGTAGGAGGAGACGTGGGCTGTTGTGTTGATGTGTGAACATGAAGCATCGAATATCTCCCGATTGACCTGAATTTATCTGTCAATGCTTAATGTTTTATGCTTTCTTTTTTTGGTTGCAGACCCAGGTGGGAGAGGGCAGAGTGTACAAATGCCTGTTCAACCATAAATTTGAGGAAGCAATGTCAGAAAAGGTGCAGCACATCTTTAGTTACCGATATATTGGATTTAAAGTGCCCCTATTATGGGTTATGATTATGAATGGTTCATATTTTGCATGCATGCAAGGGCGTTTAAAGATACATTTTTCACTGTGTGTTATTTTGAGAAATCCATAATACCGTCTCTTTAAAACTCAAATTGAATGTAAACATTTTTTTCAACCAAATCTGATGCGTTTCTGATGCGAAGTCATAGTCCAGAAGAAGCCACAGGAATGTTGGTGGTCAGTTTAGTGTATGTGTTTGTCCTGTCTGAGACTCTGTGTACTTAATAAGCATCTCTGTCCACAGTGCAGAAACGCCCTGACCACTCGGCAAAAGCTCATTGCTCAAGATTACAAAGTCAGTTACTCCCTTGCAAAGGCCTGTAAAGCCGACCTACGCAAATACCGCTGTAACCCGGACACCAGCATGCCTCGTGCCCGGGAGGCCAGACTCTCCTACCTCCTCCTCTGCCTGGAGTCTGCTGTTCACAGAGGTATGTTCCTGTCATTCAGGATCGTACTACAGCTGTACTCTGACACTGACCAACAGTATCTTTATATTTTTCTGTATTATTTCATGTTGGATATTTCATTATGCTGTTTTTTTTTCATTAATTATGTAAATGTTTAATTGATTATTACTCATTATTATCATGCATGTAATTATTATACAATTAATATTAATTTGAATTTTAATTAGTACTATATCTTTATCTGCCAATATAAAGAAAATATATTTTTTAGTATTGTTTGATATTGGATATTTAATTGTGCATGTTATTTTTTTATTCTACTTTGATTTTTACTATTTAGTATCTTTATTGTTATTATTTTTATTATCATCATCATTATTATTTTTATATATTTTTTTAATTTTATAATATAGTACCATATCAGTTATAATGCTTATAGTAAAAATAAACGTTAAAAAAAATATTGTTTGATATTGGATTCTATTTTAAATATTATTATTATAATTATTATTTTATGATTATTACATACATATATTTTTAGAATAGTACCATATCAGATTTTTTTGTTTGTTTCAATATTGTTCGATATTTCATTGCCCATGTAAATGCATTTTATTTTACTTTTATTTGTATTATTATTTATTATTCATATTTCAAATTGACATTTAGATTAGTACAGTATCGTTTATTGGCCAGTATTAAAGTAGTAATTTTTTTTGGTTTTGTTTGATATTGGAAATTTAATTGTGCATTTTTATTTTGTTTTGTTTTGAGTATAATTCATATTATTATTATTATTAGTAGTAGTAATATTATCATCATGTGATTACTGTTCATATTTGTTACATTTAAATTAGTACCATATCTGTTATAAGATTTTTTTCATTTGTTTGTTTTTCAATATTGTTTGTTGTTGGGTTTTTAATTGTGCATGTTTTTTTTATTTGATTTTATTATTATCTACATTTAGACTAGTACCATATTAATAGAAGTACTAAATTGACTTGTAGTATTAGAAAATGATTTTAGTTTTTATTGTACTATTTATTTTAGTTTTTTTTTTTTATTTAGACGAAATGGTATGAAATTTTAATATTAGCCATAATATTAATAATCAGCGTAGGCAAATATATTAAACCGGAATTAGCTATTATAAATTAAATATTTAGTTAATATCACACAAATACATTTGAATAGTTTTTTTTAACATGAAATGCAGTATACTGTATATTCTGTGCAGTGAATAACACATTTGTAATCTGTTCCAGCCCTAGTCTTTGCTCTCATTCATGCATGTTTCCCTCTTCAGGGTCTTTTTATTGATTTGCTGCAACCTAATAAGTTTGTTCATTGTTACATTACTTCCCGTGGGTTTCACCGCTGTCATCTCAGGCCGTACGGTGACTGGAGACTGTCAGGGTGAGATGCTGGACTACAGACGCATGCTAATGGAGGATTTCTCTCTGAGCCCTGAGATCGTGTTGCACTGTCGAGGAGAGATTGAGGCACACTGCTCAGGACTCCACCGCAAGGGACGAACCCTGCACTGCCTCATGAGAGTCGCCCGCGGGGACAAGGGCACGGTGGACAACCTCTGCCAGACAGCAGTAAGAAGCCTCGGGATCAACAGTAATATTGTGAAATATTATTGCAATTTAATGTAACTGTTTTCAATTTTAATATATTTTGAAATGTTATTTATTCCTGTTATGAAAAGCTGAATTTTCAGCATCATAACTCCAGTCTTCAGTGTCACACAATCCTTCAGAAATCATTCTGATATGCTGATTTGCTGCTCTAGAAATCAGGTTTTTTTTGTTTTGTTTCTTGTAGCTCCAGACTCTTATCCAGTCGGCAGACCCCGGAGCTGATTACCGGATTGATCGAGCTTTGAATGAAGCCTGTGAGTCTGTGATCCAGACGGCCTGCAAACACATCCGCAGCGGAGACCCTATGTGAGTCATGTCTATATAGTGTAAATACTTGCATGAAAGCTTCAGTGAGCAGTGGAAACTACTAAGCAGTAGGTAACTGTAGTCAGTGACAGGATTTATTAGGGTGAGTAACTCTCCTGCAGAGATTTAGACTCATTGCTTTGTTTGAAGCACCAATACTGTCTTTCTCTCACAGGCACCATATAAAACTGCAGTGGATTTAGAGGAGAGAGTCAAATCCAATTAAGTGTGTGTGGAGTGTAAATGTGTCACTCTCTTTTTCTAAGAGGAAGAAAGATAAACTGGGGTTCAAGCTGTAGAATGCAACTCAGTCAAGTTTATACAGTGTCTGCATTGCAAAATGTGCTCAAAAAAGAGTTTTATTTATTCTTTTTTTTTATTGATTTATTCGTTTTTATTGTTTGAAAAGGTCAATTTTTTTCACATTTATTTAATTTCTAATTGGTTATTTTTACATTATTATTCATTTATTTTATACTGTTTGTCAAATAAAATATTAACAAATATTTATATTATTTATTTATTTTTATTTAATGTGTTAGTTTTAATTATAGTGCAGGGCAACATCCAAAGTAAAAAAAATTGTGTACATAATTTATGTGTGTGTGTATATGAATACACACACATGAATGCATATATTTAAGAAAAATGTTATGTATATTTTAAATATATTTTATGTCATTTATAGAAATATATACATGTAAATATTTTCTACATATACGGAATAAAGGATGTTTGTTTCTTTATATATACATAATAAATATACACAGTTCACACACACACACATTATATAAACAAAAACTTATTTTGGATGCAGTTAATCACAATTATTCGTTGGCAGCAATTATTTTTAATGACATATTTCATTTAGTGGAAATAATGTAGTATGTGTCATCTTATTGTATAATCCTAATGCCATCTGTGTTTACAGATATGCTGGTTTGTTGGAATAAAAATATACTAGTTAATTTTTTTCTGGTATTTTTGCAGTATTGCCAACCAGCGTTTCATTACAGAATAATACCTAGACTTTTATGATTTGTCTCCTTTCCCCCTTATGACTTGCCATGATTTTTTTAATATGATTTCTAACGAGGCTTTAGTTACAATAATGTACGAGAACACTAAATATGTTTTTTCTGTTTTTGTTTTGTTTCTAATGTATAATATAAAGTTGTTGTTGTTGCATTTATTTTATTTGGTGCATTAAATATTACAATTTATTGCATTTGTGTGTTTGCAGGATTCTGTCTTGTTTAATGGAGCATCTTTACACAGAGAAGATGGTTCAAGACTGTGAACACCGTCTTCTGGAGCTGCAGTACTTCATTTCAAGAGACTGGAAGTAATCAACCTAACCTTTCCATTTCCTTTTTGCTTACCTGACCTTACCTGATGACTCATACAAAATAAGACCCTTGAAATCCCCTCTGATGCTTTCAAGTTGATGTTTTTATGTGTGTTTGTGTAATAATAATGTTCAAATCCATTCAGTCGGTCGGAGATCGTCATTGTACGTGTTTAATAGCTCAGCACTCGTCTGCAGTTTGATTCGCGTGCCTGATGCGACCTTCACTGTGTCTCTCTCTCATCTGTTCAGTTTGAAAAAGATGCCCACACAGTGCCATTATAATAAAACCATTAGATGGTCATAACTTCATTCACAGCCCGTTAGATTCAAGTGGTTTTTAATTAGAACAGTTTGAAGCAGCAATTTGGTTTGATGGTCTATTGTGACAGGCTGGCTGTGTGATGCTTTGTTTGTTACAACCCTATAGAGACTCTTGTTCTCTTCTCTATTGTGACTGAATCTTGGCAAAAGGTGGATTTTTTTAACTGTGAACTGGTTTTAGATGCTGATTCATGCAACTAGCACTAAATGTGTCTAATGTAAGATTTTTAGAAATATTTTTTATTATTTACTATTTTTACTGTATTTTTGATCAAAAATACTATTATTACTTATTATATTATATACATATTACAAATTAAAATGCCTTTATGTATAATGCATAATAAAAGTCATTTTAATGCATAAATTATGCCTTGTAATTCACCTTATTATGTATTGTATGATCTCAAATAATTGTAATTACAGTTAATACATTATAACTCTTATCAATTCATTCTTACACTATGCATTTTACCCTTTAATAGCCCTTTATAATGCATTTCAGATGAAGGGCTTTAAACAAAGTTTTATCCAGTTTTCTATCTGAATACATTTTAAAATGTAATGTATTCCCATGATGCAAAGCTGAATTTTCAGCATTATTACTCCAGGCTTCAGTGTCACATGATTCGTCATATCAGAAATCATTCTGATATGATGATTTGCTGCTCAAGAAATATTTCTGATTATTATCAGTGTTGAAAACAGTTGTGCTGCTTTATATTTTTGTGGAAACATGTTACGTTTTTACTTTTTAGGATTCTTTAATTAATAGAAAGTTAAAATGAACAGCAGAAATATGTTGAAAACAGTCATGCTACTTATTATTTTTGAGGAAAGCAAAACATTTATACTAAAAGTATTTATTGATAATTCTTTGATGAACTGTTATGAAAAAAACAAATTGTATACAAATCAAAAATAGAAATCTTTTGTAGCATTATAAAATCAGTACCGTCGCTTTTGATTAAGTCAATAAATAAAAGCATTAGTTTACAAAAATTCTTATTGGCTAAAAACTTGTATTGTGTGTTATGCTATGCTATATATATGTATAGTTATGACAATTGATTTCAGGTATAGACACAATTCTGCTTTCATATCATGAGGTTAGATGTTAAGGTTAAAAACCGGTTAGGCATGTGACTCATTTCTGTCTCCTGTGTGTTTTTTTTTTTCCTCCAGGCTTGATCCTATCTTATACCGTAAATGTCAGAACGACGCGTCCAGACTGTGTTACACACCTGGCTGGAACGAGAGCAGTGAGCTCATGCCTCCTGGTGCTGTGTTTTCCTGCCTCTACCGCCACGCTTACCGGACAGAAGAGCAGGGCAGACGGGTGAGAAGCACAAATAATGTGCATTTTAGTCAGTTCTTAATAAAGTGCCCCTATTATGGGTAATGAAAGGTTGAAATTTTGGTTCTGGGAGTCCCCAACAACAGGTTGACATGCCATCATTGTTTTATAATATGCATTTATTTTTATCTTATTTGCTCAACGACTTCCAAACGATTCATTCAACGATTCATTTTCCCAAACCCCTCCTTTGTGTGACGCTAATCTGTGGTGATTGGTCAATTCATTTTCATTACATCATGCCTGATAAAGCAGCAAGTTCCTGGGAAAACTGCAATTTTACCACTCTAAAAGCAGCACCTAGTGGCAAAGAATGAATTCTCATTTTCATTCAAGCCAAAATGACCAACAAGTGGGCGGACAATATGCTATATTGACATCAACATTAAACGGCTTGGGATTTGTTTTAAAAACGACTTGCTTAAATGATTGAGTCGACTCTTTCTTTTGAGAGACAATAACTTTATACACGGTGTACTTTCAGATTTAAAACTTTGCAGGATGTTTTCATTCACTTGAGCTGTGTTACACACTGGATGAAAGCTCATTTTTTAAAAATCCATAATTCGGGCACTTTAAGACACTAAAAAGACTATTAGCTACTTACTACATACAGAAAACAAATAGAAAAGTCAACTGTCCTTCGGTCGTTTTAAATGAGAGACTGCTATTTTGTCATAATATTCTTAAGTGATGTAAAAAAAAAAAAAAAAAAAAAACCATTTGCAGCTCACCAGGGACTGTAAGGTGGAAGTGCAGAGAATTCTTCACCAGAGAGCTCTGGATGTGAAGTTGGACCCTGAGCTCCAGAAACGCTGCATGACTGACCTGGGCAAATGGTGCAGTGAGAAGACAGACACCGGACAGGTACGAAATGAGTTTTGCAGATTTAACTCTTTGTTTTGCAGGAGCGTCAGTGTATGATGAGCATCGTTAGGTCATCGAGTCAGAGCTTGTTTTGTCTGCTTCAGGAGCTGGAGTGTCTTCAGGACCATCTTGAGGACCTGGTGTCAAACTGCAGAGACGTGGTGGGCAACCTGACAGAACTGGAATCTGAAGTATGTTTCCTATTCCACACCACAGCATGTACATAACCCTTAGAGTGGATAAGATCATGAAGGGTGAGGGCAGAAAAGAAATTGCTTGTAAGGTAGTTTTGTTAGTGTTATAATTACTGTTTTGTTGTTGTACTGTTGTTATTGTGTTTACTGTTTATATATAAAGAGTTTATTTGCAAAAACGGATAACTCTGTTTTTTAAAATTATTTTAAAGTTCATGTCTTTATTATGTTATCATGTTTTTGTGATCTGTTGTGTTAGTGTGTTAGTTTTTGCAAATGAACTCTCCATATATCTACATTAAAAAATTGGGGGATAGTAAGTAATTTTTTAAGAAGAATGAATACTTTTATTCAACAAGGATGTATTAATCATTGATGAACAATGACTGTAAAGACATTTATAATGTTACAAATGTTACAAAAATTCTGTTCTTTGGAACTTTCATTTTTATCGAAGAATTCTTAATTGTTTTAAAATTCTTAATCCTTGAATAGTTTCTTTTTTTTTTTTTTTTTTATTTAATGCAAGATGTACATAAATTGGGATCACCAACAAGGAGAACAAACTAATAAAGAAATAAACAAACAAATAGAA
>JAUMHE010000071.1:17537561-17553165 GCA_032359235.1 Enteromius mattozi | reverse complement strand
TATATATATTAAATGAAAATATTTAATACATATTTATTATAATATATATTTAATATAAGTTTTATATATAAAAAATAGAATAGTTTCTGAAAGATCATGTGATATTGTAGACTGGAGTAATTCTGCTGAAAATTCAAATTTGCATCACAGAAATAAATTCCTTTTTAAATTATTTTAGAATAGATAACATTTCTTTTAAATATTTTAATATTTCACAATATTACATTTTTGACTCTGTTTTTCATCAAATTAAATGCAGACTTCTTTCATTACATTAAAAGATATTATATTTAAATATACAGCATTTTTGGACAAATGATCTTGATTTATGGTCATGCTTTTGTGTTTACAGGACATTCAGATCGAAGCCCTACTGATCCGAGCCTGTGAGCCGGTCATCCAGAGCCACTGCCGCGTTAGTACTGACACACTAATCTAAATATTCCCTTTATTTTATTTTAACTCTAAATTCCTCATGTCTGTCTATTTTCTGCCAGGATGTAGCTGATAATCAGATAGACACTGGGAATCTTCTGGAATGCCTGGTACAGAACAAACATCAGAGGGAAATGAATGATAAATGTGCTGTGGGCGTCACTCATTTCCAGCTGGTAAGCCAGTCACAAAACTAATTTCCCTGTGTTAAATTTGAATGATGACAAGTAAATGATTTCCCAAATGTCATGCTGTCCAAGCAGAGAGTGTACTGAATGATTTTGGGTTGGTTTGGGGTATTGATGGATCTGTTGACCGTGCTAATTAATCGGCCAATATTTGCCATTTTGAGATTGACATCACATTTTTTTGTGAATTTTGCATAAATAGAGATATTGTGAAAATATGATGCTCGATGTTATTAAGTTAACTAATACTGAAGCAAAAATAAAACTTACAACATATGTAATATATCTATTTTAATACACAATATCTATCTATCTATATAAACTATATTCTAAATTCTTAAATTAAACATTTAAAAAATGTTCCAAAATCAAAATTAAAAAAGAAAATATCAAGATAAAAACAGATGAAAAATATTAATCAAAAATGTCAATAATATTATAACGATTCTTTTATGACTTTCAATAAACTGTGTTATATATTATATAAATTGCATTACTTTATATAATGAATACAGGCTGATGTGGACTTAACTGTGTTCTGTCCAACAGTTCATATAGACTTTGAGATTTGGGATGTATTTTTATGTCAAATGTATTTTTGCTTGTCTATTCTTCAGGTTCAGATGAAGGACTTCCGCTTCTCCTACAAGTTTAAAATGGCCTGTAAAGAGGACGTACTCAAACTCTGTCCCAACATTAAGAAGAAGTGAGTTCACAAATCCCGCAGCTGTTTCTTCAGGCTTCGAAATGTTCTGCATAAACTCTTTTTGGATTCTATCATTCATTTTTGATGGTGATTTATTAAGTGAGTTATATAACATCTTTAGAGGCTTAAATCAGCATGGCCTGTCTGTGTGTCTCCTGTTATTTTGGCACTGTAGCACTCTCTCGCTCACACAAATTCATCCTCTTGAACTGCTTATTTTTTATCTTCCGCCTCAGTGTTTCTTTCACCTTCTTCATGTGTCAATTGGTTATTCTTCCACCTCAGGGCAGATGTGGTCATCTGTTTGAGCACCACAGTGAGGAACGACACTCTACAGGATGTGAAAGATCAGCGAGTGTCTCTCAAATGTCGAAAACAGCTGAGGGTGGAAGAGCTGGAGATGGTAAATTCACTTTACTCAAGTTAACTCACACACTCCACATTGTTCAGACCCTTTTTACTCTACAACAAAAGCAGACTGTAATTTATTTGATTAAGGTCCTAAAAGTACCATTAAAGTTTCATGAAACTTTTTTGTGTATTACTCGTGCGCTATATTATTCTTCTGAAGCTAAAAGTTCAGATGTCACACTCTCCGTCCCCTTCATTTGCAGTCGGAGGACATTCGACTGGAACCCGAGCTGCATGATGCTTGTAAGAAGGATATTAACAAGCTGTGTTCCTCTGTCGCCTATGGAAATGCTCAGGTAACGGTTTACTTTGAACTTTTACTTTTCTAGATTGCTTTATTCACTCACCTGCAGCTGCTGCAGCAGACGCATGATGAAACTTGTCCAGTTAGAGAAAGAAGATTCATATAACAAGATTCCCACAGTCATGGAGCACCTGGGAATAGAAAAGTTTCAAGTTTAAATTTCCAGGTCATAAAAAAGCCTGTCAGGGTCCAGCATTGCACTTTTACTTTTTTGACTAGGAGTGGCAATTTATATTAGAATAACTAAATACAATTATATTATAACTGATTAGAATTTTCATTAACTTAACTCATTGGTATAACTTTTTATTACCAATGATTTTTATAGTCATATGTAATTATGGGGAGTTAAAAAAAAATGTTATTCACACACATACACATATTCAAAACTAGAAAAAAATATTCATTTTAGAAATTTCCATTACCATTTCCATTTTTTTTTTACTTATAATTTTTTTCAAAGATTTTATTAATTTTAATAACACATTAATTAATTGAAATTTAAATTAATTCATTTTAATTTAAAGTTTTTGTCTTATTTGAATTAATTTCTTACCATCTTGAGTTCCACTTTAATGCATACGCAGTTGCTTTTTTAAACTAAGTTATGTTTTCTAACATTATAAGTGTCTTTAAAATTAAGAAATAAAAATGATAGAATTATAATTTAAAAAATGTCAGGTTACATTTTGTTTTTTATCTGTTCTAGCTTTTTTCGAAGTTTTTGTCTTATTTGAATTAATTCCATGCCGTCTTGAGTTCCACTTCAATGTAAACACAGTTGTTGTTGTTTTTTATTTAAATCAAAATTAAGTATTGGTACCTAAAATATGGTATAAATTCCTCCATTAGTCTTTATAAAAAAAAAAACTAAAAAGACTTATTAGGTCTAAATACGTATTCCATTTTCATGTGTAATACTCTTACCTTTCTCACCCAGTCAATTAAAAACATAGCAATAAAAATGATTTAGTCAGGTTTTTACCTTAGTCAGGTAACAGCTCAGGTTAACTTGAGTTATTAAAAATAATGCTATATGCATCTAATCAAGCCCTCTGACCTACGTGAAAATTCCATAACAAGTAATTTTCTTACTTTCAACACAATTCTGGCTTTAAATACCACCTATAAAATGGATAGAAAATATGTAGAGCTGTCTGTTTGTAGTGTTAATTTAGTGTGATTATTTAAAAAATGCATTTAATCATGACTATTCACAAGAAACCTTGACTAACCTTGACAGCGTAAGTGGGAAAAAAATAAAATGCTGCAGTAATGAAGAATAGAGCCCTATTAACTAACCAATGGAGAAGACCTTCGTAATTCAGGCATCTATCTGTCCTCTTCTTCTCAGATCATTGAGTGCCTCAAAGAGAACAAGAAGCAGCTGTCCCAGGTGTGTCATCAAAAGATCTTCAAGCTTCAGGAAACTGAAATGATGGATCCAGAGCTGGACTATCAGCTCATGAGAGTGTGCAAGCAGATGATCAAGGTGAGTTGTTTTAGCAGCTAACTAACTTGGGGCAAGTTCTGCAGTTCATATCCTGACCGAAGGGAACAGAATTTCTTCCATTACCCAAAGCTTTCCTGTCACACAGAGCGAGCTGATGGTTATAAATGTACTCTGAATTGTCAAAGATCAATAGTAATGGCTTAACCCCAGTGTTTTAATTAAGTTAAACTCAATAAGATCAACATGGGACAAGAGTGAATCTGCTGATAGATCAGAACTGATTTGGAAAAGGGTTAAACATTTAAACCACATAACCTGGTCTTTGAGCAAAATAGCATTGAATGAACAAATATGCTTCCGTTTGGGGTGAGTATTATTTATATTTTAAGAAATTATTACTTAAAATCAGCAAGGACGCTTTGCTGATTGATCAAATTGATATTTATACTATACTATTTTAAATAAATACTGTTCTTTTGTACTTTTAGTTTATCAAAGAATCCTGAAAAAATGCATCACGGTAAAATATTAAGCAGGAAAATCAATGATATTATTATTATCATTATCATCATCAAATCAGAATATCTGAATGATTTCCTAAGGATCATGTGACACTGAAGACTGGAGTAATGATGCTGAAAATTCAGCTTTATCATCAAAAGAATAAATAAGCATTTCAGATGTATTAAAAGATTGTAAATTTAAATTGTAATAATGTTTAGCAATGTTGTTTTTTGTATTGGTGTGCAAAGAACTAACATTTTACCGACCTAAACTTTTGAGCCGTAGTGTAGTTTAATAAAAGATTACTTTTACATTCAGCAGTTTATAGCACATTACATCACTGAAGAGCAGTGCTATGAGGTAGCAGTAAAATCCGAGGGCTTATAATCACAAAATTGCTTGTTGATTTGCCAAAACGACTGAGCCATTAGGTTTCTCTGTTTTGCCCTTGAGTACAGACAATGCAGAGGGATTGAATCTGCCTTATGTGCAAGTCACTAAAAGCGCTACACACTTGCTTTTCAAAGAGTCTGTAAACTTCTGTTGTTGTCCATAGATAGCCCAGTCAATAGTTAAGTCTGTTTCTCCTTTTATTTGTCCTTGGTTTAGCGTTTTTGCACAGAGTCGGATGCTAAGAATGTGCTGCAGTGTCTGAAGCTGAACAAGAACAGTGAGCTAATGGATCCCAAGTGTAAGCAGATGATCACCAAGAGACAAATCACTCAGAACACAGGTGAAGACCAAACACACGTGCTCTTATTATCACTTAACTATAGTTAGTTGAGCCATCTAAATCTCCCATTTTTGGTTCTGAAACTCTCCTTAAGTTCTGTTTTGAGGCGATTTTCTGTCTTTACCTCCTGGCCTTGAGTCTAATATTTAATGGCCTCCTAGTTTTTTTCTTTTCTTAAAGTATCTTTGCTGTTTTGTTTTTTTTAGACTACAGATTGAATCCAGTGTTGAGGAAGGCTTGTAAAGCAGACATACCAAAGTTCTGTCAAAGCATACTCAATAAAGCCAGTGACGCCAACGAACTGGAGGGTCAAGTCATATCCTGCCTTAAACTCAAGTATGCAGACCAGGTATGTGTGTCACTGAATATTAGCAACAAATATGTAAGGGATAATTACACTGTAAAAATAATTATAGTCTCGTATCACATTGAAGAGGTTTATGTTACTATAATGACCATCTGACTGTACATTATCCTGCTAATTGTACAACTACTTACTTATATCATCACTGTTAATGGGTTTTTTTAAGTAAACTATTACAAATTTCTTTTGTTAATTGAAATAAAATAAAAATACTTGATAGATGAAAAAATAATAATTTTTTTATTTTATGTTATTTTATTATGAATAAAAACCTTAACCCTAAAGTCTGTGCAAAATTAAAACAATAAATACACTAAGATATATATTAACTTATTAATACTAGTTTACTAGTTTATTAATAATATATTTAACTTGAACAGAAAGAATAATAATTTCAGTTTAAATTAAATAAAGTTAAAATAAATGTAATTAATTAAATTTAAGTATTATATTAAAAATATTAACTTACAAACTTTTCATTTAAAAAACATAATTGAAAATTATAAATGTTGACTAAATGTTTTGCTAAAATTACTATAAAATAAATTAAAGATATTTATGCGTATATATAATATATATATATATATATATATATATATATACATTAATTACAAACATGAAAAAAAAAATTATTATTCAAAATATGAATAAATAATATGATATAGGAATAATACTATAATAATAATGACTTTTATGAATACGAATATACTGATAGGTAAGCTGAAATACTGTTATTAATTATTCTACAGAATTGAGTGTTAAACACATGCTGGTCTACACATGTGTGCTAGTCAGACAAGGAAGTTCTTTTATTAGCATGTGAGTGGGAGTGTTGTGATGTGGCAATGCAGACATGCTGTTTAACAGTTTTAAAACTGTCTTTGTTCCCAGCGGTTGTCGGGAGACTGTGAGGACCAGATCAGAGTGATTCTTCAGGAGTCAGCACTCGACTACCGGCTCGATCCACAGCTCCAGGTTCACTGCAGGAATGAGGTGAGCAGACACGGGCTCTGTCACAAACCGCATGAGCCATCTTTATGTATACTATCTACAGAGGTCAGTGTCGCATCTGAATCAAAATGAAAACACATGAGTGACTGATTTTTACATGAGTGAGTGACTGTGTTCTTTTCCTTACGGAGTAAAAAAGAGTGGACATTTCCTTTGATTCTTTCTCTCGGCTCACTGCAATGCAATGCATTCTGGGATTGCATTATCTACTAAAGATACATCTGATTTGAACTTTAAACTTCTGGTCAAACTGCTGATACAAATCAGTATAATTTTGCTTCCTGCTGTTTTAGCGATGCCTAAAATGTTGTCTAGGTAGAGAGCTTGCAATTCTTTGGAATGGAGCCCATGGCCTTCAATACATAGCATCTTTATGAGATCTAACAGTCTGTTTAAACATGTCAAGATACTCATTCTGAGCTGTACAGAGAGCGTGAGGGGGCGTCTGAGAATCACTCTAAAAGATCATCCAAGCAATGTTGAAAGGAACCTTTTTTTCTCTCTCTGGCCCTAAAGAGATTCTCTGATTCTCTACCTCATGTAATTTGCAGTAATATTTCAATCCTGTTTCTGAAGGTTTTATATGTAATGTCACAAGACAAGAACTGGATTTCCAATTCAAAAGTTTAAACGTATAAAGAAATAGTTAACAGAAAAAAGAAAATTTTGGCATATTTTACTCACACGTCGAGTCAGAAGTCAGCCAAGACGAGCTCTTTGGGACACATATGTGGCCGTTGCCTGAAGTTAGTAATTTGGGTTATAGTTTTAAAACTCTAAATATTTTTGTTAAAAAAAACCATTGATCTGCTTCAGAGGATATTTGATAACCCCCTGGAGGTGTATAGGTTAGTTTTCTGACACAGTACTTGCAGATATATCCAATTTAAAGAGCTTCAAAATCATGGCCACCATCCACCAGCATTACCAAGCTTGGAAGAGCCAGGATAAATTTAAAAAAAAAACATATACACCTAGGATGGCTCGGGGGTGAGTAAAATATGCTGTAATTTTCATTTTTGTGTGAAATATTCCTTTAACACCATATATTTTTATTGATGTAGTGGAGTCGGATTTTTGAAAAAGTCCCTTATGTTCATCAGGCCTGCCTTTTTTTTTTTTTATCTAAAAAAAGTAAAATGAATAATATTCTCTATTTAAATATGTTTTATGTAAATTTAATTTATTTGTGTGATGCAAAGCTGAATTTTCAGCATCATTACTTCAGTCTTTAGTGTCACATGATCCTTTAGAAATCAGTCTAATATGCTGGTTTGCTGATCAAGAAACATTTCTTGTTATTATCAATGTTGAAAACAGTTGTGCTAAGATTCAATCATAGATTCATAATTTAAAAAAAAAAAAACTATATATTTTAAAAATAATTTTTGTAACAATGCACTTTACTGTTACTTTTAATTTAACAAGCTATAGCGGGATTAAAATATCTATTTAAAAATAAAATAAAAAATCAAATAAAATTAAATAGTTTTTTTTTTTATCTGACAGTTATGTACTTTATTCATTAATTAATTTATTTAAAGATGATTTGGTTAGACGTATTATTGGATAAATCTGTTTAATAGTTATTAAATTATTCATTAATTGGTCACTTAATATTAATTTAATTACTTTTTTTATTTAATTGTGTCTTTGCGGGATAGGAAACTGATGTCAGTATGTGCTAACTGCTGCACAAAGGCTTAGGCATCTTGTTATTAATCAAAGATTTTTCATAGTGTTATTGTATTAGGTCTGTTTGATGTGCTGTGCTGCAGAGAGTGTTGCGGATGAATATGGCTGGTTTGTAATGCTGTGGGACAGGAACAGAGACCCTCCTCCTGCGGCCTGTCTGAGAAAAGCCCTTTATTTATGATCTCCATGAGCCATAGGCTCTCAGGGAGCAATCAAGCAGAAATGGTGTGAAATGGGTCTCTTGATGGGTCAGTAAAGAAAATTGACTATGATCTCTGGGGGATATTCTGCTGACGGGAGGCCACGTGAACAAAGACAAAGACAAGGCAGACTTTTGATAAAAGTAAATGTAGATTTCATACCTTTAGTTATTTTCTAACATGTCTGTGTGTGTCTGTTTGTTTGTGTTAGATCACACGGCTGTGTGCAGAGGAAGCTGCCGCGCAGGAACAGACGGGTCAAGTGGAGGAGTGTCTGAAGAACAACCTCCTGAAAATTAGACAGGAGGAGTGCAAGACGGTACAGAACACATCCTTAAACATGCTTCACCTGCTACGCACTGCTTTCCTCTCCGTCTGTTGCTATAAAAACACCATGCTATTCTGATAAGAGGAGATTCCCCAATTAGACACATAGGTGGATGTTAGATTTATATATAAAACATCTGCCTCCGGTTTCACAGACAAGGCTTAAGGCTAGTCCCAGACTAAAATGCATGTTTTACTATATTGATATCTTGTTCTGACATATCTTAAAATATGTCAGTGCCATTGTTCTGCGTCAGGATGCACACCTGTAACATTTTCTTGTAAGGCATTTTTATAAAAGCTGCTTAAATACCTACATTTAATTAAGGCGGAGGAATTAATTAATTGAGAGGAATAATTTCTTATATTTTGAAAAAGGTTTATAACCAGACTGTTTTGGGTCAAATAAATGCGGCTTTGGTGCTGATTTGAAAATCAATAACAAACTTATCTCCTTTTACATGATAATTATTATAAATATTTATGATAATTATTTAAATATTCAGTTAAACAGAACAATCATAACTTATTTTTTCACAACTTCATCCTCTCCTAGAAGTTAGTCTTTTTTGCTGCTGTCTCTTTAAGAAACACCCTCACATGTGAAATGAGCAACAGTCCTTGCACTCACACACAGCAATATAAATCTGACATGTACAGGTTGAGTGTCCTCGTTCAACTCTTTGATTTCATCCTCTTCTCCTCATGTAGGAGGTGTTGAACATGCTCAAAGAAAGCAAAGCAGACATATTTGTGGATCCTGTCTTACACACGGCCTGTGCTCTGGATCTGAAACACCACTGTGCATCCATCAACCCTGGAAGAGGCAGACGTGAGTGTGGCTTTTGTTTTTGTTTTTTTGCATATTACACAATACTTTGACACAAATAAAATATCTTGCTCAACATAGCTGCATATTAAACCTCACATTTCTTCTTTTAATGCCACTTCTTACATTATTTCTCACCGAATGTTCAATTTCCCAATTAAATTCTAATTTGTTTAGTTTGTGATGCCCAGTTATTATATTTGAGAGGCAAATGGATTTTGGGACTGACAGATGGTGTTTACACTCTGTGTAACTCTGTAATTTGGAGTCCTGACTCCTTGTGTTTGAATTTTTTCCCCAGAAATGTCCTGTTTGATGGAAGCTCTGCAGGACAAGCAGGTGCGTCTACAGCCGGAATGTAAGAGAAGATTACAGGACCGCATAGACATGTGGAGCTATGCAGCGAAGGTCAGTGCACACAAACACAAACACATCATTCAGATTAACAACTATTAAGAATTTCCTTAAATCTATTTACTACATAACAGCCCAAACTCTGGCTGTAAAAGATATCTTCTTTTGCTTTAAAATTATTGTTATTATTAAAGTGCCCCTATCATGGGTTGTGAAAGGGTCATATTTTGGTTTTGGGAGTCCCAAACAACAGGTTGGCATGCATGCAAGGTGGAAAAACCCCTTCAGATGTAAAACTTTGCAGGATGTTTTCATTCACTTAAGAGCTGTGTTACACACTGTATGAAAGCTCATTTTCAAAAATCTATATTGGGCCACTTTAATACTAGTAATAATGTAATAATAAGAAGAAATTGTTATATTAAGATGAAGTTGTCTTCTAAAGTTTAGAATTCTATGAATAATAATATTAAGAAGAAAATATAGTAAAAATGTAATTATTAGTAACAATATTCAAAAATTATTATTATGCATATCTCAAATGTATTGATATAAATTATTATTATTAAAGCAATAATAGCAAGAATAAAATATTTTATTAAAATAAATGAAACTTTATTATTAATATTATTTATTATTAAATGAATATTAATGATGACAAAGATGCAATTATATTAAATAAATTACTGTTTTTAATATTATACTATTAGTTATTGTATTAATATTAAAATGTGTTTCAATTATTAGATATATTATTATAATTATCAAAATAAAAAATTGTATTAGCATTATTATTGTCATTATTATTTAAAACAATTATAACGAAGAAATTATTACATCAAAATAAATTATTACAATTATTATTACTGTTCTTAAAAATGATGCATGTATGTACACATACACATTGTTAGTAGATTATTTGTATTATTGAAAATGTTATACTTGATATTTAGTAGTATTATATTTATGAACAACATTTCACTTTAAGAATGTACTCTAAAGAGCATTATGTCAGTTTTAGCAAAATTCCTTAATAATGAGCTCTAGTATGTGATTTCCCAGGTGGCCCCAGCTGAAGGTTTCTCGGACCTCGCTGTGCAAGTCATAACATCACCTTCGAAGAACTACATCCTGTTTGTGATTGCACTGGCCGTGTCCATGCTCTTCCTCTTGGGGCTGCTGTGTGGCCGAATCACCAAACGTGTGACCAGAGAGCTGAAAGACAGGTAGAGCGAGGGTTCCGCCCATCTGCCATTTCACGCATCATTTCCTGCCCTCGCTGTTCTGCTCGTACACCTGAGAAGACTCTGGGAGCCGTCAGTGGACCTCTGTGGGCGGTCCATGTTTGGAACCCTCTCGAGCCCATCCTGCCACTGAAACCCAGCTCAATCCGAACGCAATCTTTGAAACGCTTCTCAGACAGCATCAAGATCGTTTTGGGACATTATGCCTTGAGTATATGTTTTTTTTGTTTGTTTGTTTTGAGAAGGACAGCCTTACTTCTTGACTGTACTATGGTCATGTATCAATGCAGTATTTTAATCGTTGTATCTTTTTCCATTTTTTGAGAACAATGGGGCTTTATCAGCAGCTTACATGAAAATTCAGAAGCCATCTTTACATTTGTTTTTCACTTGAGTTTTTTAGTTCACAAGGTGGAATTCACTTTGGTTGGGGCTTGGTTTTTGTGTGTCTCCTGAATGTTTTGGCACTGGGGAGGGAAGATGGTTTTTCTAGTCTAATATGATGAACTCATGAAACGGTGGTCTTTATTAGTCAGGACAAAGACGTTTAAGATACATTAGACATCAAGTGCAAAACTTGCAAAGTATGATATAATAATAGACAGTTTGACAGTCAAGACAGTTTGATTATCAAGGATGAAGATAAACAGAGTAATATTAAAAAGTTTTTAAGTGAATCATTAAAACATGCCCATGCTCCAACACTGGCTATATATATATATATATATATTTGTTAATTACAACTTTCCCCAGAATTCCCAATACACCTGCATATTTCACTTCATAAAGATTTTTAAAATTCCCATTATTCACAATCATTTTTTTTATTGCTGTAATACAGAATGTTCAGTTTTTTTATTTATTTACATCAACAAAGGCAGTACAACAAAAGGAAATAATGTTATATCATAGCACAATTTATTTTTATTTTGGTCTGAAACATGACAAACATGGTCTTGGACCGGTTTTTGAGATTCCCCTACTGATATGAGGATGATTTGCACAGTAATAATGCATTAGACATTAAATGATTAATATACAAAGAGTACGCAGTTCAAATAGACCTGTACCTCTGTCAGATGGTTTAATCGTCCAGAGCCAAGTTTCCTGCGGACCAACATTGACTGAACAGGACTGTATACCCTGTTAGATGTATTTTTTTCAGAGGTACTTTGAATGTTCACAGGACGATTGCACTTTTTTGATGTTTTGTTGTGTTTGGCTTAAGCCTTATTTATTGTTTACAACAAATGTGCTGATCTTGGTTTTAAATTTGCGTGCCTCTGCGTGTGTGTGTGCGGAGATAAATGTGTTTTAGAACTTATTTCATAGCTATGTTCTAATGTTGCCTTTTTTCTTTCTCTGTCATACCAGTGAAAGGAAACATTCATTAGTCCCCATGGATGGTAGCTCTGTATTTTTTCAAAGCTGAACCCACAGACATCTCTAGTATGAAAAGGAATGACATACTTTTTTTTTTTTTTTAATTTGTTACTCTGACAATAACTCTGATGATTATATGCATAGCATTTGCTGAATACAAAAGTCAATGCATGCTTTTTCCCCAGATCTCATTCTGTATAACCTCATATATGCGTTGCTTTGAGAAAATGTAACTGGGTGATTCTCATGAAATCCTGTTCAGGTCACATTTTATCCCAAAATTATTTTTTTAATCACAGTATTTTTACAGTTAAACCAGTTTTCGTGAAAATAATAGTGCAAAAACAGATTATACACACACATTAAATATAATCATCATTTCACTATTTTCAAAAACACTAATATTTTAATGGGTTTTGTGGGATTCACCCTTTAATTTTCTTATAGTTTCATGACAACAGCTGTACCACTATAGAGGTTTTCTATGGATTCAGTTTTCTAAATCCATGCACATTTGTAAATGCTGTCTCTCAAAGAGTGTGCAAAGCTCTGTGAAATTAATTTGTCCACTGGCCTTGTATTAAAGGGATAGTGCACCCAGAAATGAAAACTCTGCCATTATTCATGATGTTTCATACCTGTATGCATTTATTACTTCTGCTAAATGCTGTATTTTGAAGACATTTCAGTTTGCATTAACATATTGTATTTTTGTTCATATAATGGAAGTCAATGGGTCAATAGTTTCATTCTAACATTCTTTGAAATATCTTTTGTGTTTCACTGAAAGGTTTGGCACAACACTGAGTTTGAGTAAATGAGTGCACTGCCCCTTCATTGGCTGAAAAATATCTCAGATTCCAAAATTTGGGAACAGATTTGTACAACATATAGCTTCAAAGCTGAAGAGGCCACAGGTGCACTGCTTACCTCTAGCATTGATGACCTCAATGTTATTCTGTAAATAATAGATCTTATGTGCAAATCACAGACAGAGTCTGAGATTTCTGCTTGGCTGGAATTTGGACTGTAAAATTCTACTGATCGTATGATCATGTTTGACTATATATTGTAGATAAGTAAATGTCAAAAGTTACGTTATTCCAAATATATTTCTCCTGATTCATGTTTTTTGAGATTGGTGGTCATGATCTGTTTTGGTTTGACTGGTTCTATTCATTTTTTGTTAGGTTGTTTCTTTACTGTTTTACATATAAATGGTTTATAGTGGGTTTTTAAGCATTGGATTGTTAAAAAAAAAAAAAAAATCAAGATGGGTTATAGATCAAAACAAAGTGAGCCTGTTTGATCTGTATGAGTGTGGAAATTAAGTGATCCTTAAACAGTTTTAGGGGAGGCACATGGAATATCAAGTCTTTCCAATTAGTATACTTGCTTTCTCTTTTAAGAAAAAATATTTTAACTTGGACATTTTTTTTAATTGTGCACAATTCGCATTGCCAGAAATTTTCAAATTCAGGCAAAACACCATTTTTTGTTTCTTTGTGTGGAGGAGCCCCATTTTGAAAGCATCTTTGAAACCACAAGCAAAAGCTGATGACAGTGCAGATCATAGTGCAGAGCCAAAGATGATCCTGGTTTGTTTTAAAATGGCCTTTCTCTGCTCCTCTGGACTGTAAACGGCTCCAGCGTCTGCCAGAAAGCAGTTTGTCATGTTTCGAATTAACTGCAAATGGACTAAACATCGTACAAGGTTATGGCTGTGATATTTTCTCAGTTTCTTCATCTTGCCATGTAACATTAATGTGACAAATCAGACTTTTTGTTGGTTTCCCTAATTCTGTACAGATGAATTATCAGTTTAATAAAATGCTGTAGATTTTCTTAGCATTCTGTTTCGTCTCCAGTTTTATGACTCAGAAAACATTTTATTATATTTTATATAATTATACATTATACATTTTATATAATTATAAATGCTTTCTGGCTGGCCTTGCGTTTTTAGTAATGTTCATGAAACATGCCATATGTTGACATTGTTTTAGAACAAACTTGTTTTCTAAAGCAAATTTAAGGGAATATTTTGCTGAGAATGTACTCACCCTCAGGCCATTCGAGATGTAGAGGAGTTTGTTTTTTCATTGGAGCAGATTTGGAGAAGTTTAGCATTACTCGCGTACCAATGAAATCCTTTGCAGTGAATGGGTGCCGCCAGTCCAAACAGCTGATAAAAACATCACAATAGTACACAAGTACAAGCACACGACTCTCATTCCGACGGCACACATTTGCTGCAGAGTGAGAAGCTGATGCAATGCTAAATTTTTTCCAGATTTGTTCTGATGAAACAAATTTGCATACATCTTTGATGGCCTGATCTTGAGCTTTTCTCCTTATATCAGCATGTCATAAACACCACCTAATAGAAGATGCTGAAGGAACATCTGCATTGATCTGTGGTTGTCTGGGAGCTAATTAATCACATGAAAAGTTTAAGTCTCATTACAGTCAGCAGAGATGTTCTCTGGAAGATCAGCAGAACAGTTTTAAAAATACAGTTTGCAGAAAGTAAAAAAAACCCATGACATTTTAGTTCATATGGTTAAAGATGACCTATTTCAATTTTTTAATTTTTAAAAAAGGACCTCTTTACAAAAAAAAAAAAAAAGTGCAAATCCAACTGAACACACAGGATGATTACTAATACAACTGTACCAGGCCTCAGGATTGCTGTCACTTGGGCTGCTGCCATCAGTTATTATGATAATGAAATACTTTATGCATAAAATAATGAGGCACTTGTCTTAGTCAAAGCCAGTCTTCCTCTGCATTAAGAGGCTTATGTAACCCAAGAGGACCAGGATAATGAGAGTCCCAGAACTCAAAATGGCATAACATGAATATCAGAATGTCTTAGTATGTGGTTTGTCTCCTTGTCTTTAGCAACAGTGGAACTGCATGAACAAAACCTGATGATGTTCTCCAGCACGACTTGAGATGATCCACAGAGCATCAGGGAAGCAAGAACATTTGATTATCTGTACAAAGAGTCACATGAGCAATTCTTACTTGATTAGCAAGATGGAAATAGAGCATAATCTTAAGTGTGTATTTTGCTTTACTGTAGGCTACGTCATGTAGTGTTTCTTTGTTTTAAATGTTCCAAAATTCAAAAATGGTTTAAATTCGAATTCCAATCTTTTGGAGCCAACAAATATCAGTGGTGTTATACTTATTGAGTATCAAACAATCTAAAACCTTTTTCGACATATACTTTCAAATAAACGTGAATTCAATCATCAAACAAGTGTTGCTTTTACCGCCACCGCCAAGTCTTTTATAAATGTGGCCAAGGTTGTGATGGACCAACGGGCAAAGATTAATGACATCAATCCACAATGGCTTAGACATAAATAACTACTGGACAGCCATAAACGTCAGCTAATTTATTACCCACTAGTCATCCGTCATTCGTTCATCCAGAATTACCAAGAGGTCAATG
>JAUMHE010000071.1:17515282-17535041 GCA_032359235.1 Enteromius mattozi | reverse complement strand
GACATTTTCAGTGTCCCCGTAATTCAAAAGGCTTAAAAAACATACTAAATGGTGTTTTTTTGAAAATCTAAAAACGCACACTGTTTCCTGTAAGGGGTAGGTTTAGGTGTAGGGTCAGTGTAGGGCAATACCACATACAGTCTGTACAGTAGAAACACCATTACGCCTATGGAGAGTCCCCATAAATCACAAAAACCAACATGAGTGTGTGTGTGTGTGTGTGTGTGAGGGGCAGATAAACACATCGGGCTGCTGTGGGCTTTTGTCCTGGGGTCGTGCACTTGACCTTTTGTCTGAACTGCGAACAGCTGCTGCATCACCAGCTCTTCTGACACTGTCTGCAGATACATGAGCGCTAGAGAGAAGTCATTGACCAGCGGCTCTGACGTGCTTAAACTTCAAAGACTGTACACGTCATTAAAAAAGTTACAGGGAATAAGTCGAACCACACGAATTCATAAGCGTTAGAACACTTTATAAACCTAAGTATTAGAGATTCCTACTGAGATTCTTTCTTTCTTTTCTTCGTTTGTTGTAGCTACTTTAATTCCGCCTTTATTTCTAACGAATTAATATTAAAAGAATGCAATGGACATTAATGCATTTATGCTTTTGTAAAACCAACGCAGTCACACGTCGGTGAATCAAATGCCTTAAACCTTTTGATTCGTCCTCATAATAAACCTTTTAATAAATAACAATGATTAGCCTTTTGATTACACAACAGAAGGTGGTTTTATTGGTGAGAAGAACAGGATGACGATTAACTTTTTAAATGTGTTCTAAAGGGTAACAATGTGACCGACGCACGTTCACAAGAAATATGACTTCATACAAAATATAAGCTTCAAAATAACCTACTAAGCGCGTGTTGGTAATAAAAATATAAGGGTGGTTATCATATTATTTATTTTGAATGATGATTAGCCTATATAACGTATTTGTAAAACAGAACAGTATTTGTAAGCTGGAGGTGTTTAAGAACGAACGAGCATATTATTGACAATAGGTAAGTTTTATTCTCATTTCACCAGCTGTTAGTAATGTAGTTGTAGCAGTATTAGTAGTAATATAGGTCTAATAATAATAATTATTATTATTATTAAAGCAGAAGAGCATCACGTGTTAAATATATAGGCTGCTTTAAAGATTTGCCTAAAATTTGAATGTTAAAATGTTAATTCCTGAATCAAAGGCCTGATATCAAATTATAAGAAGATATGAATCGCAATTATATGCTGTATTTTAATTCAGAAGAGGCTGTGTTACATTTCAGCACGTGGCACGGAGGTTAAAATGCATGAAATTTCGCAGGTGGAAGAAGAGGACTCCCAAAGCCTGTTTAGATTCTTCTGCATGTTCATTCAAATTCCGATTTTATTTTTTTTTTACCGAAAAGCTGATAATGTAATTTATAAATAGGCTACATAATATAATTCGATCATATACCAAAACATAGGCTACTAACCACACACGTGAACGCGCTGTGTCCAGATTTCTGTCTTGGGTTTTTTGAAGACAGTGACGCGCAAAATCCGACAATTAAATGCTTAAAAATATGACACGATGGTCTATGATATTAACCAAGGTATTTAATATAAAAGAAAATGCAGAGCTGGATGTATATAATATAATCTTCATATATATGTGAAGATGATGTTAAAATACCGCAGTAATTAAATGACCTTTCTGATCCTGTCCGATCAACGCGTAATGATTTTAGGCCGGTGATTTCCAGTCAAGTTCATGTTCACAATCTCGTCGAGTTTTTTTTACAGAAGCAGAAAAATAAAAGAAAGAAAGCTAAAGAACTTACTGTACGGTGAATCAAATAAAGAGATTTTTTTCAAAGATTATTGTCATCGTCATATGTTTTTCAGGTCGGTACCAATTACACCTGCTGTATCAAGTAAATAAGGCCTGGTCTTAACACAAATACTAAAAACATACAAATGATTTAACAGATAACAGTGTAATGTAAAAAGACATTAAGAAGCAATCAAAATGAAAATAAATGTAGCTTTCTACAGGAACAGATAGCCTAAATATATTCATAGAATAGACATTTATTTTTAATATGGACTTACCTAAAAAAAAAAAAAAAAGCCAAAGCAGAGCAGAGGGCTTGTGGTTGTCCTGTCTGATGATTTTTGCGAGGTTTGAGGAGCAGACGCTGTGAGACAGGGTGTCGGGCTGCTGTTTGAGGTTAAGGTCATGGGGTCAGCAGACAGACAGCAGTCAGGGGCTTTAGCCGCGCAGCACATTGGATGTCATATGGAGGGCAGAAATTGGGTGGGTTAAATAAGGATTTACAATTCTATGAATAGCATCAAGATGCTTCAGTTTCCACATTTTGACATTTTGAGCAGAGCTGTGAAGAAAGTAAATGTGTTTTTTTCCATTACTGCTAGATTAAGATGAATTTTCTATATAAATGTGTCCTTGTTCAGCAGCTCTTTCTTTCTTTTTCTTTCTCTCTTTTCTTCTGAAATAAATAATACATTTGCATAATAAATATCTGTATTAAATATAAATGCATATCCATAAACGGCATCTGTGGCAATCGATGTAAAATAACTGAATCATTCTGAAGTTTGTATAAAAAACAATTCATATAAATTCACACCTCCATTAATATCAAGTTAATTTCAAGAGTTTGAAGTGTTTATATTTTTTGCTCAGTCTTCACTGATGTACTTTCTATTTTTAATAGCTACACTGAAAAAATGGTGTAAACACAATATTTACTCGCAATATATTAACAAACAATTGCAATGAACGGCAAGGAACATATTAAATGAAATGTGAAAATTGAAAGTAGAAAACTGAACATTTCTTATAAAATGCATAACAATCAATAAATAATTAAATTACTTTAAGATATAAACAGCACATTTTCTATTAAAACATGCCACAAATCAGCAGTAAGTCATAAATGCTAATAATAATTTTGAATCCAAATGATAGAGAATATTCAATCTAACATACACGAATCTAATGCCATTCAATATAGTGGTATCTGACAGACTTTAAAGGCCTTATTCTGGACATAAAAAGTGTTAACAAACCTATAGCTAACATCCTAGAAAGTTAATATATGCCTAGACTGGACTGCAGCGTCAGGACAGAATCATTTATATGTGTTCGTGTGTAATTTTTTAGATGTGATTTTGTCAGGCCATCTTTTTGGATTTTAAAGGCTCTGTTTTGAACCCCAGTTGTTCTCTCCAAAAACTCAAATAGAGGACCGTGGTTGCCATATCAACCGGCCACCTGACGTGTTACTGTGGCAACAGCAGTATTAGACAGAAACCGCTTATTAGATGTCCCATCTAAGGGTGAGAGGGAGGGGTGAAGGTGGAGGGGTGGAGGGACATCTAGATTAAAAAAGAATGAAACAGCGGATAATACCGGCTACTAATGCCACAAGTTAAAAGAGGAGAGACTGATAACAGCTAGTTTAAAATTGTGTGGCGGATATTAATTCCTTATAAGAGTATTAACCCTTTCACTGCAGCCCTGCTCCAAAGAAGAGCATCTTAAGACAGTAAGAGGACCGCTGATATGGAGAGGGTGATATCCGTGTCCAAAGAAAGAGTCAGTAGAGAAGTGTGTTGGAACAAATATGTTGGTCACAGTGCATGTTGTTAGTGTGACACCCAGAGATTGTGACAATTATAATATTGCTGAGCAGTTAAGTGTGGGTAACCATATTTCTGTTGTGAACTCCAGTGTTGGCAGTATCTTCAGAGGTGATCATCATCATCTTTCATTGTCAGCTAGAATATTTGAATTTATTTATTCCAAATTATTTTATTTATAAGTTAAATATGGCAGCAATGTCACAGTCTGCAAAAACATGAACAATTTTGCACTTTAACTACCATTATAATGTGTATAGTTAATGTGTTTTATACAAACATCTGGATGATTTTATTCTTTTTAATTGACAGCATGACAGATATGAATTTATGTTTAACCCAAATCAGTCATTCTTATAAAAATGACTCATTTAAGAGAGTTGTGATTGCCAGATTAATGTACTTGTGATTAAATTAGAAAAGGTTTTTATATATGTATATACTGATATATATCAGTATTAGTGCTGTCAAATGATTAATCGCATCCAAAATAAGTTATTTTACATAATGTATGCATGTGAACTGTGTATACTTATTATGTATATATAAATACTCACACATACAGTATATATTTTGAATATATTCACATGTATATACATTTTTATATTTATATTTATTAAGGTATAAATATTTTAATACATAAACCACATTTTACTTACAAATATGTTTTTGTATTTATATATAAAAATATACACAGTATACGCTCATATATTACATAAACAAATGATTATCATGATTAATCATTTGACAGCACTAATATAATCATACATATATATAGTTTGATAAAAAAAAAAGCACTAGATAAGGAAATCAGATGTAAATTTTATAACCTTTCCTTTAGAAAGGAGCAAAGATATTCCATTAATTAATAACATTGTTTCTGTGATTGATTACTACTTTATTAGAAGCATTCTGTATGATGAAGGCTAAATACGCATTAGACAATGAAAATCAAATGCAAATTGAATAATGCGCTTAAAATATCCTTATATTAAACACATAAAAGCAAGTTAGCCTTTTAAAAGTAGCAAAGATGTTGCATTATTTAATATACATTTACGTGATTGATTCATATTTTATTGGAAGAATTTTATAATGGTATAAGGCTAAATATGCATTAGGCCAGGAAATCAAATGTAAATAGAATAATGCACATAAATAATGCTGCTAAAAAGGCAAGTAAAGAATTAACATAACACATCAAGTGCCCTGAGTGTGTGTGTGTGTGTTTAGCGTGTTGGGGTAATTAACCCACATTAGATTAATCTACGAGGGTGGCATTTGTATCACAATGAAAACAGTGACCCCCAGCACTGCCGTGGGGCACACAGACATATAGAGGTCTGGCAGTGGGCCAGACACACGCGTGCATAAACAAACACACATGCACACACACATATTCACACAAGCACATGCGAGATCCAAGGATTTATGCATTCAGATCCATCCATTAAAGAAGTAAATATAGTGTGATTGATTTCACTTTAAAACGTGCAATTTTATTCTCCTGAAATGGGAAAATGTATAGTGTTAGGTGTCATTTTTTAAGGACGATGCATCAGTTAGTGCATGATTTTGTACTGATTCCCAAGACAACATTCAGTAATATGGAATCTAGCAAATCTGGGGTAAACATTCCCACTTGGATTATCCTAATAATTTCCTTCCGAAAGATTCAAATCCACAGTAGGATTTAGCAGCTATTGAAACTTCAGTCCGGATCAATAGCGACTGGATTTAGGGCTCTTGTGTTCTGTTATCCTCACAACCTCTGAAGATCCTGAACACAGGTATCACATCAGGAACATAAATAGGATTTCCCAGCAGACATGTATTATTCCGATTCCTCTTTTCCAGCTGAGAAATCGTGTTTATGCAAAGTGGCTCGCACCGTGGCCCACATTCGTAGAAAGAAATGCCTTCCAGAAATGATAGCTGCTTCTGGGGTGTTGTATTGTTTTACAGATAAATATATATTCAGCACGAGTCATGAAATTACAAATTTTCTTATAGAAGACCTGGCCTTGCTGCCGCCACCCACATTTATGTAAAGCACCTTTGGCTTAAGCATATAAATTTACACATTTTACAGACTAGTCCGTATGAATAATTTAGCTGAATTTTGGATTTACCTGTTCCATATAAAAGATTTAAGCAAATCCTTGATTTACAAAGATGGTTATACGATAGAGCTCAATGTGAGCTAATCTCTAAGACAGAATGTTAAACAAGAAAATAAGAAAAACTATATTTTACAGATGCTTCTTTTTGACACAAATACTCTTTTTGTAGCTTAACTGATCTACAAAATGTACACAATAACAAAGTGTGATTAAATGATCAAAACAATCATTTAATCAAGTTAAGGTAAATAAAACACAAATTGATGCTTACTGATATACTCATATTATTTAATATAGAATATGGTAACATGTTTTGTCATTTATTATCAAACGTATTGTTTTTACAGGCTTGAAGTATATCTAATAAATGTTACTTTTATTTTTGCAATTTTAGATAACACAAAAAAATCTCGTTTGCTTAATGCATGTTTACACATTTGTTATCTGTGTTGTATTATAAATAGAATTATAAAAGAATTTTTCAGTAAATGTTCAGTACTAGAAGCAGTTGAAAATGACTGCAGCCATTAGGTGGCGCTGTAGAAGCACCTGCCTCTGTCATCACCTCATTCTGCACATATAGTCGAGCGCATGTGTATAGTTTGCCAGAGTCCTAGAAACATTCAAGTTGATTTGTGACTATATGAAAAATAGATTTAATATGAAAACCTTTTAATCGTCAATCTGGCGATCTGCGGGCATGTGGCATGAACTAGATGAGTTTTTTTAACTCCTACTTAAGAAGTGTTTGGTTAATCTTTTTGCTTACGTACAAAACACACGTGCTTGTTTACAGTGAATAAAATGCAGCGTGTTTGTTTTACGGGATGTGTGTTAATTCAAAGCTTGCATATTGCTGTAATTAAGAAAAACAAGAATTATAAACCAGTACTTGGTTTATAAAACGCAACATCTCTCTGAAGCAGCAGTGGATGAATGCATGAATCAGAAGTTGCATTCAGCTGTTGGCTGATGAATTCTGTTCTTTTGTTCATAAAAGCTGTTCAAGGAAACGTCATTATATGGGCTTGAAAATGACCATGATTCTGCTGCTCAGCTGATGCACGTGAATTAAAAATTAAAACTCTCCTATTTTATAGGTGCATGGAAAAAAAGATTTTGTGATGCACAATATTTGTAAATGAATAACATTTAAAAATGCAAAATAATATATGCACAATATACATGCACAAATACGCTGTGCTTATATTATATACGAATTGTCCCTATGCAAATATAAAATTAACGCATTATACTTTGGATTTATTTGATTATAATAAACTTAGAATATGATAATGTGTGTGGCCGATGGTATATAAGAATATTGGTTCATTGTGGTTCCCTTTGAATGCTTCAAAAAGTATATTTATTTGCTTCTAATTTTTTTTTTATTATTATTAATTCTAAAAGAAGTGTCGCTTGGGTTCTCCAAAGCATAAGTTTAAGGAAAATAAGCAACCTCACATTTAAGTTAGAAAAGACAACAAAATACATTTCCTGCATATTAAGTAGCAAAGAACTTAGATCAATTCTTTATGTAATGCAGGGTCGGTTTTTATGACAAAACGGAAACATTGACCATAACAGCTCGACAGCCATTCAAGCACGCGCGTGCACGGACACACACACACACACACACACACACATTCACAAAGAACACAAAAGAATTATCATGACAAAAGACACAAGTAGAGTGAAAAACACTTCAACACTCGCTCCTTTCATGTAGAAGTTTTAATGGAAACAATTTTCTTCCTGCTCGTGCACAGATGAAACATATGCCATGTGCTACTGGTAAAATATTGATGCGATTATTATTGAGATGTTGTGTGTATGCCACGCTCCTTTGCTCGATCTTAAAGATGTTTTTCATACAGGCTATTTATATAAACATTTTAAATGTGTTTTCCACGAAATTGTAATATGCTGGACGTATTATTTCCTTTTGATTTTTTATGAATTATTTGTTGATTTGTTGTTGTTGTTATTTATTATTATTATTATTATTATTATTACAACACGTATTATTTATGGCATCTGCATTTTTGTTTATATAATCTCCGAAAATCACTATTTAAAACCGGTTCAGAAGATTTTTTTAATATTTCACGCAAGGCTTTGATGGAGAGGCGCTGGGAATCAACAACATACACTCATAAAAAGAGATTTTTACATTTATTAAATTTAAACATAAATATGAAATTATGTAAATGGAGGCCTGTTTATATTTACGTATTCATCTCCGAACAACTACGACTGCTAGAATAAACCGCTCTGTTGTGATGCTCAATAGATTTTATTTCATTTATTGTATTAAATATCGCATTCAGCGGCATTTCTATCCAATATAAAATCAATAAATCGATATTATATTTTAAACATAAATGCACTTCTTAAACATTCCACAAGCCCTATTGATTGACAGAATAAACAATTATATAGCCTATGTTAATAATACGATTTTAGAGCAAGCATAATTATATGATTATAACAAAACATTGCGGTCCCTTCCCCACTGAATAGGCTACTTATCATGTAACTAAGTATTAAATATTTGTGTGAATGTTTGTTTTTCCCCCCTTTCATCTGGGCTTCTAATTTCACGGCACCTTTGCTGTTTTTATCCTCCTCTTTATTGTTTGTTGTTTATGTGCAAATGTAAAATTGTCCTATAGTCTAATTCCATCACTTCCCCCCCTCTCTCCTCCCCACATCTCCCTCCTCTCTCTCTCCCATCCTGGAATCTTATTGATCCAGGAGGAGCTAATTATCTCTTCCCCTCGTGACTGTGTAATCAGCACATGCGCAGTGTGTTAATTCCAGCCATTTTTTGCACGAAAGTAATTAGCAGGAATAAAGACCGGACTGATTTTTTTTCACTCTCTCCTCCTTCCTCGAACCGAAGCCAGGGCGCGTCTGTCGTCTGCAGTACAACCAAAAACAAACCTTTTTAAATGCTTTAAGAAACAGTCAAATACCTCGTTTAACTTCAGCAGCATGATGTGTGAACGCATGCATCTGTGCGAATGGGATCTATAAACGTGTTTACTGGAATACAAAGCGACGCGTCCAAATGTAAGTTTGTATCCGATGACTGTTCTTCACCGATACAGTTGATTCTCTGCTCATTTTACGCATTTGTTTACGCAGCAAGTATAAACAGCAACACTAAAGAACTACGTAATGCATGGTTATCTTGCACTACTGCTTGTTTGTTTGGTTTTTTTTTGCTGTTGTTCTTTACTAGTTAGCGTCATGACATGTTTATGACATATTCGCGAATGTAAAGCGCGTCCTGTTCACTTTCTTCGATGCCGCTGTCTTTCGCGAGTTGAGTTTAAAGTTAGAAAATCTCTTCTGGTGTTCTCCTACCTGTTTTCTCCGAGAGTTGTCGCCCTCTTGTTAGTCGCTTAAGAAAAAGAGCGAAAAGCGTAAAGTAACGTCCTTTGTGTGTGTGGTTTTGCTTTGACGAGTGCTCTTGTCGCTGTTGTGCTTGTCAACACTGAAGCATCAAGCTTGTTTTCAGCGAACGCATCAGTATTGGTTCGCGCTACGAGTCCAGATCTTCCGTGCAACGATACGATACGAAGTAGGTGTCCGAAGCCTCCGTGCGTCCTTCGCGTCGCGACGCACTTGCGCGCACGCAATAGCGTGTATTATTTATAAAGATACGGTGTTACTTTTTGATTTTGCGTCCGAAATGAAGCATAGATGGTGTGAGAAGAAGAATTAAGGTGGCCCTGGTGTCCTGGGCATGTTTGGTCAAGCCTGCTTGGACTTACTCCTTAAAGTGTGTGTGTGTGTGTGTGTGGGTGTGTGTTTTTTCCACAGAAGTTAGGTAAATATAATAAAACCTAGAAGTGACTTACAAAGGAAGCAAAAGGAAATGCAAAAAGAAATTCTAATTGTATTTAAATCAAGTTTATGGTATGTCTGTGTGTTCACAAGCCAATACTTTTTGGAGAAAAAATGTTTCTAGAAATTATCAATGATAAAATGATTCATAAAGTTAACGTTTTTTATTGGTTGTGTATGTGGTCATTTTAATTGTTCTATTTATTAGATCAATACAAATTTATAGTATGCCATGTTGTTTGAATGTGTGTGTGTGTGCGGATTCGCTTGTGTGTGACCGACTGACCGTGTGTTTGGGTATTGTTTTTCTGTTCTTTTGTGAATCTGTCACACTGTGACAAATAGTTTCTTTTTTATTCATTATACAATAGTTTTTGGCTTAATAGTTGAATAGTTTGTTTTTCAGCAGCTGTGCTCATAAAAGCAAGCTCTGATTTTAGACTTGATTTAAAAACGAAAAAAACAAAACAAAACTGAGAGTACCTTAATTAGTCATTTAGCTCCCTTAATGTTGGGATATTCACTTTTAGAAAATACAACTTTACATTTCTAGGTATAAAATCAGTGCTTGACCTGAAATGGACTGCTTACACTAGAGTAACCAGTTCTACAGTGAGAAAATAAACAGGAGCAGATACAAATGAAGCGAGCACAGACTCTTTCTTCGAAGAACGCACACAAACACAAGGAGATGGTGTGGGGCGATAGAGGATCGGCTCACGGGTCAGAGTTCACAGAGTTAGGGAACAGGGTGAAAGGAAGAAGACGGGATGAAAGGGCACAGCGAGAGAAGAGAAAAGTGGACTCTGCAGGGTAGCGGTGTCAAACAGATAGTGCTGAGCCAATGAGAGTGTTTGAAGGAAATTGTTCACGATAGGGATTCATTGAAGCATTTCTTTTACTGCATTAACCACATTTAGTGGATGCACTGTAAAATATCAGAATGTACAAGATAAATGTGACCCTGCAGCACAAAACCAGTCTTAAGTCGCACGGGTATATTTGTAGCAATAGCTAACAATACACTGTATGGGTCAAAATTATACATTTTTCTTCTATGCCAAAAATCATTAGGATATTAGGTAAAGATTATGTTCCATGAAGATATTTCCTACTGTAAATATATCAAAGCTTAATTTTTGTTTAGTAATATGCAATGTTCTTAATTTTGTATTTGTTTTTTTTACACCTTCACCCTTAGAATTGTTGTATTTCAGTCAAATATTGTCTTATCCTAACAAACCTTACATCAAAGGAAAGCTTATTTATTCAGATGTTTAAATAAATGCACACTTATGACTGGTTTTGTGGTTCAGGAACACAAATATATATTTTTTTACTCATATGCAAGCATAAAAAATATAAGAGTGAAATTTTGAGGTGTGTACGTAGGTTGTTTTGTTTATTCGATGTGTTAGTGTTGTCTCTAACCTTGCAGGACGGTGTAAAGATTGTGTAGACGTTGGGTTTGTAAATAAGGTGTTGCTACATCTGAATAATAAATTGTGTGCATTCGTTTGTGTGCACACACTGCCTTCAGGGTTTGACTTTTTCTGTTTATCATAATAATAGCTGGGGTTGTGGAGAAGTGAGGCACATCGGCAGATCAGTCACTAAGGCCTCTCAAATACACACACACATACACACATGCTCACTCGCACACATGGACACACACACACAGCCAGAGAACAATGCAAGGGGGCCCAGCCTGTCAGTTCAAATTCTGCTCTCCATCTACGCCTTAAACAGACTGTGTGTGTGTGTGTGTGGAGGGGAGAAACGAGGGTGATCAGTGATTCTGCCTCACCTCCGCTTTACTGTCAACTCTCACCAGAATTCACTGCAAATATTGAACTATATTACACTGTCTGCTTTAGTCCAGGCTGAAGGAGGTGGGTGCTGTTTGCCGTGGCTGTTGAATATATAGATTGAAGATATAGTTTATAAAAGGTGCATAAACTGCAGTCATGTAAAGGTCAATGGGATTGTTGAATACCTTTTCTTAGAAATGGACTGGAGATGGAGACAGACAGCACCTGTAGTGAGTGACAGAGATTTTGCAGAGTGTTTTCAAATAGTGCAGAAATGTATTTCTGTAGGGGGTTCTGTATATGATTAGCATTTTTCTTATATTTATGAAAAAAGCTTGGTTTTACTGAAGAAGAGAGGGAAAACAGCTCTGTGAGAATATTTGGTTCCTTACTTTTTTGTAAGCTTGTATTTTCAATAGTAATATTAGTATTTTTATAGTTGACATGCTACATCTGAAATGATACAATATATGCATAATTATTTTATTAAAAATTGTATAGTTTATAAATTATGCATATTATATATATATATATAGTTTTTTTGTAGTTTTTTTTATTTTAATTTAAAATAAACTTAGAATTAGCCCTGTTTGCTTAACACTTGAGCTGTTGGATTGTTAACTAGCAGTTACACGGTTATTTAATTATTGTTTACAGTTTAGCAAAAAGGCAATTCGGTCCAGTTTTTGCAAACCAATTAATTTCTGATCACAATGCTATTTGTCCACCACAGTAATTATCCTACAACAGAATGTAATCTCTTGCCAGTTTGTGAGGTTATTACCACTGATTAAAAATATACATATAATATTTTTTTTTTTCCTCAGCTAGTCAATTCCTTTTTTGTTTTGCATGTTATTCAGCTCTACAGGATTATGGATTTTGGATTATGATCTAGCTGTTAAAAGGAGTTAATCTTGCACAAATGTTTTCTTTTTCTTTTGCTTTCTCATTTCACAGTGCTCATACTCATGTAATGAATGCAGGATATTTACATGAATAATCCTTACAGATAAAAGCTTTAGTGAACACCACTTTCCAGTGTAACAAGTGCTGCGTTTTGACTGCTGAAGAGCAGCCTACACAAGCGTTTCCCATGCGTCGTCAGAGGCACAAGATCAAGTCAAATGAATAAGAACTCTTTCAGTGTAGCATTGATTTCATAATCCCGCCGGATCTTGCTGCAGTTTAGATCAATACGTTTACATCACGCTCAGACTTTCACACTGGAAACTGAAGCGTGTGTGTCTTACTGTAAGCATGCTGATGGAATGCATCAGTGTGTGAAACGTTGGCCTTCATTCCTACCTCTTGGAAACCGACATACACAAATGCAACTATTAATACATACCTAATTTTTAAGGAGACAGCTGTCACAACACTATCACGGTCCTGCTGTAACATCAGCATTACCTTTTGACCTTTGACCCTACATTTTTGTCAGTCACTTCCTTTTTGTATGTCATATAGGAAGAGCATCAGCATTTTACTTCCTGTTAGCGAATTTGTTCTTTGTTCGTTTTAAGGCCTCAGTTTTCTAAATTATATAACTAATAAAATTTCACCCACCACTCTCGCACTCTCTTTCGTACACTCTTTCTTTTTTTCCTCTTTATCTTTCTCTCTCTTTCTTTTGAAGTTTCGCTCCTGAATGGGCTAGTGTCTCTAATGGAAATGGGGCATTAAATCAAAGATCAAAGACAAGCACACAGCAGAGAGGACAGCTGTCTAAATACAGTGGGAGAAAATGTGTATGTGTTTGCGTGACTGCGAGAGAGAAGAGAGAGGGTGTGGGGTTAGAAGGTTCAAGTTTGGTTTGATTTGATACTGTCATTTTAGAGTTCAACCCTTGTAACAGTTTTCATTCTTGTCTTCACGCATTCATGCATGTGCTTAAAAGGATAAAAATAAAGCATACGTTTCAAAAGCTGAAAACTGAGCGCACACTTGAGTGTTTCAAGGGTTTTTTACGATGTCTCAGGTACTCTGTAGTTTAAATATGTGCTGTGTCATGTTGTAGGCATGTAAAGCATGTTTCATAATTGTTAGATGTGTTGTATGGTTGTATCTGTGCAATAGTATATTTGCTGTGATACTGAGGCAACATTAGATTAGCATTAAAACAGGAAGCCGAGCCCCTGAATCAGCAAACTGCAACGTGAATGTGAAATCACTCTCTCCAACAAAACAGCAGTGCTTCCCACACAATATCATTGGGTTTTTTTTGTTTTTTCAGATTAAGCACTTCCTCTTAGAAAATGTTAAAAGTCAGTCCCAGGAGGTCAAACTTAATATTAAATGAGCTATTTAATGTATATGGCATTAACCTTCATTGCAGTTTTCTATCAGTAAACATTAAGTAAACATCAAATAAAAATTAATAAAATAATACACTTAAATGAGCAGCAAGACAGCTTTCATTAGTGGCCAGGCAGTGTGATAAGTTTGGTTACTAATAAACTTCTTTCTTACACAAAATATTTTGGTTACACTTAAAGGTGTCCTTGTTATAGTGTAATTATGCATTTGAGTAATGAGTAATATAAATTAACTATTTGTACTTACTATATGGTTAAGGGTAGGATTAGGGTTTGGTCTAGGGTTACTTGCATGTAATTATGCATAATTAATTGTTATTATAAATTGTAATTACATTTAACGTTTAACAAGGACACCTTAAGAAGATAAAACATTATTAATACATATCAGAAATTATTTGCAATTACTTTAAATATTTTAAAAAATGTGAAATTGAAAAGGGATTTATTTAACATTTTATAGTTTCAGAAAGTATTCAAAATTTATAATTTTTTTCCCTATCAATGTTATATTTTTCACAGAGTGGGAGATGTGTAGTCACATGGATTTCCCAAAGATGTGGATAAATTTTATGCTAGATAATTTAGTCACTCTGAAAATTATTCCTGGTCTCAGTTCAAAGCAGTTTTACTGTATATTTTTTGTGTGTGCATTAGTAGTCTTAGTGTCAGGGTTCATATTGGGTTCATGTTAGTGCTGTTTTGTGTAATTCTCAACCAACATCTTGGTCTTAATCTACACACACGCTTTCCAGAGAGTAATTGGTTTAAGATGTGTCTTGATTCCAGCTGTGTGCCCCCTATCAGGTATCCCAGGGAGATGGGTAATTAACCTAGCAGCTAATGAGATACATCACTAATTACACCACACACAAATGCACGCACGGAGCAAATAAGACTGGATATTCATCGATTTGTACAGGAAGTGTAGTTTATGTCAGCATGGCAGTCTGTTTATGAATATGCATTTCCAGCACTCTGTGTTCTGTGTTAAATAAGTGGACTTCCATGTTCATTTTTGAAACATTGCTTTTGGCCTTTTAAGCCTGTTGTTTTAGGTCCTGTTTGAGCTTAAATCAGTGAACACATCCTTTAGCCTGGTGTGCTAGCATTCTGCTCTTGCTTCCAGTAAGATGCTTAGCATTCACGCTATTGATTTTCCCATTAGCACTTTAGCCCCCTCCAGTAGAGAGGATCAGAGAGAGCTCAATATAACAGCTTGAATCTGAGTTCAAGAATCTGCACTCTTCAACCTAGAAACAGAGCAATTAGCCCCCCAACTGCAATTCACAAACCCTATACTCTCCTCAGACACCTCCTGTGCACATGCTTGTTGTTTTTACACTATTTAGGTGACTTAACTGTAGATAAATCCAGTAATAACTACAAGCACATTTTAATTATTTAGCTGTAGCCCACGGTGTAACCACAAGGCAGGCTTAGGTAGCAACATCATATGTTTGTATTTGTAAAATGTACCAGCAGCACACACTTACACAATTAAAATGCCTGTCCAAATGTGAAACTGTTTCTACTTAGCATTAATGCAAATTGCAATTATTTTAGGTACCTAATATAAGTCGAACCCTATTGTGAAAGGCTGCATTAATATAATTCAATTTAATTCACTTCAGCTGCTTTACTGATCAAGGCCTGTGGGGGCCGTGTCTCTGGAGAAACCTTGGACTAGAGTCAATAGGGAACTTATTCCGGAGGCGCTGTCACGGGGCAATCCCCCGCAGACAAGGCCCTATGTTCTGCTCAGTTGCCTAAAGGGAAATATAATGCAGATGGAGGGGGATGGGGGGGGGGGGAGCCTAGACAGACAGAGACATTTAATTGAGCAGATCTTGGTGATTCCTGGAATTGTCTCTCATGTAATATTCAGCTCTCGGTAATACAGCTTGGCAAAGAGTTATTGATCACAGTCTAGACCTCTCTCTGCTTCCCTTCACCATTCCAGGGTTGCTTGTCTCTAAGTGGTGACACTAAAGTTTGTTATGCTGCTCAAATGTAAAATTTTGCATATGTTACTGTAATCATGCAAAGTGCAAAGTGATTCTGAAAATCTTAATCAGAGTTGTGATTTGGATTCTAAAATTTTCTCTCTCTCTTTCGTTCTCTCTCTAGGCCAGGGTGGGATGAATGTGCTCAGTAGCTCAGAGGATGGAGTGTTGTGACTCTGTCTCCAACAATGGAGCCTCTGGCCCCCACACACAACAGCCTCCTGGGCTCTGCAGACCACTGGCCCCCAGTCCACTCCTACTGGCCAGAGATCAAGCCATTCATCGGAGCACAGCAACTCTGTCCAAGCAGGATGGACTAGTGGGGCAGGCTGAGGTGGAGAGACTTGCAGGGAGGCATGAAGAAAGAGCTAGGGAAAAACAAGTTAATGAATGTTTAACCAGAGAGATGTTAAAAGATGCAGCAGAGAAGGAGAAGGCAGATGAAGAGGAAGAATGTGACGATGTGGAGAGGCCTATTGGAGAGATCCTGTACCAGCTTGATGGGTCCGCCTATGTGATGGAGAGTAAACTTACAAGTGGTGTGGCCTCCTCCTCTTTAGGGGTCCCTTCCTCCATCATTAGAACCTGTTACATTTCCTCATCTCAAAGCCCCACTCCACAGATTTTTCGTGTCTTCCAATTGCATAACCCTGACGACAGTGATAGTCTAGCTCTGGTGACCTGCCAATCCAAAGATAGTGCTCCTGACATGGCAGGATCATCAGAGTCAGGAACAATATGGTCCGGTCTAACCAAACCCATCCTGATGTGCTTTCTGTGTCGGCTGTCCTTTGGCCGTACACGCTCGTTTAGGGCTCATGCTTGTCGGCAACACAAAATCACCTTCAGCGATGAAGAACAACATTTGCTCTCTTTAAAACACACCTCTGCCATTTTACAGCCTGCCGGCCCAGGTGACCGGCCGCTCCTCTGTTTCTTAGAACCAAAAAGGAATTGTGAGTCTGTGGTCCCATTAAACCTGGCACCTTTGACCTCTGGGAACAGCACAGAGGACACGGCAAGACGGAAAGAGAATGAAGACCCTCTGACCTCTAAGCCAGGACTCCCTCTCCTGCCCTCTCCACCCAGAACCTCCCCTGCTACCTCAGTACCAAGCCCTGCCAAAGACCCTTCAACCCTGGGAAGAGAGGGCACACAAAGAGGTGAGGAGGATGAGATAAGAAAGAATGGAGAAAGTAGTGAGGGAGGAGAGAGGAGATTGTGTTTAGAGGTAGGCAGCACTGTAGATAAAGGTGCTCACAGTATTAGCAGCAGTAGCGGACAAGAGCACATTACTGAAGCTGCTCTGTCAAACCAAAGCATTTCAAAACCTCCAAACTCTGTAACAATAGCAACCAGCTTTATGAACAACACCAAAACCCTTACAGACTCTGAGTCAGAGTGTGGAACAAGCTTTAACTGCCACGACCCTGCACCTGCTTCCCTTGTTGTGGTAAACCCGTCCACTGTCACTACTACAGAACAACTTGCCAACCAAGAGAGTGCCACAGCAACCGAACCAAATGACCAGTTAGAGAATGGTAGCGCCATAGAAATGGAACCAACCACCAGGTTGTCTGAAGATGACAGACATGCTGTCACTCATTCTGACCTGCCTAATAATCATAGCCATTCCACGTCCCTTACACTCAGTCCAACCTTAACCCAGACTAGTCTGTCTGTTCTTGAAGAAGGACACTCAGACACAGCCTCTAGAGGAAGGTTGGTGGTGGCCGGTGACGGTGGCTTTGTTGCAGCCGGAGACGACGTTCAAGGATCATCTTTCACTTTTGGCATTCAGGCCTCTCTGGTACACACCAGAAACTCCTGCAAGACATTAAAGTGTCCAAAATGCAACTGGCACTACAAGTACCAGCAAACCCTTGAGGCCCACATGAAGGAGAAGCACCCAGAATCGGAGTCCGAACAGTGCCCGTACTGCAGCAGTGGGCAGAGCCATCCACGCCTAGCAAGAGGCGAGACGTATTCTTGCGGATACAAGCCCTTCCGCTGCCAGGTCTGCCAATATTCCACCACCACTAAAGGCAACTTGAGCATCCACATGCAATCGGACAAACACCTCAACAACATGCAGAGCCTGCAGACGCAGTCACATGCACACAGCCCAGCATCCCAGCCCAGTCCTTTAACCCATTCGCATCCTACTCTCACTCACCCCACCCAAGCCAGCTCCCCCTCTCCATCTAAGGTCCGGGGACATGCGTCATGGCGGTGTGAAGTCTGCGACTACGAAACCAATGTGGCACGGAACCTCCGAATCCACATGACGAGTGAAAAGCACACGCACAACGTGCTTCTACTGCAGCAGAACCTGGCACACATGCAACGTCAACGTAAGCACAATGCCACAGAGCTTTACCGCAACTGCCAACCTCAGAGTAAACTGCCCGATGCCATCACTCCTCTGTCCTGCAATGAAGCCTCTTCACAGAAACTCTTTGAATGCATTTTATGTGGCAGCTTTTCTTGTGACACTCTCGAGGAACTAAGTCAACACCTGACCATGCAACGGTCATTACCCAATTCCTACTGGAGGAGCACAACAGGAGACACCCATCATTGTCGCCTTTGCCATTACGCCACACCTCTGCGAGCAAACTTCCAACTGCACTGCCAGACAGACAAACACGTACAGCGCTACCAGCTTGCTGCACACCTCCGAGAGGCCAGTAGTCAACATGGAAACACAGAGGAGGAGGAAGAAGAGTGGCGCCTTAGGTGTGTTGCTGCTGGAAGTCAGGTGCAGCTCAGGTGCAATGCTTGTGACTACGAGGCCAGTAGCTTGGAGAAACTAAAGCTACACACCATGAACTCCAGACACGAGACCAGCCTAAGACTATATAAGGTAAGTCTCACAATCAAAACCAGAAACTCCTGTGTACAAAAACTATTGCTGTCAGTAAAATCCACAAAAGCCAGAGATACCCTGAGTGACGCCATTCTTCCCAAGGCCTATAAGTAATTGAGATGGATTGTATGTTATTTTTTCCCTCCTGCTAATGTGGTCCATTAACTCAGCACATCTCTAATCAGTTTAGAGTTCTGTAAAACAAGTGGACTGGTGTTTGTCACTGTGGATGTGCTTTCGCGTCTTAGTGTGCGCATGTGATATTTCACTGTATTCATTTGATTTGAATCTGTCTGCTCAGTTTTCATTAGACCTCAAACAGAGGGAGAGATTTAACATTTGTTTAAGCAAAGCTTGTTAAGTAACATCTACATAGGTGTTTTTACAGGGCTGTATTGATCCTGCATTGATCTATATTATGCTGTCCACATTAGAGGAAGCCATATATTGATCATTTATGACTACATGGTCAATATATGGTTTCCGCTGAAGTACTCGAGTGTGTTATTTACTGGTGTTGAAATGTGAGCTGGATGAAGTAGAAGGGTGTTTTATTCATTGATTTAACTTCTTTTCTTATTTCCTTCCTTTCACTGTCACACATGCATACATGTTCATTGTTTATCTTCACTTTCTCTCAGTATTTGCAGCAGCTGGATGGAGTGGAGTCTGAAGATGTCTGGCTGCACTGTGTGCTGTGTGATTTCTCCACTCAGAACAGCCTTTCTTTAGTGCAGCACTCCCATTCATTGAGCCACCAGAGAGGGGAGGGGCTGCTCAGACTACAGCGAATCCAGAAGGGTCTGCAGGATGAGGAGGAGCTTGGTGCCATCTTTACAATCCGAAAAAGCCCTGCTCAAGAAAATGGTATGAGACACACATGCACGGTTGCTTTGTAAATCATAGAAAACCGAGTTTAGTTCAAGGCTTTTGCAAAGCACCAAAAACGGTCTTTTCAAACCAGTTTAGTTTAAAGTCACATTTCAAGGGAGGAAAGTAAGCAGAATCCAACACACTCATGAACAGAACACCAGCTTTTGATGCTAGATTAACATTAGCGATGAAGTCAGGGAGAATTACTTAAAACCCAAATCAAAAGACTAACTGTCCCTTGTGTGTTGCGCTCATGATGCTCA
>JAUMHE010000071.1:17496935-17515182 GCA_032359235.1 Enteromius mattozi | reverse complement strand
TAGTTTAAAGTCACATTTCAAGGGAGGAAAGTAAGCAGAATCCAACACACTCATGAACAGAACACCAGCTTTTGATGAAGTCAGGGAGAATTACTTAAAACCCAAATCAAAAGACTAACTGTCCCTTGTGTGTTGCGCTCATGATGCTCAAGGCTCTAAACACACAACAGAACAACAGAGGGGGAGGGGCTGACAGACATGCCAAAAAACAGAAAGAATAGAAAAGAGAAGAGGGCAGATATTTACACTGGGGTAATTGAGAAAACCGGGTGGTGGAGGCAATTAGCATATAGTTCTAAGACAGAATAAGCTCAGCTAATGAGTTGAACAATAGCCTGACCTTGGCACCCAGCCTGTTTGTATGTGTATATGTACGTATGCATTTGAGTGCGAGAGAGAGAGAGAGAGAGAAAAAGAAAGCGAGTGAGTGGTGTGCTTTTTGTACAGAATGGTAGGAATTGATTCTGTTAATTGACTTGCCAATAATCACATTTGTAACATCTTCACTGGCAAGGAAGAAGCTAAACTAGAGGGTTAGCCAGTCAATGCTGCCAATAAAGGCGCAACCCACTAACGAGCCATGAGTTAATTAACATTCTCCAATTAACATTTTAAAAGAAAGGCACAGGAAAACCTAATATAGATTCCTAAAGACTGACAGGTGGGTAGTATTTCTGTGTTATGTGTTAATATTTTAATCTTTTGCTCTGTGTTCTCAATTCAATCTTTTGTTATATTTTTTGTAATTGTTAAAATCCTACAAAAATAGAAATTCTAGGGATCGAAAAAGGAAAGGTTAAAGGACATATTCACGATGAACAAAAATGTGACTTGCAGGGTACAAGAAAAGGTTAGCTGCTAGTGTGTCTTGTACAATCAATGCTAAGGTCAGTGAGTGAGAGTTGAGTAGCTGTTTTAGTGTGAATTTGAACCTGTAGGAACATCGAATCAGTGCTGCTTCCGACCTGCTGGAGCGCCGCAGCTGAATGGCTGGTTATTGATCTCTTTAGGAACACCAGGGCATTGCCTAATTTATAATCAATACTGGATCAATGCTGCTGAGCATTTGTATATTGATCCCCGGGACGAGTAGGAAGTGCTGATGAAGTGTGTGTAGAGTGTGCGCCTGAAGTGTGTTAGCATGTGTGGGTGCATCTGATCACTTCATTACTGGCCGAAATGACCTCACCACGCCGAGCCACGGCCATCTGTTTTGTCCAAGACGTACATGCAAAAAGAAGCACACACAGATGCATCATGACCATTCAGAGTGAATTAACAGCCCCCCCCCAAGTGTGAAGTGGATTTTGAACGCAGCTTCATAATTAAAATATTTCTGCCTTTGATAATTAAGTTGCGTGATTGTTTAAAACAAAAATTTGGTTACATTTGGATTATTTCTGCATTACAAATTTGCCAAATTTAGTTGTACTGTTTTTGCATAAAATTATTCACTATTTGAACGTGACATGCAACATATCATGAATTTTTACTATTTAATGATTTCCTTCAGTGATGTTCATTCATTTATTTATTTATTTATTTGAATTCCATGCTGAACAATAGGCTAATATTTTTGGTCAGGTTCAGTGCGGTGTGTGTGACTTTGAGAGAATGACTGCGCGAGAGGGCTCAATGGGGCGGTCGTAACTAGAGCGGATTTGACAGTTTCAGGTTATGTGTTCTGTGTTTATGGGTGTGTTGGTTTGATAGGAAATCAATAGCGTGTCTGTCAGGATAATTGGTGTTCAGATGGCCTTTCTCGCTCTCTCTCTCACCCTCTGTCATAATCACCTTCTCAAAGAACCACCAGAAGATACCTCGGCCTGCCTTTGATTGGTCTGTTATGACAACCCTCATGCATTTTTTTTTTGTTTCCACTTGCCCCCCTCCCCTAATACCACAACCGCCCCCCTTCCCAAAACCCACCCAAATCAACTCTGTTCTTCTTTTCCCTTCCCCCACATAGCAGAACAATTACTCTGCTAAGAAAGCAGAAAGGCAGAAAGCAAGAGAGAAGAGGATGAGGAGAGGGAGGGAGGGAGGGCGTTGAATGGGGTATCTGGTTTAGTGTGTCCCGAGGCTGTGTGTTTTGTACCTACGGAGCTCAGCCGAAGCTTTTAGACGCTGCAAAAGAACAACAGAGCATCATTGCGCTTTTCGAATTTCCAACTCTCTGGATTCTTTTTGATTGTAGAGTTTCAGAGCTCATCGGCAGGATTAAAAAAAACAACAAGCCTAAACTGAAGGCTGTTGTCAAAATACTGCCAGTAAATGTCATCCCACATGTTTTGGATAATGCAGTCAGTTCAATTTTCAGAAAAAAAAGCCTGTTTTTGCAAGAAAGCTACATCTAGATTCAAACTGAGCACAATGCAGAGACCTATTATATGAAGATAATTTTTAAAGCCTGTCATGGCGGCATTGTTCGCCAATTTGTGCTTTGAAATGGACTCTTTGTGCGTGACCCTCCTGACCTCTGCTGCATTATCTTCCTCCTGTGACTTTTCAAATCCCCACAGGTCAAATGAAGCACTGCTGACGCCGCTTACTCTAGCTCTTCTTCCTAATTTTCTTTTCTCGTATCTCTCTTTGTATGTAAAGGATCAATATTTTAACTTTTGTGTTCATCTAAAAGAGAGTGTGTACATCTTTACTGTATTGTGTCGATCTGTCTTTGTGTTAATACGCTTGAGCAGGTTGGTTGGGTCTCTCTGAGCTAGTGGAGACTGACCCCTATAGGTTTGAATTTGATTCTGCAGTTAATCTTGTTTTACAATAGCACATGCATGCAAAAGATTTCATGCAATGACTAGTTGCCTAGTAAATCAAATAGAGAATTTGTCAAATGCGATGTGCTCTCTGAATCTTTCTCTTTTTATTGCTTTTTTTTAGGAGATAAGAATGGGATGGACTCTCCCACTGAGGTTACGGCTAACCAGGACAACAAAAATAAACATGGAGACAGAACAGAGAAAAAATCAGGTCCTTAACAAAATGTTCCTTGCGAAACAACAATAATAATAATTTTTTAAAAAGACCGCAACAGTGGTTTTGAATGTGGTATTTAATCAATACCTAGATTTTGCATTAGATATATTATATTTCTTGTTAAAATCCAAAACATTAATAAATATGAACTTATTAATATTATCATACAAATATTATTATTTGTATTTTGCATTGTTTTTCCCTACTGTCCATGATCCCAGTTGGGAACCATTGTTTCACAATAAGCTTAGTGTTGTAAACAATGTGTAATAATGTGCGTCCCTTTTAAATGATCTGTTTGCTGTTGCTACTCACAGAGGGATTTATTCAAATGGAAGCCGAGCAAAATGAGTCGTCTTCCAGTCCTAAGCGTCCTTCATCTGGATCTGAGGAGTCAGTTGAGCCCTCTCCCTGCAAACGGCCACGAATACAGGAAGAGGTCTGCTGCAATATACTACAACACACACACACACACAACATGCATATATACATATAAAATTATATATAGTAATAATTATAAATATATATAGTAAAATGTACCATGCCATGTTATTTATCTTTACTAGTTCTTTAAAACCACTGATGCTACATACTATATTAATGTTTATATAAGATAAACAACATTGGCCCATGATACCACTGCATATCTGATACAATCTCTATACATTGTGCACAGAAAAAATCCAAGCCTAATATAATTTAAAGTAACTGGATGCTGCAGAGACAGTATGTAGTTATTGTAGCTACCTCTAAATATTTTTGTTGGTTTTCTCTCATTCAGATGCGGCTGTGTCCATTCTGTCGGTTCCATCATACTGATATTGAGCGTCTAAGGAGTCATGTGATGAACCAGCATGCAGTTCAGCCTGCTGTCCGCTGCCCACTGTGCCAAGACACACTGCACAGTATTGCCCTCTTGCGTACCCACCTCACACATCTGCACAGTGTTACTGCAGACTGCACTCAGAAGCTCATTAACACGGTGAGGAGAAAAAAAAAGAAACACAGTATGCATGTACTATATATTTATATTTTTTGCTTATATGTATAGTTTGTAATTTTGTACAAATTTAAAGTAACCTAGGGTTTTGGAACAAACAGAATGTCCATTCCAGCCACAATCCTCCATGCAAGAAATATTTCCTAGTCATCTAAACAGCTAAAACAAAATAATAATAAGATAATAAGAATTGATTTAAATTAATATATTTGAATCACATTTTTTCTTATTGAAATTTATATTAAAACAAAAAAAATATTTTACATGTATTCAGTTTTAAGGATTTATATCTTTACAAGTCAGCCAAATAATCAGCTACTTGGCTATTTTTGATTTATTGAGAATTTGTATTACATATTGCATAGTGCTTGTTAAATTATGCACATTTGTGTAGGCATTTGCTATAATTATGTTATTTTCTCTGTCAGCCATGCTGCTTTCTAGATATAAAAAAAAAACCCAGTCTAACGCTATTCCTATGTATGGTGTAAAAATTGTGTTTATGCAAGAAAATGTTGAGCACTGTGTGTATGCGGAGGGGTGTTCAGACCCTCAGTGACTATAGCACGAGCGAGCGGAGACAAGTAACGACATTGAGTGGGGGAAGGGAGAGGTAGCTGCCTCAAATCCAATGAATATTAAAATTAGCTTTTTTATCTTCAGAATATAAATTGATACTAATGCACCCAGAGCTTGTTTGAACCCCAAGCAGACATGCCTCACTGTTTCTGAAAGGTTGGACATTTTTTTGCCAATTCAGTCAGCTTGCGCTGAGTCCTTTTTCTTGCGTAAAAGGCTTTTCTGTCTTTCTTTCCATTCATGTGCTCTCCCCTCTCCTATCTTTCTTGGTCTTCCTTGCCCTCTCTTCTGCCATCTCTCATGATTTCTCTATTCTGCACTTTGCTTTCCTCTCCCCCCCCTCCCCAGCCGAACTGAAATACAGTAATGAAAATAATTGTGCTTCATTAGTTCTGAGCCAGTGCTAGGTGATTTTCCTTATGAACCGTGCTTGGTAATTATGTTCTAAATTAAATGTGACCTTGAAGAGGACTTGTGTGCCTTCCTCGTGTCCTTTTAATACAGCACTTTCCTGAAATGGTGTGCTTTGTAATGGAAATAGCAGCCATTTTGTTTGGTTGCTCTCCCTCCCTCTCCCCCCTTAAAGTTGCATTGATTTACACATTTTAAAGTTGAGTGGGTACAGAAGGAGAGAAGGACAGGGAGATAAATAAAGTAGCTTTTTTTTTTTTACATCCAAAGTTAGCTAATTGTGTTGTCACAGACCAAAGAGGGCTTTCATTCATACTTAACCTTTGAACTCCTTTAAGTGTTGGTTCATGACTACGATTCCATTTTGCCTTCTGAAGTTAAGGGTCTATTCTCTAGCACCATGCATCGTTAATGCACACATGTAGCAGGAACACAGCATAATGACCAATCATTTTCAGAGATAACAATCAAATGACTTAATAATGAGATTTTGTGGATTAATTAATCCACAAAATGGATTTATCAAACCTATTATGATTTCTTTTTTCCCCTTGTGATCAGGTGATTGCTTCAGACGTGCTGCCAGAAAAGATGTTTCTACCAGTGCACAACTCGGATACACAGCCAATAAATTCTAATGAAACAAAGAGACTGGATGGTTAGTATTAGCGTCTACTACTAATCTTTTATTTTTAATATAGGTTGAGCATAGTTCTTTATTTGTCATTTTAAATAAGTTAATATCTGACTCAATAAATAGTCAGAAGGTAATTTATCAATTATTGTGCTTAGTTTAATTATGAAATTTAAAGATTTTCTTAAAATGAATTTTGCCCCGTGAAAAATTCACATCTACCCTTTTTTGTCTTTAGACATTTTAACCGATGCTGAACCTGAGAGAGGTACAACACCTCACTTGGAGACAGCAAAAATCTATAAACAACCTTCAGAAGATGCAGAATCCACAAAGGAGAACAATGCTGCTTTTCCATGTTGGCAGAAAGGCTGTAACAAAGTCTTTACATCCTCAAGTGCACTCCAGACACACTTCAACCAGGTCCATAGTCAGAAATCTCAAACAGCAATATCTGATCGCCACATTTACAAGTACCGGTGCAATCAATGCAGCCTAGCATTCAAAACCCCTGAAAAGCTGCAGCTGCATTCTCAGTACCATGCTATCAGAGCTGCAACCATGTGCTGCCTCTGTCAACGCAGTTTCCGTACAATGCAGGCCCTTCGGAAACACCTTGAGACAAGCCACCTGGAGCTAAGTGAAACCCAGATACAGCAGCTTTATGGTGGTTTAATGATGAATAGTGATACTCTGATCCCCGGAGACCAAACCTTTGGTGAAGAGGAGGGATCGCCCGAAGAGACTGGGATGAAAGATGATGAAGAATGTGATTTGGAGGAAAAACTAAGTCCTACAGACAATGATTCAAGTTTGGTTAAAGATAATGTTGAATGTGACCCTAAGCAGCCTGTTTTTCCAATTAGAAAAGGTCCAAATATCACAATGGAGAAATTTCTGGATCCATCAAGGCCTTTCAAATGTACGGTTTGTAAAGAATCTTTCACCCAGAAGAATATACTCTTGGTTCACTACAACTCCGTGTCACACTTACACAAACTTAAACGATCTCTGCAGGACACGTCAGTTTGCTTGCAAGAGCCTGTCAACAATGCAGATCACAAACCATTCAAATGTAGTACTTGCAATGTAGCATATAGTCAAAGTTCAACCTTGGAGATTCATATGCGCTCTGTCTTGCACCAGACCAAAGCTCGTGCATCCAAGCTTGATTCATCCACTTCTAGTACTGAATCTGTTGGCCCTCCCCCAGGCAAGGCATTGTCTAGCACTTCTGCAACCATGAAGCCTGCTACTTCCTTAAACAATGCTGGTCTAAGCCACCAACAAAACCCTGAACACAATGGCACACCTGCAAACCCAGACACCAGTCGTCCTTCGACATCTGACATGAGGAATAAGTTGGTAAACATGATTGATTCAGCTACCAAGCAACAACAGATGTCATTACAACAACAACCATTGCAACAACAACAACAGCAGTTAGCCCAGGCTCAAGCCCATCTCCAGCAAGAGCTCCAAAAGAAGGCTGCTCTTCTTCAGTCCCATTTATTCAATCCTGCACTTTTACACCCTTTTCCTATGGCTACAGAGGCTCTTCTTCCAGTGCAGCAGCAACAGCAATTGCTCCTTCCTTTTCTTATTCCAGGAGGAGAGTTCCGCATGAATCCAGAGGTAAACCTTAAAGGCTCTGGGCTAACCATAAGCACATTAAAACCTACTGTAAATGAGGATACTGCTGAGTCTTCCAAGAAAAATGTGCCAAAACATTGTTCTAAACAGAAACTAAATGAACATCTTGCAATTAATTCTGTAATGGATAAACAGAATCTGATCAATGATCCACCATGTGAAAAGGACACAGATGGACAAAACAGTAATGAAGAATCAAAGGAAAGTGATAATGTAGACACCAGTGAAAAAATACATGCTCTTAAATCTCAAGAAAACAAAGACCTAAACAAAGAGATGTCAACCAGTTTTGATGAGTTTCTTCCACCCAGAATAGCCCATGATGCACCTGGAAATGCTTCTAAGGCTTTGCTTGAAAACATTGGTTTTGAGTTGGTCATGCAATACAATGAAAATAAGGAGAGATATCAGAAAAATCTTACTGAACCAATACCAAATGGCGAAGATGTGTCTGGCATTAAAGAGGTGGGTAATTCGGATGATATGGAGAAGCTAGAGTGCGAGTCTTGTGGGAATCTTTTTTCAAATGCACTGATACTAAAGAGCCATAAAGAGCAGATTCATCATTCCATATTCCCTATCAAGTCATTGGAGAAATTTGCCAAAGACTACAGGGAGCAATACGACAAACTCTTCCCATTGAGACCTACAACTCCAGAGGCTTCTCCTGTCTCATCGCCTTCTCCTTCCCCTCCTGCAATTCCTAATTCTTCAATGCAGCAGCCACAACAACAACCAGTGCAACCAATTATTCCTTCCTCTACACTCAGTGCTACCCCTGCTACTGTCTCCATCCCTCAAGTTAAAGCTCCATTAGCTCAAATTCCCTTACCCATGGAACTGCCACTCTTCTCGCCACTCCTAATGCCACCCATACCTTTGCAAGCTTTAACGCCTCAGGTCCCTGTCCATCTGCCCTCAGTGGAGGCTGGACTGACTCCTGATTTAACGCAGCTTTATCAACAGCAGTTAACTCCAGCCATGTTACAGCAACAAAGTAAACGACCTCGAACAAGAATCACAGATGACCAACTTAGAATCCTGCGTCAGTATTTTGATATTAACAATTCTCCAAATGAGGACCAAATCCATGAGATGGCCAACAAATCTGGTTTGCCACATAAGGTTATAAAGCACTGGTTTCGGAACACTCTATTCAAAGAACGCCAACGCAACAAGGATTCTCCCTATAACTTTAGTAACCCTCCCATCACAACACTGGAAGATGTAAAGGTGGATTCTAGACCACCCTCTCCTGAACCAACAAGACAGGATATTTATGGGAGTAAGAGGTCCTCAAGAACCAGGTTTACTGACTTCCAGCTAAGAGTATTGCAGGATTTTTTTGATGCCAATGCATACCCCAAAGATGATGAGTTTGAGCAACTGTCCAACCTCCTTAATCTTTCTACCCGTGTAATTGTGGTATGGTTTCAAAATGCCAGACAAAAAGCTCGGAAAAATTATGAGAACCAAGGAGAGGGAGGGAGGGATAGTGAACGTCAAGACCTATCTAATGACCGCTATTTTCGTACTTCCAACAACAATTTCCAGTGTAAGAAATGCAACATAGTCTTTCAACGCATTTTTGATCTTATTAATCACCAGAAAAAGCAGTGTTACAAGGATGAGGAGGAGGAAATGCAGAATGATCTGAATGAAACTGCAATGGATTTTAAGACTGAGTGTCATAGTCCCATATCTGGACCCTCTTGCTTTACACAAGCAGCTTCTTGCTCAAGCCCCTCCAGTTCCTCTGTATCTAGCACTAATGTAAAGTCCACTGATTCTGAGCATATGCACACAACAAGTCTTACAGGAGAGCTTAAACAAACAAATGAAGCATCCTCTGATCTTAAACAGGCTGTTAGTATCAACTCTGAGTTTGAGGAATTAAAGAAAAGAATCCAGGAGCCAAAGCCTCTTTGTGAGGAGAACCAAAATGTAAGCACAGAGATTCCCTCTCACCCACCTCCTAAACAACAAATGTCCTGCACATCTGAAACAAACCCAGCTCCGACACAGAGCTCACAAACTATTTTTAGTCCTTTAGAGATTCCTTCAACCGAGCAACAACAGCAACAGAAACAAGCCCAGGATATGAGCCCTTACCACTGCATCCAGTGTAAATTGAGCTTCCCCTCATTTGAACATTGGCAAGAGCACCAGCAAATGCACTTTCTTACCCAGAGTTACTTTCCCACACCACCATTCCTAGATTGTCCTGTAGACATGTCTCTTATGCTGTTTGATCCTGCTAATCCTTTACTTGCAAGGCATCTGCTTTCGGGAACAATTTCCCAAATAGTGGCAAATCCACCTGCAGTGACCACCATTCCTGATTCAACCATAAACTCTCTGAAGAGGAAACTTGAAGAGAAAGCAGGATCCAGTTCTATGGAAAATGACTGGGAAAACAATGGGGAGGAACCCCAGCGAGACAAACGTATGAGGACCACTATAACACCAGAGCAGCTGGAGGTTTTATACCAGAAATATCTTTTGGACTCCAATCCAACACGCAAAATGCTTGATCATATCTCCAGTGAGGTCGGTCTCAAGAAAAGAGTGGTTCAAGTCTGGTTCCAAAACACCCGAGCTCGTGAGAGGAAAGGCCAGTTTCGGGCACTGGGACCAACTCAAATCCATCGTCGCTGCCCATTCTGTCGGGCTCTCTTTAAAGCACAGACTGCTCTTGCTGCCCATATACGTTCACGTCACTGGCATGAAGCAAAGAATGCAGGCTATAGTATGGCAATACATAATATAACTCAAGATCAGGAAGGTTCTCAAATCAAATCTGATCTCTTTGATTTTGCCAGTTATTCCCAGTTTATTAATTCTACTGATGATGTTGACTCTCCAGCATGCAAAAGCATTGACCTGTCTTCACATCAGCAGCGTCTGAGCCCAAAACCTATTAAAGGTGAGGGTATGGAAGATTTTGAGATGCCTTCTGTGTCAGTTTATCAGAATCCTGAAGAAAGCAAGCTGAATAACTGTGACGCTAACACAAACATGGTCCATGACCATACAACTGATGAAGGAAATGACTCTCTAGAGGCTAAACATGGCAGTATTGACCACATGTCCCCTAGCACTGAAAGAGAGGCTTCTTCTGAAAGTGATGAAAAAATGTCTTCTGGATTGGTTAGTCCTGCAATGAGCTTTAATGCTAAAGATTTTGATAATGATTTAGTCTTAGATTACAGTGAAAATTCCAGCCTGGCTGATCCAGCTTCACCATGCCCTGGTAGCTCTAACACTCAGAGCTTTGATAGTGAACGACACAGTCAAAAACGCTACCGTACTCAAATGACCAACCTACAGGTAAAAGTGCTTAAAGCTTGCTTTAGTGACTACAAAACCCCAACAATGCTTGAATGTGAAGCCTTGGGTAATGACATTGGACTTGGCAAGAGGGTTGTTCAGGTGTGGTTTCAGAATGCTCGAGCCAAGGAGAAAAAGGCCAAGCTTAGTCTTGCAAAGCAGTTTGGCACTGAGAGTACTTCTATTGATAGACCTAAGACAGAGTGCACCCTTTGCTCTGTTAAATACAGCAGCTGCTTATCTATTCGTGACCATGTCTTCTCCCGGCAACATCTTGCTAAAGTTAAGGAGGCCCTGGGTGGCCAGATGGAGAGGGACAAAGAATATTTGAGTTCAGTATCTACTCGTCAGCTGATAGTGCAGCAAGTGGATCATATAAAGAAGACAAGTGATGTTCTAGGAATTGTCCAACCACAAGCTATGCTGAGCTCAGTGGGCTTTAACCAAACTTCTCTACACTGTCTGAGCCAGTCTTCAATGTACTCGGGTCTGCAGATACAGACCACTGCAAGTCTACCAGGCAGTAGCAGCACAATAACTGAGGATTTTTCTTCCATAAAAACAGGTATGGGGCTAACTTACACTTTTTAAATTAATTTAGTTACAAAAAAAATCAGATTTCTTGTAATTTATTCTTCTTTTATGCATTTATTTTTATTTAAGGTACCACTGACCCTCCTGTAAATGAGCTGACCTGCAAGCCAACCACGACGCCCACTTCTGCCATATCAGCTATGGATGACAAAGATGTAGTTAGCACAACCAACTCTGTCTTGACCCCAAAGACCACGGAACAAGAACTCCAGTTTCCCAAAGAAAATGACACTGAGAGTAACAGGATTCCCACAAACAAGCTTGACAGTACTTCACTGGGAAGTCGTACTCGTGCAAATTCTTCATGCAAAAGTAAAGAGAAGTCAGACACCTTCAGACAAACAGTATCTACTCCAAGTAATGGAAGAGAGTATGCCTTGGACCCAAGTCAGCTTCAAGTTCTTCATGCAGCAATGAAAACTGACCAAGCTGCTCTACTCCCTAATCACCTCCTCCCCTGTCTGATGCCCGGTTTTCCTCCACTTTTTTCACCCCATATTCCCACACCAATGCCTGGAGGCCTCCTGCAGCCCATGTTTGGCATGGATAGCATGTTCCCATATGGTCCAGTTTTGCCACAGGCTCTAATGGGGCTGTCCCCGGGCTCCATTCTCCAGCAATATCAACAAAATCTGCAGGGTGCACTGATGCAACAAAGACTTCAGCTGCAACAGAAACAGTTAGTGCAGCTACCAGAGAAACCAAAACCTAGCCCAGTCTCTGCTCGCCCCAAAGCAGAGAATACCGTTTCATCCAAACATGACAAGAAGCAAGGCACACCCACTAGCACAGATTCCCCCACCATAAACTCTGTCAGTGCTAAGCAGCCAGAAGAGGATAATAACTTTCTTCTAAGCCACTGTATTGTCTTCAAAACAGAGAGTAGAGCAGAAGGTAAGGATGGTCACCTTTATGACTGTCTTGCCTGTGAGGTGTCTCTTACTGGGAATGCAGAGCTCATTAAACATCTGGAGTACCCTCAGCATAGACAAAGAGTGGCAGAGAAACTGAATGCCAAAGAGCATGCTTCTCCTCAATTACCTCACATCAGTCCCTCATCTACCTCTCAGTCAAACCCATCCAGTGAACAGAGATCTTCTACAACTGCCCAGTCTTCTTTAGGGACTCCTTCAGAAACCTCCATCCCTAACCCAACCAACTCGCCCCTGACTTCAGCTTTACCTGAGGCTTCCCAAAGCTCACCGGCTTCTCCCTCACATCATGTTCTTTCGCCTTCAAATGTTACCTCAAGCCTCACAAGCCCTGCAAAGGCTTGTCACGTAAAACCAATAGACTCTGTGGATAGGCGTTGTGGCAGCAACGAGTTAGAGGAGGGACAAGACTTGACATAATATATTGGAGCAAAAGGTTTGATGCTTTCCATAACCATTGCTTTTATGGCTTGGACAGCCTCAGAAAAAGAGGAAAGTTGAACAAAACGTCTCCACTGTAGATTACACTTGGGGAAAGCTATGACCCAGAGCTAGTTTGGAAGACTGTTTTAAAAGGACTGAATCCTGTAGGATCCAACTTGCATTAACAGTGCTTGTAACCAAAAACAAGTGTCAGTAGAATGTTTTTTCCATTTCAATATGCTGGTTTTTAACTAAAACTTGAGTATATGTAAACTGTTTGGAAACTAAAGGGTGCACAGCTAAAGACTGGTGAAGAACCTAAGATGGTTTCATGATTACCTAACTAACCAAAAGTCTGTTTATAACACGTATGTTTTAACAGACACTCATAAAACATCCACACTATTTTTTGCCCTGTCAAGTGTTAAGATATTATATTATTGGCTTAATGAAGTGATGTAATGTATTTTGATGTTGTCTTCTCTCAGGTCAACAGCTCTCAATTTTGTTCTGTTACAAGACATACCAATAGAAAATATATGAATCCCAAAAGAAATGTGTATTGAATGAAAAAGTCCAATTCTGATTTGTTTTCAAAGTCCTGAAATTGCAGCTAAGCTAGTAGATGTTTTTTTCTTCCTTGGACATGTACTTGTCCAAACACAAAGCGTTGTGCAGACCGTTGTAAATTGTCAAAAAATGATTTAGGTTTTTTTTTTTGTTTTTTTTTTTGGAAAAATGACAAAAAAACATTCTGTGTTAATGATAGATACATGTATGAACATTTTGGTGTTGGTAGATTGTTGAATTCAAATGACTTAATTGTATGGTAGGTTTAAAACAAATTACTTGTATATTTAACTTTTGTATTGTCCCAGTCAAAGACACTTGAGGCTGTTTAGCCATGCTCATGTTAAAACATAGCATTTACCCTCTAATGCTGTTGAAAATTTTCACTGTACAACCAACTTCCTCTCCTGCACTGAGCCAAGTTGAAAGACCCTATCTGTGTATGAATTAGATCAATGCACATCTTTAAGATATTTTCTATTTTTGTTGTCTTCTAAACAGAACATTTCGATTGTGCACTTATTTTCTTTTTTTCTTTTTTGCCTTCAGTACTGTAATTTCACTTTTAAGAAAGTAGTTTTTAATTTCTCCTTCACTACATGGTTATTTTATTTCTTAACCTTTCTGCACTTGCCGAGACTAACAATAATTACAGTGATGATATTATGAAACAATAATAACTTACAGTATTGCTTTAATGGAAAATCCAAAGATAAAGTAGTCTTGCCATTGGTGCATACAAAGGATGGAAAAAACTTTATACTTTAGAAAATATTACTGTTTTTAAGGAATGGAAATCTTTTTAGATGATGGAGCCAGCTGCGAGAAAACTGTTTTAGCTAACTTATTAGAACATTTCTGACCTCATATATAAAACAACCAGAGAACCAAAAATAAAAACAAAACAAAAAACAGAAAGCTTACTCTGAAAGATATGGGACAGCACTCTTGTGCAGCCATTGTAGTTTGTATTATAGAGGTGGAGATTACACAGTTTGCTTCTCTGTGTCTGGCCTTTCTTTTTGTCTGGTTATCTCTTTTGATTTTGTTGCCTATTGTTTGTTCTACTAAATGTACTGGGTCTAATTGTTGAGGAAATAGAGTGTGCTGCTAATGTAGGTTTGTACTAAGATGCATGCTTGATTTTGCTTTTTGCTGAAGCTTTAATGACGACCGTCAGTAGCCACAAACCCTGTCCCCATTCCACTGCAGTTGTGTCCACACATGACTGTGAAGACTGTGACTCTCCATGAACTACATTATGTTCTCCTCTTAGCCAACCAATGTTGAAAACCAATGATGTTATATTTATACAAAGTTTGCATTCCAAATATCACATTTGTCATTTCAATTGATTTTATGGTTTGTTTTTTTCCTCTCCATTGTATTCTACTTCTAAGGGGACTGTAACGTATGCTCTCACTCCTGAGTCTGGACCTGCTGTGAGAGACTGTTTACTCTGAGTGTTCCTGGAAATGTTATTACTGTAGCGATCGCCAAATAATGTATGTTCATGATGCACTTGTGTTTATTCATATGTGACTCACTGGGCTAATGTCTCCTGTCCTCTTATATACAAGCATTCAAAGTGAATAAAATCTGTTTCCTTTTAATAATTTGACATGTCTTTATGGTCCTTGGAGCACCCAGGGAATCTCTGTCTTTTTTAAAAGACTTTTTGACTCCACTGTCTGACAGATTGAAGGTTGCAAGTAACACATTTTCACCGAAAATGCACACCAAATTTGTAGTGATCGAAGTTCTGTGATTTGATCATGTGCGTTTCTGCTATGTCCTTAATCTGATTGCATGCACCCTACTCTGCTGAGGCAGTGTAAAGGAGACGGGCAATCAGCCAAAGCACTAGAAATCAATGGAGGTTAAACGAGACAAAATCAATGCAACTAAAGTTCAAACTGGGATTCAAGTTCATGTGTATTAGCAAGAGACGGCGTTGATAACAGTGTTGACTTGTGCTCAATATATGTAATGCACAGGGGTAGTCTGAGTATGTGAGAGTTATACCTACTCAACTTTTCCTTAAAAAAGAGTAGTTAATATAAGTTGAAGTATCTAGTGTTCTCTGTATGTAATGTTAATCAGCATTTTTTGAGCTGTGTTTTTAAGTCAGTGTTTCAGTTCTCAAATTGAAGGTGCATTAAAGAGTTAATGTAGGGTCAACTGGTCATTATTAAAATAAACAACAACAGGGTGATCATCACCAAGAAGTGGTTTATTTTGCCATAATGACCAGATGACTGATATCCCACTCATATCTCACGTAAAATATTGATTTCAATTGCTCTGTTAGCTTGCTTACAGAGATGTCATGACTGAATTGTCGATTATAATATTTCCATTAGAAATTGCCTCACCAGTCGTCACTGACCAAGCAGGATCAAGTATTAGGCTATGTTCAGGATGGGTAAGTAAAACATCAATTCACATTGTTCTTGCAGTCAATTTTGTGTATGATAAACCCTATGTTGTTTTATATTTTAGTACGTCATGTTAATAATCAACTTATTAAAGTAAAACTGTTTAAAATCTCGGTGACAAATCTAGAACGTTCCCGTTCCCAATACAATCAACGAACCTTCTACCGACTATTCGCTGATTAGAACTAGTTCTAGTTTGTCGCATTATGTCGTTCTTACGAGCCGAGAGCGTGTGTGATTGCGTATCGTGCTGGGAGATGAGGACTAAATTACATCACGTCTCTGAATGATTTCTGCACATCTCATTAAGAGAGATACGGGAGGGTGATGGGCAGCACTAAACCGTATATCTAAAGAACCGCGAGAGCTTTTGATTGGATTTTCGAGGGTTCATTTTAGACAGTTATTATTATGACCGCTATTCCAGGGCCTCCACATATATTTTAATTAGGCTTTGCTGCATATTTAAAGCGGGAAAGGGGAACTCGAGTGACGTGCTTTCCAGAGGTATTCCAAACCTCTCACCCAAAGAGCTTCACAGCCGTGTTCATATAGCATTTATTCGTCCTGCGCATCATAATCCTGTCTGAGCTGAGGTAAATCACGGCGTAAACGAATCAATACGCACTAATTGTTTTTTATTGTACAATTAGTCCGCGGCTTTGCGGAAAACAGAAACCATTTCCCACTAATGACTCATGCATCTGCGTATCCCTTCATCAGAGTGGCGCGGTGCAGATGATTCTATGGAATGACGCCGGTTCGAGTGGGGGCTGCACGTCATTGGCTGCAGACGAAGGTTAATTGACTTTGCGTTTAACATGCTAAATTATTCCAGTTTGCCTGCATGGCATTAGGGGCTGCAAGACTCCCTCCTCCTCAGCCGAGGTCAGCCCGGACCAGTCATTAATTAAACTTGTGACATTTAGCCAGATGAGTTTCCTCTGAGTGAGGATGATATTATTAATATTAACGGCCCTGTGTGAATAGAAGCTGTAACCGACCGTGTTTTTTTATGGCATCAGAGAGATTGAATCTTTCGCGAGCAGCAGATTTTGAAATGAAAAAGCAGGATGGGATATGGAGATCTTGCCTCGTGCATAGCTGGCGTCAAAGCTAAATGTGATGCGTCAGGCGTTTTGTGCGTGAAAGCGTGTTCTTTGGAAGACGACTTGAAGATGTTTTCTCGTTTTTTTCTCTTTTCTTTAAAGCACTTTGAGAAAAACTACTGACGTCTCGTGCGTTTTTAAAAAGCATAGTGCAGCAGACCATGTGTTTGCTAGAATCGTTTCTGTAATTGCCTAGGCCTAATAAATTGAAGACGCAATAGCGTCATTGGTTTTGCATGTCGACATATTAACACGGAGATCATTTGTAAAAAAATTGCATTAAATGCCAAGCCCACCCGTGTTTCGAAACAAAGTGGATTGTGGTACCTTCAGAGAGACCCTTCCCCCACCTCATTGGTTTTAATACCGAGCAGCACAGGCAGGGCCGTTATGAGCATTTCAGCTCCTCTTGTGTTCTGATAGATGGGCTCTGCTGATACATGATCTATGATGTATGCGGAGAAAGGCCAGCTCATCTTTATTCATGAGCTCGGAGCTGTGATTTCCTCTTAAAGAGACAGCGCCTCTCATAAGCTGCACCTTTCTCTGGTTGCTGCTGTAACTTGTTCCTGATGTTGTCTGGTTTTAAAATATCACCAAGCCTCTGTGAGAGCAAAGACGACAATGAATTTTCATCTAAATGATTCTTGTTAAATAGATATTGTTTGCTTCAGATTTCATGAATGTTTTTCACAGAAGATTAGCCTGTAGCGGCATTATCATTATTTTTCAGTTGAGTCATTAAGAGATTCACGGACTGTGTATCATGTTGTCCCTCTTCAGTGAAGCAGGTCGAGGCAGCTATAATGATCTCCCCGAATCAGAGAAAGTACCGGCTAGTGCTCGCTTCCAACTCATTAAAACCACTACAGTGTTCCTTAAGACAATTCGCTCCCTTAGCATGGGAGCGTTGAGAGATTGGAGCAGCAAATTCTGCTGTGGATGCATGCCATCTTCTATCTGTATTTCATTTAAGAACCCCATTAGATGCAAAACCACAGGACGTTACCTGTTATCTTTCTATTTCTGGAAATAGGCTATATTGTTTCTGTTTTCTCTCGCGCACCATTAAAGTATGCTTCCCGCAGTAGACATTTAGAGGGGAACCTGCTAGCTATCTGTCTCTGAAATGACTTTTTAATGGCCGACTTGATTTGCTCATCTATCACAGGTCTGCGGCGCTCTTGATTCACCGATAAACTCAAATAGATTCGGTTACTAATGTTCACACAGCCGCCATAGCACTGTTCCATATGCAGTTCTTTACTCGGCATGGCAGAGAAATTCATCTGAGTGGGTTTTTCTGTTACTGAATCGTTTGCTCACAAAGTCAACAGCAGTGCAAAGTAACAATAAATAGCTGTGAAACCAGGGCAAGCTCATAAGGGAGATGTTGCTCTAGCAGTATTATCCAAAAAAATGTGCTTTGGTGACATTCTGTTAAAGTCGCAGCAATATTTGAACACTGTCAAATCTGTGAATGACTCAAAACACAAAAACATATATTTTATATCTGTATTGTTTATATATATATATATATATATGTGTATATATATATATATACAGTATATATATATATATAT
>JAUMHE010000071.1:17476474-17496835 GCA_032359235.1 Enteromius mattozi | reverse complement strand
ATATCTGTATTGTTTATATATATATATATATATATGTGTATATATATATATATATACAGTATATATATATATATATATATATATACACATATATTGTAGAGGTATTTTTAACCTCTTTATTGTAAAAATATGGAAAATAGTGCATGGTATGTTTTTTTTTCAAGCGTATTGTTTTTTTCCAAGTCATTTTTCAAGCGTATACTGAGAATCACTGTTCACTGTCATTGTATGGAAAAGAGCAGCTCAGATATTCTAGGGGGAAAAATAGAAAATCATATGGGTTTCATATGACATGAGAGTGAGTGAGTAAATAACAAATGACTTTAATGCTATACATTTAACCTTGGGTATGGCATGTAGTTGATGAAGGATAAAAGTCAATAAAATGCTGTTTTCTTTAGAGACTATATTATTCTTTTGAGATTATATAAAAGATTTGCTTTGAAATAAGTTGTAATTTGTTTAGAATGGGTATTAAATGAATTGATTTAAAAATAGTGATAGTACAGACATTTTACAGTATTGCGATTTATCATAGAATCCTGTTTTTTAACATTGATAATAAAAAAAATCATCATATCAGAATGATTTCTGAAGGATCGTGGGGCACTGAGGACTGAAGTAATTGCTCAGGAAGCTTTGTAATCACAGGAATGAATTGCATTTTAAAATGCCTTAAAGTAAAAAACAGTATTTTTAAACTGTAACAATAATTCACAATATTGCTCTTTTATTTTTGACAAAATAGGCCTCAATGGTAAGCAAGGGACTCTTTAAAAAATCATTTAAAAATATTTACAACCCTAAACTTTTTATCAGTAGTGTAGGTTAACATTGCTTTTTTGTAAAATCAATGCTTAAACTATAAATTATTATGTAGAATATACCATTTATATTTCATGCATTGTGTCTAGAAAGTTGTATTGCAGCATAACCTAACTGCAACCGTAATCCAGGATTGTAAAAATGACATAAAACAATTTGACACATTGCTAATATGTTATACGAGCATGTTGTTTTTAATATTGTGAAACACAGAATGCCACATTCAAACATTTGCTGACTAAGACACCTTTCCCTCCTCTCTGTTGTGGCTTGAGTTGTCAGTTTGACACGGTCGCTGTATAATATTTTGGGTGAGCATCTGTTTCTACAGGGCAGGAACTGAGCCATCATGTTAGTAGAATGGGGGCGTAGGGGGGCTTTTTAAGAATCAAGCCTGTGAAATGAGATGCTAATCAGAGGCAGCAGGAGCATGAACGGGCTACGCGTGGCTGCCGTGAATATCTCGCACTGATATGATAAATTATGCTAAATCTTTGACCCTTTGACCTTGGGGAGTCTGGCATATGAAGGTTGGTTATATGGTTTTGAGACCCTGCACCCTGTGTAGGGTGAGTGGTTTAAGATTGGTAGCGCTGTGGTTAGTTTAGGGTTTGGAAAGTGGCACAGGTGGGCATGCTGCAGGAAAAGGTGGGCAGGATGAAAAGATGTACAGCAACAGTGAGGAGGGGTCTATCCAAGCGAAGTCATTAGCATAAGAAAAGTATGCAGTGTAGTGGTTGCGCTGAGCTGTCCTCATTTGATAACGGCATGAAGCGTGCCAGACAAACACACACTTAATCGTACATGACATCTCACCAGGTGGTGGCCAACACCACATGTCTTTCCCTCGTTCTATTTTTACCCCCTTTCTTTTGGTTTCTTAAAAGAGAATAAATCCTTGAAGCACCGTTTGTCCCTCAGCAATGCTTTGTGACTCGGTCCATACAAAAGCTACGGATTAGGGCTTATGCTGGCTTCTGGTTTCTGTCTTATTGTTTACCACATCACCGGCTAGCCTGTGCCATTCGCCACAGCAGAGCTAATATGAGAATATTTTAAAACAATTTTATATTAGAACCCCCTGCATACACACTCTGTCACTTCTTCATTATATATGATGGATAGCCCAATTTAAAAAGCTGCTGAGGGAGTCTAATTTAGGCATGAGATTTTTAACGAGATTAAACATTTCACATTCATAGTGGGTAATCGATGCAGACATTTCTATCATACATAGACCTTGCTGCTCCAGTGTTTACATACAGATTTAAATATATCCGTCACAGAGTAATTATATTAAAGTCATATTGGAGAATGGCCATTCTTGGTTCTGGAGGTCGGATGCTGTTTTGCACTTTATTTACAAAATGTTTTGACATTATGATGAACGTAGTAGGTAAGTAATATTTAAAGTGCAATTATTAATTTCCTTTCACTTTCCCTTTTCCATCCAGTCTTGTTCCTCTCTTCTCCTTCCCATTTCTGTCCTCCTACTGTGTTTATCATTACATTTCTGTAATAGAAAATTTCTAATTTTCCTAATCTCTCCCCAACGCTGCGTGCAGTCTTCTCTTTTCTTTTATGGAAAATATTGCAGTGGTCCTCTGGTGGCCTGTTGGCTGGGGCATGATTTATTTGAGTTATGTGTGGATGTCCAGTGTAGAATAGCTCATTGTGCGAAACACAAAGAGAAAGGCCAGTCTCTGCAGCCAGGCAGATGGCACATCCTGGAATCAGAGACAATAGTCTTCACCCTGAGTTCTATTAAAGAACGCAAAGAGCTGCATACTAATCATGCATACATTAAACTGGTGGCCGGTGCTGGACTTTACATGCTCTGAAACATATGGATTGTTGTATGCCTCAATATCTTAAAATCTCAATTGTGTTCTCCTACAGAGTGTTTTTCTGAATTTAATGTCACAGAGCATTGGCATGGAATATCTTAGTACATTGTGTGATTAAAACAATGTGATATATACATCATAGATCATTCACTTTTTATGAAAGAAAACAAATGCAATACATTTTTTAAATATTCATGGAAAATATTGGTATATTGGTAAAAATGGAACCCATCCTCAAAATGAGACCAAAAACAGCTTTTTAATGTGTTCAGTGTACCGTGTTTTTAAAAAATAGATATTTTGATCATTTAACGTTAAATGAAGTAACCGCTTTAGAAATAGTCTGCTTATTGAAGCTAGACCCTCATTTCTCGTTGTGGCTTCTCTGCCCCTCTCCCCTCTCTCTCTGCAGGTGCACGAGCAATTTAATGAGATGCAAATGAGATATGCATACAGCCAATCTCATGTGCCATGATTAAGCGAAGGATATTAACCATTCTCTCTCTCACTCTCGCTCTCGCTCGCTCTTTCTCTCTCTCTTTTCATCTAGTAAATCCCATCGTCGTCTCTGTCACTCCATTGCAGGATTGCTGCAACAGAAATATCTACAAGAAAAAAAAAAGTTGAAAATTCAACGCGTTTGTCCTGTGTCTTGGTACGTGGTGCATTGAGGAGAAGATCCTTTCAGATTTCTGTGCAATTTCTTGCATTTTGGTGCTGCTGAGGGAGCGTATCCTCCATTTTCTGCAAACCCCCCTCCAATGTTGCCTTATTCCCTCTTCCTTTGACGCGCCCCTTTTGTGTTAGTGTATAAGTGTGTGCATGTCTGTGTGTGTGTGTGTGTGTGTGTGTGCAGTTTTTTTTTTTTTTGGCGTAACCCATTAACATAATAAAGATGAGGTAAAATTAAGATCCCCAGAGGAGTAAAGAAGAGAATCCCAGCGATACAAACCTCATTAATACAGCGCCATTAGCATATCCGTACATAATTGTCCGCATCGGTACAAAGAAGGACGTAAAAGCAAAAAAAAAAACAACAGGAACCGCAAATTAAACAGCCCATTTCGCGAGGTTATTAACGTCTAATTTGAACTTGTTTATCGAAGGTTACGCTGAAAACAATGCCCATTTCGGAACCAATCCTGAATCGCTTAACGAGTACGCTGCCAACGAAGGATTCAAAGCACAAAGGTGTGTAAATCCCTTCCTTCGGAAAGCACGAGAAGGAAGAGGAGGAGAGAAAATCTGCATTATTTATACTCCTCTACAATGTCAAACGCATCCAGTGAGGGACTGAATCCTCTCACTCACTCTCTGAGCAGCATCCTCTTCTCTCTTACTCAGCAGGAAGTTTCAAACTAGTATTCAAGCACAAGGTCACTCATTACTGTGTAGATGATGGTTTAGGGTCCTCTCCTTGCTTTTGTAAAGCTCTAGTAGGTCTATAAACCTGCAAAAGTATTGTATCCTCCTGGTAAAGTTCACCATGCTAACACCCGCCTACATGTATCCTTTTGGTGTTCCCGACGTACAACAAAAAGCAGTTCAGTAGTGCAAACCATTTTTTGTTTTGTTTTTACAATAGTGAAAAGCCATATTCCATAATGACTTAGCATTTTAATCGAATTGTTGAGTCACTGTATGGTAAGTCAAGGCCTGCGGTTTCTTTAGCTCCTCCCTGTTTGCTTGGATCCACAGTTGTTTCCTCAATTCTTCATCTTCTGTCTTGTCCAACAAACTTGTTTTTGAACAGCAGACTTATTCTTGACTCTTCCTTTTCTCCCCATTTATCCTTTCTACAACCCCTGTTGAAGGTAAACTGCCTTCGACACAAAGTCGGTGGAGTTACTGGTGGCATGCGTATTACTGGCATCTGCTGACATTCCTTCAGACTGGCTTGCCCATCACTTTTGTTCTCACAAGTGTTCCTGCCACATTCCTCCTCACCAAATCTGTCACACTAATTAACCCAACAAACTCTGTGAGTGTTAATTAAGCTGTCGGATCACTGTGTTTTTCAATCTTGTTTTGTGTTTCGTCCCCAGGGCTCTTTGTCTTTGCCAAGTGGCACGCGTTGGGGGCTGGTTACCGCAGGAACATGCTGGCACTCTGCCATTCCCGAGCCACCGCCAACTTCCCAGTGGCATACGGCGACGCAGAGATCCTGGCACGCTGCCGAAGGTTGGTGCGTGCCAACGAAAATAACAAGACAAGTCGCATATCTCCATTATGACAAAGCAGATGCCGTCGTACCCGCTTCAAGTGGCATCGACGCTGGGGCATGTGCTGCTTGCTCTCTAGGGGACGTGCCTACTTGGAAACCTGGCACGGTCACGAAGGAGACGGCGAAACGCAGGATGGCGAAGCCTGCGGGAAGCGAAATTACGAGGTCTTGGCGAAGAGATCTGCGCTTTTCTGAAACAACAAGAGGATAAAAGGTTCGTTAAGAGGCACCGCGTCAGTTTATCGCAATGCGCTGTACGCTCTGATTTGCATACTCACACAGTTGCCATGCTGACGAGCTGGCAGACGGATCTTCAAAGAGCTCCAACTTTTTGATGCTCGGCAACATTTCGTTTGGAGAATTGGCAGGAGGGTGATGCCTCTCTTTTCTCTCGTTATCTGTCTCTCCTCCTCTCTCTTCTGTAGTGCCACCCTGCCTACACGCCCTCTTTGGCACCGGCGCTGAGTGGATGGCACTGTGCCAACCTCGCAAAACCATGGTGTTCATTCGCCACTCTGCGCTGTGCCCTTCCCCCCCAAAACACCCTCCCTCTCTAACTCTTCAACCTTTTCCTCTTTCCATCCCTCATTCAGTCGCTCTACTTTGGATCTATGTGCTCTCTTTGATGGCTGAATTGTAGAAATGATTTCTGATATGTCGAGCGCTGTGTTTACTTCAGCATTCATGTCCATAAAGCGTGCTACAGTAACTTTCTATAGCGTTTTCTTGTCGCTGCTCTTCAGCTCTGATGTGCCTTTTATTTCTTGCCATTCAGAGATCACAAGTGTGCTTTTATGTCCCTTATGATACTCCACTTCCAGAGACACCCAAGCCTGTTCGCTGGGCCCCAACAAGTTGTTCTGCCTTCTGTTCTGTTTTCTATTCTTTCATTCGGCAAATCTAAGCATGAAGCGTTTCGCAACAGGAGGTCACTGCGATGCAAATCAAGCGGATTAGCATATCATTTAGTGGAATGCATATGCAAATTTGTGAGTTTTCAGCTTTGAACAATTCAAAAGTCTCTTATGCGTGTCTTGATACCTCTTTCTTTTTACAATCTCTAATCTCTTTGCTCTCGCTCCTTTTTTCTCATTTACTCTTCACCTTTTGTCTCTAAGGGTTTGTATAGGGGAAATGCCATGCCATCAAGATTACCAAGGAGCATTGAGAGTATTTCAGGGGAAAATAGTCTGCCTTGTGGGCATGTCTACCCAGCTGGGCATCAACTCCCTATGCACAGAAGAGAACTAATGGATGTATGACACATATACGGGTGGAGGAAACACTCATAGTTGTGTTTTCTCCTTGGCAGTAATAATGTATTTATGTTAATAATCTTTGACATTTTCTGAGTAAGCAGGAAAAATTATGATTTCAAAAGGAAAGAGCTTGAAATTGCATAGGTGGAACAATGCAACAACCCAAATTTTGATTGCAATATGCATTTATAAATGCATTTTTTTCTCTTATGTATTTTATTGTGAGTATTGATTCTAATTATATATTTTGGTAACAAATTATTTTACGGTTTCACCTATTAGTTGCTTATTAGCATGCATATTACTAGAATATCAACCATTTGTTAGTGCTAATTAAGCACATATTAATGGCTTATTCTACATGACCTTATTCTACATCCCTAATCCTACCATATACCTAAACTTAACAACTACCTTACTAACTATTAATAAGCAGCCAATTAAGAATTTAATGAAGTAAAAGACATAGTTGATTGTTAACAAGTCTTACCTATTCTAAAGTGTTACCTCAATTTTATTTTCTTATTAATTGTTTATTTATTATTAATTGTTATAAATTAATTTGTTGGATTGCTTAACCAATAACAAATTATTGACCCTTACAATATTAAATTTTTACAATTCTGTATAGTATGCTGCATGTTTGTTTTTCTTAACATTTAATTTTTTTGACTTATATAAGATAAATAACAGTGGAACTGGGTTATTTATCACTCTGATGTAAATTGGTTTGTCTTAAACATTGCTTTTACTATCATAATAGACCCTGAAATGAAAAAAATATATTTTGACACTATTAGAAAAATGAGGGCCATCCAAAATCTTGAATATGAATGAATAGATGAGAATATTAAACACAATTTAAAATTCCAGGCATGATTTATTGTGCCAGTTTAATTGCATCAAATTGATGATTTATACTCAGAGATTCAAGACACAGTGTCTTTTAAAATGGCTAATGAGGTCATTATATTGCATGTTCATTTCTGAAATATTTTGGATAATTTGATAATGCCCAGTGTAGTGAAATCAGTCCCATTTAGCATATTTGCCTATACTTGAAATATTTCTCCTTCACAGAAAATGTTAAAAGTACACAAAAGCTGTAATGTGACACTTACAAACACTTACACAGTGTTGTTTATTGCAATTACAATAGTTTACAATAGTCTATATGCACACACACACACACACACACACACATATCTATACATTGTATATGTGTGTGTGTGTGTGTATATATATATATATATATATATATATATACACTATTAGTTTATATAAACAAATTAATGATTGATATAATTCTATATGACCAGATATGTGAAGTTTGCTTTGGCAGGGTGCTGCTGGGGGAACGGAACATATCAAATTCTATGTAAGTTTACTCATGCCACATGCATACTATCATCTTTGTTGCATAAACCTGGGGGTGGGTGGGTTGGGGGTGCCTTAAATATGGCTACCGAATAAATGCAAATTGCGTTGCAGTCAGATCATCCATACACACACACACACTCGCTCTATGGCCACACATTTAAGTGAGTAACAGTAATGGGAGGCTGCATGGCCGCCTTGGAATATAAATCACATTTCCCATCAGCCTCTGCTCTGACCTCTCACCTCCACTCTGATATGGTGTTCAAGAAAATGTATATGTGTGAGTGTGTATGTGCGAGTATCTCTTGGTCGATAGCTACAGGATCTCTGCTCTTCTACACTACATTATTCTCACATCTGTCCATTAGCAGGGCCGCAGAGAGTAAATCTAGTCACCTACACACACACACACACAGACAGACAGACAGAGAGAGAGAGGTGCGATATTACTGTAAGATCACCGTGGAATAAAACTTACCATGCATGTCACGGGGCTGTCAGGTATCGTTGCCATGGCGATCAACAGTGGGTGTCTTTATTATGTGCCGGTATCATGTTTGTCAGGCTCTTGCATGTTTGTGTGTTGGCATGTTCGCTCACTCATGCACAAATAGACATGTGAGCTTGCAGGGCTTTCTATTTTAGGGCACAAGCTCAGACTGTTTTCCTCACAGGACAAGCAAACCTCTAGCTTTTATTTATTACTTCGTATTCCTTCAGAACAAATGTATAATTTCCAATCCGTCTCGCATTTTATTTCATTCTCTTTCCATTTGCGGTGGGAATACTTCAGGGCAGTTTTGCTTATTGGAGCTAATGGCTGAATATCAGGAGCTTCTCTCTTTCAAAATGTATTCCGCTCCGAGCTATGGAGTGTGTGAAGTCAACCTAAACTCAAATGAATATCATTAAATCGGTCTGAGCTCTGTGAAACAACAACAACAAAAATATTCACAGAGAAAAATGAAATAGCATTGCTTATTTATCAGCCATTATCTAGATCCTCCTGATGATCACTGTGGAACCAAGAGGAAACATGCAATATTAACAGATATCTAAAGCACCAAAATATCATAAACCCACCTGGTCCTGATTACATAGAATAGAACAGAACAGAACAGAGCAGAATAGAATAGAAAATGTATGCAAATAATGGACGCACAAAATTATCATAACTTCACATGGTCTATGGAATAGAATAGAATAGAATAGAATAGAATAGAATATGCAAATAACTACTGATTTTTGCTGGTAGAACCTAGAAAAACATGCAGTATTACCAGATAAAGTTATCATAACTCCACCTGCTCAATAGAATAGAATAGAGTAGAATAGAATAATTTATGCAATTGTATGCAAATATCTAATAAGATATTTCATCAGCCATGATCTACATTGGGTTGATTTTTGCTGGTGAAACCAAGAGGAAACATGAGATTATAATAGATAATCTAAAGCAAATAGAATAGAAAACGCAAGGAAAATATGATATTCCAAAATGTCTAATAAGAATGCAGAAGTTACATATTAAAAAAGACAACTTTTTTACGGAAAGCTTTCCTGCAGTGTGACGTGACACGTTTTAAACAATTTTAAACAGTGTTTTTCTCATTTATTTTTAATTATGCATGCAGTGTTTATGTCCTCGTGTTAATTGAGAACCTACATGAAATATTTGTACTTTTAAAAATTAATTTGTCACACCGCAGGATTATTTAAATTGAGCTAGTCAAGGCAGGGAGGCGATTAAAATGGTGGGGGGGAGGAAAAAAAGAGCAGTTACAGCACCTAAGATATACAATTTATCTTATACTGTACCTTTTCAATACTTCAAATATAAAACGATTAAAAATATACTAATACTTAAATATTGTCATTGTGTCAGATACAGTTTAATTGTCTAATTGGCTACGATTAAAAACCACAATATGATGATTACTTTTTATTTCATCTATTTTATTTTATTTTTATTTCATCTATGCAATTGGCAAATAGCGTTACAGTGCATTACTTTCCTTAAGAGTTAAACCCATTACATTGGTTTTCTTTAAATATTTCAAGGTATATGGAACCCTTGAAATGTGTTTGAATTATATACATTTATAATAGAGACCTTAAACATAAAACACAACACTGTATATGATCATTATTATCATACAGTACATGTTCAGGATTCCAAATCCCGGTATGCCTTAATATTTATTTTTGGTTTACGACTAGCTCTCTTTGTCCTGCGCTGAAGCAGAAGCTTTGATCTTCTAGTCTGTCTGTGTGTCTGTGAGAGCATTGCAGATTTAAACTGGCCTGAGGTTAGGACCAAAGCAATGAGGATATAGCTATTTAAATACACACAGAAAACGCACTCTAATGTGTATGCAGTCCATGTTTGATCCTGAACTTTTTATGACCTTCTTAAAAACTTCTAATTAAGAATCTTAATCAGTGATTTGTGTCATACGTTATTACTATTCATGCAGGCATTGGAAATGAAATGAATGGAAAATAATATTACTTGTATCACAAGGAAACCCCCAAAATAAACTTAAAGAGGGCCTGCGCTTGCACACAACATCTGAAAAACACAAGCAGAAATACAAAAATGATAGTGTCCCTGGAGGGCAAATTACATGGTGTTTGAGTGTGTGTGTCTGTGAGATGCTGCAAAATGAAATTCCGCCTATAGGGAGTCAGACACGCGCTCCAAGTGAATAGAGGAGAACAAAGGATTACGCTCTCCCCTGATTCCTCTTGTTCTGCCTACTGCTCTTTCTCTGTTCATTTTATTCTTGCTATTTTTTCCTGTGTCCATTTGTCCTTTTTTTGTGTCTCTAACAGCACCTCTCGGAAAACACAGAAAAATGAGCACATAAACACAAACACGTACTGCTGTAACAAAAAGTCACAAATAATGTCTGACATTTTCTGTCCTCTCTCTGTGTCTCTTCAGGCTGTGATTCAGCAGCTGTCCTGCGGATGCTGCACTCACTGTCAAACAGTGACCTCCAGAGGACAGATAGAAAACTGCAGCCTGTGCCGGTTAACTGGAGGCAACTCAGCTGCTGCAAACTCGTTTTTTGAGGCACAAGCATTAAACTAATGCCCTGTGACTGTGAGGATAAGTATGCAGAATGCTTTTTTATGTCCTAGAACACAAACTCTAGATGTTTTCTCCAGAGATGCTATACGGGGTCACATCAGCTCCACTAAAAGCCAAATAATGACCTTTATGATTAAAAAAAAAAAAGGAAGGTTTCCAACGTTATAATAAGAAAAAGCATTTACATTATGTGACAAAAGTCTTATCAAATTTATAATAATGTAGATTAAATTGTCATTAAATTATGATACATTAAAAATAAAAAATAAAATTATTTGAGTATAATAACAAGATACCTAAAATATACTTAATTTAGCACATGATCCAGTATCCATTTAAAAGTCCATTATTAATAATGAGAAAATGATAATGATGATTATTGTTTTATTATTAGTAGTCATATTTTTACAGCCCATTTAAGCAGTTATATTATCTTTATTATTATGCTATAATAAGACTGCAAATTAATAATGATATAATTAGAGACAGATGCACAGACATATATGTGCATGAAAACATCCATAATAATAATATGCTGCCTGTTTCAGCAGTTATATTATAATTAATATTAAATAATATGTATTAAAGCTTGTGTCAACTGCAAACAATAATAATAAGAATACTAGTAATTATTATTATTCTGTCTACTTAAGCTGTTCTAATATTATTAGTAGTAGTAGGCTATGTATTAGAGCTTTTGTCAACTCCAAACAATAATAACAGGAATATTAGTAATTATTTTTATTTTTCAGTCTGTTCTGTTATTATAATAATATAAATAATAATACAATAAATAATACAAATGTGCTACTACTACTACTAATAAAAATAAGAATAATATTAATAATAATAATTATTAAGTCTATTTAAGCAGCTCTACAATAATAATAATAATAACTATTATTATTTTATTATTATAGATATATTAAAGCTTGTGTAAACTACAAACCGTAATATTACTACTACTACTAATAATAATAATAATAATAATTTAGTCTATTTAAGCAGTTCTATAATAATAATAGATGTATTAGAGCTTGCAACTGCAAACAATAATAAGAACACTAGTAATTATTATTATTATTGACTGTTCTATAATAATAATTATTATTATTATACATGTATTAAAGCTTGTGTAAATTACAAACCGTGATACTACTACTAATAATAATATTAATAATTATTATTATTATTATTATAGATATAATAAAGCTTGTGTAGACTACACACCCTAATACTACTACTGCTACTACTACTACTAATAATAATAATAATTATTATTATTATTATTATTAATATTGTTTTTATTATTATTATTATTATCTTTTCATCCACACAAGCTTTTGGATACAAAATCCTCTGTTTTCCAGATCTGTCACTTTAAAGCCTCATCTTATATGACTCTCTCTCTCTGTCACCTTCTCTCTCTTTTCCCCTTCGTGCGTCCTTCCTGAAAGGCAGCAGTAATGTGATTTCAGTAATGTAATTTGTCTGCGTGTGTGTGTGTGTCAGTGTGCGGACAGTGAGGAGGAACCTGATCCAGGCTGGATGATTTATGATGTTCGTTCCACCGTTTTTCTAAAACACGTTTCTCTTCATTTATTTTTAATCTTCAGAGCGATTAGTTCTCCCTGTCACCTGCTATACAGCGTCTGAGCGGAGCGTTAATGAGAGAACCAGAGAAAGAGGCTTAAGAGAGACAGATACACAGACATACACTTACTGCACATGAAAACATACAGAATAGAACACAGAGGAAATAAAGAGCTAATAGTACAATTGTGTGATTGAATTTGTCCAAAATTTTGTGTTGAGGCCATCCAGCACTGCAGGAAGATGTCACCTCATATGACTCTGAATGAGCATTCTTTCAAATCAGAGGTCAGACTAAAAAGCAGCCAATTGAAATCACTCCCTGCATTTCCATGGCAACACGCTCCATATATGACTCCACTTACACGCCTTGATAGCTTTATTTCCTTTACTCATCTTTTTATTTCCTTTGATTCCTTCCACTCACTCTGTTTTTCCTGCAAAGCGTGTTGTTTGAGCGTTTTCATCTGAATAAATTAAACCGAGATGTGTTTGTCAAGTCGTATAAACTACGCCTTATTAAATGCAGATTGTCATGATACATTTTTAAAAAATTATTTGCATGCAAAATTCATGAATTATGAAACAAATTCAGTTTCACACATAAAGCAGTTCTTCATAAAACAGTAGTGTCAATATTCAAGTTGTAGTTCAAGTGTTGTGCAGACAAAAAGAGTATTATTATTAAATATATACAAATATATATTTATATTAAATATATCAAATTTATTTAAAGGAATCTGCACATTGTTGCATAGTTGCTAGTTGCTAAAGTGTTGTAAATAAGATTATTTGAGTAGTTTTTACAAGAAAATACAATTTCAATTTATCTGCTTCAAAGTGTCATGTTTAATTTAATGTGTTTAAATAGTTACTGGCTGTTTTTTACTAAATTTAATAGCAAAAGTATTTATATTTTATAGTCCTGTCAAACGATTAATCACGATTTTTTATTTCTTACATAATATATGTGCATATACTGTGCATATTTATTATGTATAAATACACATGCATGTATAGCCTATATTTCAGAAAAACATTATTATTATATTAAATACTTTTTAATATATAAATTATATGACTATATAGATTATATGACTGTAAATATGACTGTAAATACAAATATTTTCAAAATATATACTATATGTGTGTGTATTTATACATAATAAATATACACAGAACACTTATATTATGCAAATATTTTTATTTTTGGATGTTAATATTTATTATATATGTATATATGAGCATATGCTAAATTACTAAAGGTGTGTGTTTATATTGATATATAATGTAATATTGTATGTAATATTAATAAAGCGGTTTACATGTGTTTTTTTTAAGTATTTTCTTCTCATAAACCCTTCAAAACTGGCTTCATTTACTTATTGTGCCTCATTATAATGCTAATTCTATTTTTTTCTCATTTTTTTTTCTTTTTTGTGGCATATATTTTGTAGTAATCAGCATCTGTCGATTAAGCTTAACTTGTGTTTAATCCCCTCGCATTTTCTTTGGAAAACATCCAAATCTGGTTTATTTGGGCTTTTATGTGACATTTCGATTTTTACTGTCACCCAATGAAGTGGTGAACTGCTTTCTGGCCACTCTCAGTCTCTTTCTCTCTAATCGGCCCTTCACTCAGCAGCCGATGAGCTTTAAATAAAGAGCTGATCAGATCATACGATGAGGTCAGTGGGACAGAGCGGAGGGAGGCGGGGGCTCGTCTGTATTGATCTGCTGTCTGTTAGACTTGTTCTACCGTCTAAACATTATTGATTACACTTGTCCTCAAACACAAGCTCCCTGTTCAATTTTCATTTTAAAGCTATTTGTTCCTCTTTAGAAAGGCTTTAGCCCACTTGTAAGTCAATACACATGAAAGAAAAAGAGAGTAACACATTGTTTTACATCATTTGCTGCATACGTGTGTCTCTCTGTGTGAGTATATCTATGTCTGAGCTTCAAAGAGAGTCAGTGGATATGTTTAAAAGAGCACTGAAGCCACTAAGCCATCTTTATTACATAACCACTAAAACATGTAGGCCTATATTGAAGGGTTGTCATCTATTTAACAGAAATGTAAAATTATATTAAATAATTTTAATTTATGATGGGCTATATTAAATAATGATATAAATTAAATAATATATAAAATATAAATCATATCAAATAATTATTGTATTAATTTTAATATTATTGCCTTTGTGGGTAGCAATAATTTAGACGGTATTATTAAAAGTATAGTTCGCATTAAACTAACGCCCTCTGCTGGTGCAATCAGCAAATATCAAAGCCAAATATCAGCCAGCAAGCAATCTATATATATATATATAAATATTAAAATAAATAAATAAATCCCAAGAAATAACATTATTAATCATATACTTTATTGCATATATATACGAGATATGCCAGATTTATTTTGATATTTTATTTTAATGTGAATAAATTAAGCCGTATAAATAAATTTAGAAAATAAAATTTATTATGATTATTGATTTATGACCATGACAATATATTTTCAAATAAAGGGATGAAATATTATTTGAGACCTTTCTTTGATTAGTCTGCTGATTATTGGCAAATAATGGATGAATGTCCAAATGTAAGCTTTAAAAAAAAAAATGTTTTATAAAATCTACTTAAGTCAAAGGTCATCGTGGGTTAGCGGCGGTTTATGGTTGAAGAATGTGAGTTTTATGCCCAATTAGTAACATTTGCCTCCTGACAAACCAGCATTCTTTTATTTAAAACATCAAATACGACACGGATGAGGTTATGGATATTTAAATGCATTTTTTGCAAATGCGAATTAAATGCAAACGAGTGCTAAATAAATATTTTAAATGAAAAAATATGAGAATCTAGTCTATGTATTGGATGTTTGAGTAGAAGTCTGTACTAGATTTGTTTTTGAGCGCCCTCTTGTGACTCACATAGATACAATCAATGATTTGTGTTTTAGGTCCCTAGTGGGCAAGAAAACATGGATATTTAAAACATAAACTTTTTGTAGAGGAAAAAAATCCGTGAATATTTTATTCACAAAAATTACTTCATGCAAAGCTTTTTACACAAAAAATGTATGGATAGTTAAATAGAGACAATTTTTAACTTTCTCCACGAAAGATGCACAATAAAAAAATTATACTAGATTTTGTTAAGGTAAGTGGTGGCAAACCACATTTAAATAAAAAAGTTTAAAAATAGTTACATTATTTAAATGTAGCGAAAATAAGAAAACAGCCACTTACATTAAAAATTGTCAATTTTTACAACCATTTTCTGTGGTAAAGGGTCATATTTGATTCTGAGAAATGTTATTTACAAAACATTTTACTGCCAAAAGTATGCATATTTGAAAAACAAATTGCATGTGAATGTTTTGCACAAAAAAGTATGATTATTTATTGATATTAAAAATTTAATAGAAAAGTTGTAAATATTTTCCACCAAAAATGTATGAATATTTGAAATATAAGTTTAATCATTTACCACAGAAATGCGTACATTTTTGAAACACAGAAATTGTATGTAGCTTTAAGTGATTATTTCTGCACAAAAAAAGATAATTTTGAAATAGAGGTGTTTTTTTCACAAATGTATTAAAAACATTTTTTTTCCATGAAAACACAAAAAAAGAAACATTTTATGTAACATTTGAAACATTGAAATAGTATTAATGCATCTTTTTTCCACAAGTATGAAGTTTTATCATTTACCACAAAAATGTATGAATATTTCAAACAGAGAAAAATGTTATTTAACTATTTATAGCAAAAAATTACTCATTTATTTATTATATAGTACTATATAAGACAAATTACTTATTTGAGAGCTGAAATGTCATATTACTGCAAGGCAATGTTCAAATCTGCTGTTTGTTTAGTTATACTAATAATCAAACTATGATAATACATTGAGAGAAGGTGTCCACTCCTCTTGAGTATGGAGCAGGCACTGGACGTCTTTGTGAAGGTTGAAAGCATCTCATCTGCACACCCGATCTAGTTTGTTCGCTCTGGTAACCTGGTCTGCTTGATTTGGTGTTGGTTTATTGTTGTGTCCTTGTGAAAGCAAACAGACACACACAGGGTTAATTATGCTCTTCCAGAATATAATTCGATGCCTGAGGCTGCTTCATTTGTTGGGAACATGCTTCAGCAAGAGACAGTCGACATTATGCTGATAATACACACTTTACGATACCTCTGATATAGAACAGACAGATGGAAAGATGGATAAATAGATAGATAGATGCATAGATATACAGACAGAAAGACGGATAGATAGATAGATGGATAGATAATACTGCAACAAACAATTGTGTCTTCTGTAAATCAGAGAAACGTGGATATTTATTTGTTGCTCAGTAAAGTGGATATGTCCTGTTCTTGATTCTGATTGGTTGGACCTTGTTCCAAGCTATTGTAAATTACTCTACAAACCTACAGCTTTTTTGTGATGATTTTTCTGTTTTCTCTGAATGCAGGTTTCAGAGTTTGACCACAGCGTTTTTAAGGGACGCCATGGGCTTCCTGTTGCTCTTTGACCTCACTAATGAGCAGAGCTTCCTTAATGTGCGAAACTTGATGAGTAAGTCCAGGCTCATCGTACACTGTAAAGTGTGCACCGCTGATCTGGTTTTGTTTTGATACAATTACTGTTTCCATATTTAATGAGCGGCTACTTGCATTTTCTTCAAAAATTACATGCTTGTTCATTCTTGGCCACTGATCTATATAATGTATCTATTATAGATCAGTGTTCTTGGCACAAATTTTCCTCCAACAAATTATTTTTGTATTCATTTTATTTTTAACTATCAGCTTAGAGTGGTTGCCCAAATAATTATAATGATAATAATAATAATATTTTTTTTTATATTTATAAAGTACATTTTATTTTTAACTAGCAGGTTTTACGTATCTTTTACTAAGAAAACTAAAACAAATTGAAAATAAGTTTAATATTTAATATTTATTAATATTGAATTTAATAAAATGTAATAACATTTTTAAGTAATTTTATGTGTAATTAATTTAACTAGCAGTTTAGAGTGGGATTTATTTTATTTATTTATTTATTTTTTTTTTTTTAATTATTCAAAAATAAATGTTACAAAAATTTTAAGCAGTTTTGAGTGGTTGCCCAGCTAAAAAGTAATATTAACAACTACAACAATAATAAATTATTATTATTCATAGATAAACAACTCTAAGCTGCTTGTTGTTATTGTAATTTTTAAAGTAGTAATATGTTGTTATGCTGTGATGTCTCGTGCAGGTCAGCTGCAGACGCATTCGTACTGCAAGAATCCAGACGTGGTTTTGTGCAGAAACAAATCAGACCTGGATGACCAGATGCATTTCAAAATAATCCCTCTAAGATTATGATAAAACATAGACTAAATAGACTGTACTTCGAGACAAGCGCCGCAAACGGAGAGAACGTGAGTTGTGCCTTGGAGGTTCTGCTGGATCTGACCATGAAGCGCACGGAGAGGTGTGTGCAGCTTCATGATCAGATCCAGCAGAACCTCCAGTGCAGCTGCTAATGTCATAAGAGGCCTTCCAGATGAGACTCCCTGATCCTCTTCATCAGCACTAGCGTACATCATGCTTTGATTGAGCAGATGACGAGGACCAGAGACCCTGCGCTGCATTGGATTTTTCTTACAATAGATGGACTAAAGCCTCCTAGATTCAAGTCTTTACCTACAGCATATATGGAAAGTGACTTACCCTCAAGATCATCTTTGAGGTGTAGAGCTGCTGCCCTCAATTCTTCCACAACATGAGGAAACTCTTCCTCAATCTCCTCAAAATGTTTTGAGGACAGAGAGAAGACGCTGCAGGGGGACAAAGCTGAAACCGAGGCCAGCTGCCTTCCTCCAAATAAGAAGCTGATCTCTGCAGAAACACACAACGTCTTAAAACATGAGGCACGTTGCACCATATTGTTACGGACATTTGAAATGTATTAAAGATCTTCTCAGTGACCACCATTTGGTCAGAACTGCTGACCTCGGAATCTCTCAATAATAAAATCACCTTTGCAAAAAAAAAAAAAGGGGGCAATAGAAATATTCAAATATAAATATATATATATACACATATAGACTTATATAGGCTGTCAAACAATTATATATATATATATATATATATATATATATATATGCATATATATATATATATAAAATACAAAGACATACAGTATATATTTAAAAAAATCTTTTTGGATGCAGCCAAGATTTTTCAGGTTAACAGCATCAAAAGAAAGAAGAACGCTTTTGTTTGTAAGTGTTTACTAATCATGAGTGCATTCCTGATCATTATTATATGAACTATTAGATCTTTTTCCACTCAAAAATCTTTTTTGTTCTGTTGTCTCTTAAAGACAAAACCATCCCTAAATCATATCAAACATCAAACAGTCACTTTACATTCTAACGAAGGGTTCAAGACCAGAACTGCTTGACTTTTGAATCATGCTACAGCAGTTTTCTCATACATCACCTCCAAACTGGTCTCCATCGCTCAGCTCCATATTAACAAATTTGTTCTTCACCAGAACATTTCCGTGCTCAATGAAGAACAACATGTGGTTTGCTTTAGCATCCTGGTGAATTATGACATCTCCAGCTTGAAACAATTCATATTCCAAGTTTACCAGGATTGCTTCAGTGAACTCTCTGTCGTGTTTCAGGAATATGGAGCGTTTGCTCAGCAGGTTGGGACACATATCTGCTATAATATCCTTAAAAAGAGAAAACAGAGTTATACTGTATATAAAAACTGATTATTTTGTTCTGATTATTTTGTCTTTCTAAGCAAGACGCTTTGATTGGCTCCAGTGTGAGCGTGACACTGAGGTGTATGATATCTGACCTTTGCTTATTTCTATGTTTAAATGAATTAGAAACCTTTCTAAGCCGTTTTGACACAAGATCAAGGATGTTCCTCTTGTCGTATTGCCATTTGAACTGGGCAGTGGTGCGTTGGCGCAGTAACCTGGGCAGCTTCTTAAACATTTTGGATGACTGCAGCTGGCTCATCTGTATAATTTATATGACATACTGTACTTATTTGATGAATACATTTCAGCTCTACTTTTAAACTTTAAAAAAAAACACAAGTGAACCTTTTTCTTATATTCATTGGTAGTTGCAGACATGCCCCCAACTGTTCCAATCAAGCAGGTAATAAGTGCAAAGCACATTATGCGTCCAATCACCATGGTTACAACAGCCATCCACCGTTCTGCCGTACCTGAAACACAATAGAGAATCATTTTATCTCATAGCAAACCACATTTTCGCATCTTATCATGCAAAACCTGATGCCACAATGCTAAAGTACCAGGGCATCTGTTGCTATTTTCTTTTCATCTGGTTTATGAAAATAGTAAGAGTTTAATTCTTTATGCCACAGGTTTTGAAAAATCACTAATCCTGATTTTGAAAATGATGCTAATGCCACATTTAAAGTTATTTTTCTGTACCAAAAGACAACAAATGATCTTTTTTCAAAATTGCTTAATGCTGGAAGGATGTGTGATGTACGTGTTGGTGATTGATATTCAGATAAAACCCAGGACAGTTGATAGAAAGCTCTGAAGGAAGCATAGGAGTATTTTGCCCCGATCGTGACATTCTGCAAAACATAAAATAAAATAGGAACAAATGTTAAGTGCTGCATCTATAAATGTCTGCATATGCAATGCAAATTGTGACATACTTTGATGTTCTCTTGCATAACCCAGCAGTCATCTGGAAACTCCTCCAGTAGAGATAGGAAGTACTGGAGACATGTGTTCCAGTGCCAAACCAGGATTATCAACATGACCATGAAAAAAACACGGAAAAACTTCTTGAGTTCTTCGAGTTGAATGTCAGAGACCTAGAATGACCAATAACACAGACAATGTCAGAAACGAATAAGGGTGTACAAAATACAAATGCTTGTTGGTTTATTGGAAAATGTGAGAAAATGCTACAAAAAAAATATTTTTACTGTACTGAACTCAAACGTCCTTTCGCTGAATATTTCACGAGTTTGCGCTTCCTCATTATCATAGAGAAGAAAATAAAGCAAATTTGGCGTGCTGTCCAGGGGACGAGCCGGGAGTACGGCG